>OZ030028.1:39028599-39382121 GCA_964023405.1 Apodemus agrarius
TTAGAGGCCTGTCTCTCAAAACTTGTTCTAAATCCCCTCAAGCTGACAGTCTTAGTTAAGGATTTACTGCTGTGAACAGACACCATGACCAAGGCAACTCTTTTTTTTTTTTTTTTTTTTGGTTTTTTTCCAAGACAGGGTTTCTCTGTGTGGCCCTGGCTGTCCTGGAACTCACTCTGTAGACCAGGCTGGCCTCCAACTCAGAAATCTGCCTGCCTCTGCCTCCCAAGTGCTGGGATTAAAGGCGTGCGCCACCACCGCCCAGCCAAGGCAACTCTTATAAGGATAACATTTAAATGGGACTGGTTTACAGGTTCAGAGGTTCAGTCCATTATCAAGGCAGTATCCAGGCCTGCATGGTGCAGGAGGAGCTGAGAGCTCTACATCTTCATCTGAAGGCCGCTAGCAGAATACTGACTTCCAGGCAGCTAGGATGAGGGTCTTAAAGCCCACACCTACAGTGACACACCTATTCCAACAGGACCACACCTTCAATAGTGCCACACCCTAGGCCAAGCATATACAAACCATGACACTAACAATCAGGATAATAAGTGCACTGCACATTGTACTTGAGAAGGACAACCCAGGTATTTCAGCAGGATGGACGGAGATAGTGGTCCAGTTAACACTGGAGGGGTGGAAGCTGCTTCAGGTGGTGTGCCTTCAGGTGTTCAGATGCAACGCAAGACGACATGTCCCATTCACACCTCCCCTCCAGCTTACACCATCTCCCCAGCCCCTTCCCTGCACACAGCTGAAGGCCATCATACCCATCACTTATAAGCCAGGCCTACAAAATAAAACATGCCTTCCCCCAAGTAAGAAGTGAAGAGAACGGTAATGAAGCGGGGGAGGAGGGGAGAAATTAAGAGTAAAAATTTAAAAATTTGTTCGAATTAAAATGCACTAAGAGAGGGAAGGTTTTAAGGAGGATAATAAAAGGGTATAAGCTTTGAGAAACTGAAATAATTTATAGGGCATACTGTAAGGAATGCAAACATTTTAGGATGCGCGCGTAGATTAAAAAATATGACAAGAAAGCCGTGGGACGGCTCCACGGCAGTGTGTGCTGCACAAGCCTGACGACCCACGCCGAAAGCTGCAATCCCGGGGCTCCTGCAGGGGCATGAGAGAATGGCCCAAAGCTCAAGGGCCAGCTAGCCAGAAGATAATGCCAAATAGCACAGGAAAGAGATCATTGCTTCAAAATGCAAGGTGGGAGGAAGGACTGACTCTCAAGAGTCGTCCTCTGACTAGTACAAGTACACACACACACACACACACACACACCACACATACACACATACACACACATACACACACACATACACACACACCACACATACACACACACACACACATGCACACACATACACACACACACCACACATACACACACATACACACATACACACACACACCACACATACACACACACACACATGCACACACATACACACACACACACACACACCACACATACATACACACACATACCACATACATACACCACATATGCCACACATACATACAACACAATCACACACACACACACCACATCACATCACATAAACATACCATACATAGACACGCACATGCACACACACCACAAACACACATGCCACATACATACACCACACACCACACATACACACATCATATAAACACACCATACTTAGACACACACACACCATACATACACCACACACATATATCATACACACCACACATACATACCAACACAATCACCACATATCACATAAACACACCATACGCATACCCCACAAACACACATACCACACACACCGCACATACATACCCATACAATCATACACACATCACATAAACACACTATACATAGACACATACACCATACATACACATATCACACACACTATACATACACACCAACACAATTGCACACATATCACATACACACACCACACACATACATACACATGCATACTACAATATACTACACGTACACACACACCACATGCCACACATGCCAACATACATCACACACATACATGCCACACACATACACAAATACACCACACACACATACCACACACCACACACAAACACATGCACTGCATACTACTCATACACATACCACACATACACACACATATTATACAAACACACCACATACAAACACACCACACAGTTCTCAAGTGTCATCCCCCCCACCATTCTGGGTCAAGCCACAGAGCTACAGAGAGCCCATGCTGGTGGTGAGCGTCTCTCTTTTCAGTGTCTGTGGCCCCCAACACAGTTGGAATGCAGCTCCCCACACAGCTCCTTCTCAACTCAAGGAAGGAGTAAAAAGGCAGATAACAGACTGTCTGTCTCATGTGCTGGCCATGCAGGCTGGCTCTCTTGGAGACACCATGGTCACTCTGCTAAGTGTGTAGTAGAAGCGTGTCCCTTTACACATGGAAACCTGCGGCCTGTGAACTGTTTCCATCTCCTTTTAGGACCCACCACACGGATGCATCTTGCTGGCCTCAGAGTGCCCACCTCTGATGCTCAGCTCTCCCGTTTCCATGGAAACTACGCTGGGTCTCTTCTGATTTCCTGAATGGCACTCGGCTTTCCTTGGTGCATCTTGTGTATCCTGCATCTCAAAGAAGGGAAAGATGAAATCATAGGAATGGGGTTTTAAAAGAAGCACCCGGTCTGCCTTCTGTGCAAGAGCCCTCTCCAGCATCCTTCTGTGAGGAGCAAACACAGTGACCCCCATTCACTAACGACTTTTAAAAGATGTCGGACCCAGGAGAGAGGATATTGAATCAACCACAGAGACTGGTTCTTGGCCTCCTAGAAAGTACCTCTGCCTGGTGTAGTCTGCTGGCTAAACAGGTAGATGTACTAAACAGCCAACCAGAAGAGGTATACTTAAGACACAGAGATGTAACAGGCTCAGGACCACCTGTCACCTGGCCATGGGTTTCCAGAAGTCCACGTTCCCCATTCATACATCAGAGTCCTCCATGATCAACCACCAATGTTCCTGGGCTGTCTTGTACCAAGCAGCACTGACACAGCATCACACAGTGTCACTCAGTGAAGGGCATCTGTAGGGATCTTAAGGAGAATGCCCCCCCCATAAGCTCATATTTGAATCCTTGATCTCCAGCTGATGGAACTGTTTGAAAAGGATTGGGATGTGGTCTTGTTGAAGATGTGATACCGGAGATAGGCTTGGAGGTTTCAAAAGCCCACACCATTCCCAGTGGTTGTGCGTGGATCAGATGTAAGCACCCAGCTACTGCCCCAGCACCGTGTCTGCCTGCCTGATGCCACCCCCCTCCCCCACGCTGATCATGGGCTCACCCTCTGAAACTATAAGCACCCACATCACTTACTTCTGTAGGTTACCTTAGCCATGGTGTTTTGTCACAGCGATAGAAAAATAATAAGGCAGCAACTTTTGACCCAAGGGAGTCAAAAGGAAACTGTACAGTTTAGAACAGCTAGGAGGTGTGGAGGAAGGGTCTCGAACCCAAGACAGAGAGGGCAGGATTGGTATTGCGACTTTCTTGGAGGAGTCAGGGAGGAGTGAGATTATTGTCTCCCAGAGAAAATCTGGTACTCTCTGAAGACATTTGTTTCTGGTTTTTGGGTTTGGGGGGGTTGGGTTTTGTTGTTGTTTTTGTTTTCTGTTACTGTCTCAAAAGAAAGAAGTACATTGCTGGTATTTAGTCAGAAAATGGAAGACTCTTGACATCCCATAACGCACAGGGCAGCCCATCTCCAAGAGAACTCATACGTCTGCAGTACTGATGAAAGATCCCAGCGACTTGAAGCTGTTGTCATAGCTGTCAGATCTTTTTACAGGTGCTGTGGGCTCCGGGATGAAAAGAAAACAGACAAAACAAACAAACAAGCAAACCAACCATGGAATCCAATACTGAAAATTATTACCCTAGGAACTTGAATCCACAAAGATTCAAGAAATCCACCCATTCTGATCTGAATGGATAATCAACTCCAATAAAGAGCACAAGTTTTTTGAAAATTAGACTGAAATAAAGATTAACGTTTGCATAAACATTCCCCAAGGGCACCAAGACCTCACAGAAGCACTTTAGACGATTTCCCTCTGGTGGACAGAAGAGGAACTGCAAATATCTCAAAAGTCAGGGAAACTGGTGATGGGAGGAAGCCTGAGAGTCATTCTTCACTCAAAAAAACAGGAAAGCCACTGTCATGAGCAGGTTTGCACCCCACCCCCCCAAGGCGTGTGTATCGAAGTCCTAGCCCCATGAATTTGGTTATAGAGCCTTTAAGAAGAGATCAAGGAACAATATGATCACATGGGTAGATGGGACCCTAGTCCGACTATGGTATCTTTCTAAAAAGAGATTTGGACGCTAAGAAATACACCTAGGGTGTGGCTGCAGAGGGCACATCTCAGAGGAGGCCACCTGTGGCATCTGAGGCCCCACCACAGGACATCTCCATGAAAAGCTGCCATTGAATCTGGCCCTGTGAACCTGTGCTCCTTGTTCTTTGAATTACCATTACCAGATGGCTTGAGACAGAATTTGATACACACACACGTGTAATGCAGTATTATTCAGCCCTAATGATGAAGATAATTCTCAGATATGCTGCTTTTGCATGGAATTCAAATGACGTTATCCTAAGTGAAATTCGAGAGATGCACAGTAACAATGGTGTAGGGGCTGGAGAGATGGCTCAGAGGTTAAGAGGACTGACTGCTCTTCCAGAGGTCCTGAGTTCAATTCCCAGCCATCACATGGTGGCTCACAACCATCTGTAATGGGATCTGATGCCCTCTTCTGGTATGTCTGAAGATAGTAACCGTGTACTTACATTAAACAAACAAACAAACAAACAACATTGTATGATTTCACTCATTGGCTGGATCACAACGGCAAAATGTAGGACTGTGGTGGCTGTGTCCTAGGTACCAGGTTTCTGTTTAGAAAAGTAGGAGTAGGCTGATGGCAGGCGCCTTTAAGTCCAGCACTCGGGAGGCAGAGGCAGACGGATCTGTAAGTTCAAGGACAGCCTGGACTACAGAATGAATTCCAGGACATCCAGGGTTACACAGAGAAATATTGTCTTGAAAAGCCAACAAAACAAAACAAAAACCAAACAACAACAAAAAAACAAACCAAAAATGTGTCAAGATAACTGCAGACTAGGGTGGACAGAGCTGATACCACTGAACTGTCGCTTATTTTCACAGTGAATTTTATGCTCTGTGCATCTCACCATCATAAATACACCGCTGTGTGCTTGTGAACCTCTCCAGCAGGACTCTGACAGTCTGCATCGAGTGAGGCTGATGCAGGTGGTCCCCTAAGTCCAGCACCATCGCTTCTTCCCCTGCACCGTCCAAACCCTGTGTCCAGCCACAGACGTGCACTGTTCTGGCAGCGCCACAAGAACAACCCTCTTAGCTCATTCTGTTTGGACAACAAATACCTCAGGAGCCCCGCTGTGTTTGAAGACCGACCTCTGTCCTTCAAAGGCTTTGTCAAGCTAGCTCTGCCCCCGCCACCTCTGCCCCTGGCTATTTCTCTAAGGCGGTATAAAGAACGAAGAATGCTCGCCGGGTGCCGGCTGATGTTGGCTGCTTTCTATAGACAGGACGATTAAACAACTCATTATATAATAAGAAACCACCAAAGTGGGAAAACAACAACAACAAAAAAAATCAGTTAATAAAATAAGGAATATAGGGGCGGGGAAGATGGCTCGGTAGTTAAGAGCACTGGCTGCTCTTGGAGACAGTCTGGGTTTCATTTCCAGTAGCCACACCACGGCTCACAAAGACCTGGAGTCTCCTCCGGCACCAGGCACATGTGTGTTGCACAGACATACATATAAGCAAAACACCCACACACATAGAAATAGTTTTTTAAAAGACTATAAATTTAGAAAAATTTAAAACACACTGACTCCAAGTTAGCAGTGACTTGAGCATAAGAGAAAGCGCCCCCCCTTCAAGTTAGAGGGATTATAGATTTATCGATCTTGAGGGCATGGGCAATGTGTACTAGAGCTCTATAGATCCAGAGCATTCATGTACGTCCCTCCAACAGGTTGTTCTCGGGAAACCCTGAATAAGTCCGCAAGACCCTCCCATCACACTGCTAACAGTAGCGGGGATGCCCACACTTCCTAAGGAACTTGTAAGCATCTTATGTACATAAGCCCTGGAAAGGTACTGGACATAGTGCTCTGGATTACAACTCTGCACACATTCTGATGGATGTTCGGTGTGAATGAGCCACAGATGCAGAAATCATGTGTTTCAAACACACAGGTGTGTGTATACAGACCCACATACATGGAGGGACCTCTAGATGTTTTTATGGCTATACTTGGGTAGAAAGATTTGGAGGGTTTCTATTGCTATTATTTCTATTATCATCATCATTATCATTATCATCATCATTATCTGTTCACTGCTTGTCTGTATGATTTCCCACAACGATTGTGTGCTCTTTCTAGAGCGTTTATTTTTAGACAGCTGTGTTGGCTGCTGAGAAAGGATGCTTTGAAGAAACCATAGTGATAACGATCGTTGCATTTACCAAGCTGATTGCTGGTGCAGTACGGGATTGCTGAACGTGGGCCGGGGAGGGTAAGCTGCAAAGGCAGAAAATGGGTTGAATGAGAAGGGATTAAACCCGTCAGAGAAGCAGAGATACACAGAGAAGAACAGGGGACCAAATTCAAATAAAGATACAGTAGACTCGCCAGAGGCAGGATGCTATCAGCAGAAACAGTTTCCCTTATGTTCCTCCTTGTCCACCATTTAGCGGACAGCAGAGCTGTGCTAGGCCCCACGCTGGACTGCATGCATCTTCCCATCAAAGATGTGGTCATGCCACTGTCACAAGATGATGGCCAGCGGGTGCAGAAGCCAGAATTTCCTGGGTTTTTAAGTTGTACTTTCATAACTACAAAATTATACATATATATATATATATATATATATATATATATATATATATAATACATGTATGTATACATAAACACATTGTTTTGAAATGCATATCTTTATGATGTTCCTATTAATTTCAAGAAAACAATGGAGTATCATTAATTCCTGTCACTGTGTTCCATGCTAACTTCTTGAATTCATTGACCCTAGCTCAGATACCACATCAGTACTGATAACCGAATCCCCCTTCCTTCCTTCCCAGCCCCTGATAACCACTGGTCTCTCCTCTGCTTCTGAGCATGAGGTCATACACCTGCCTTCCAGGTATGGCTCTTGTTTGCACTTGTGTCCTGGTCCTCAGGTTCATCTATGTTGTCGTAAAAGGCAGAATGCCCTTAGTTTCATGCCTAAGGCTGGAGGGTCACACACACAAAAAAAATCTGGCAGCAACAACGATTCTGAACATTCATACACACAAAAGCAAATACCTGTAAATGAAAAAGAATTAAAATAAAACCTCATAGTAGATCTGGGGTGTTTCTCACAGCATTCATTCCTGGTGCATTGTGGGACTTCACGGCAGGCTTGCTTCTGGATGTGCAGCGTGCACTTTGCTCTGAGCTCCATGCTTTACCAACAAACACAGCCTGGAATACTTGGCTTTGGCTGTTGTGTGCCATGATCGCCGTGTTTTCTACTCTTGTAGACACACAGTAACTTCACAGTGGAAGCAAAGACTTCTAATACTTTCCTGTTCTTCACCAGGTACCAGGGATAGCTTTGTATCACATTAGAATGTCTGGCTCTTAAATTGCTGATATTAGAAGACTAGGAAGGTGGCCCAGCACTTAGAGCTGAGCCTGAGTTTGGATCCTTAGAATCCACTTGTGTTGAGTGGCTGTGGTCACTCGCCTGAAATTCTAGCACTGAGGGGTGGACAAGGGATCCTCTGAACAATCTGGTCAACGAGAACAGCCACTGAACAAAGTCTAGGTTCAACTGAGAGACCCCCCCCCACCTCAATGAATAAACAGAGGCTGGAGCCGAGTAAACATGGCTCAGAGATTAAGAGCACATAGTGGTCCTCCAGGGACCTCCAAGTTCAGTTCCCAGCACCCATATCAGAGGCTCTCAAGCCTCTGTAACTCTAGCTGCAGGGTGTCTGAGGCCCTCTTCTGACCTCTGCAGGCAAATACACTCATGTATGCACACATGCTCCCTCAAAACCATCCGGGACCTTCACACCCAGAGGGCTTTGATCTGCTGTGTTAGAAATAAATCAGGGCAAGTGGAGTAAACATTCCTCCTTGGCAGTTTTCAGTCTAATCAGATAGTTGACTGTTACAAAGACTCTTCGGTTAAAGAATATGACCAACAGGCTTTCTATGCTCATAGAGGCTAGGCCAGCATCCCTAGTTTTGCCTGCGCATAGGCTTGTTTCATTTCGGATCCCAGGATGCACTCCTGACAATTCGGAGCGGGAGGTAGAACTCCTGGGGAGTTGGTAAGTTTGCTTGGTGCAGCCATCCAGAACCTGGCGCCTGAGACATGCGTATTTTCTCTCCCAAGGGAAAACTCAGCAAGCTTTTCATAACGGAGATTCTGAGAGATCATGGGGCTCTTCAAAATGTTGTTGAATTTATAAGGACAAGCTTTGGAATTCCTCACTCTTCAGTCCAAAGCCAAGACTGTGCTGTTCCTTTGAGTCGAGGGTGCTCTTGTCTCTGTTACTTTCCGTTCCCAAAGCAGCTGGAAGGTCAAATGTACCAGCCAGGACTTTCAAAGGCTGCATTCTTGAAGTGTTTCGGGATGAACTCCTTGGGACAGGAACATGGCTCTGCCTCATGAGTGCGACCTTGCTCCAGCCTGTCTCTGCAGATGCCTGGAAACAGCTGTGAACATCTGCTTGCCTCTGTGACCTGGGGAAACCTAAGAGGAATCCACTGTGTCAAGCCAGAAGCCAGGACATGACTCAGTGGCTATTGTGTCTGTGCAAGAGATCTCCTTTGGGAGGTGGACTGGCCTCTTTTCTCTCCATTTCCTGCTTAGAGAAAACAATTTGAACTCTTGTGGCTGAGGAGTCAAAGGAAGCAACTCTCTACATTTACACATGTAATGCACAGACATGTTACATGTATTAAATTGTATATATGTATTTCTATCCTCTCTGTCTCTCTGTGTGTATCTGTCTTCGTCTCTATCTCTGTCTCTCTCTGACTCTGTCTCTCTCTGTCTCTGTCTCTGTCTCTGTCTCTGTCTCTCTCTCTCTCTCTCTCTCTCTCTCTCTCTCTCTCTCGCTCACACACACACACACACACACACGCACACGCACACGCACACGCACACGCACACGCACACGCACACACACACAGTACCTGGCATTTACCCATAATTTCCAGTTTCCATCAAGAGCATGGCCTTCTCTATCAGTCCACCACCCTGACACAAGCAAAATATTTCCTACATTCAGAAGAGACAGGCCCGTGACAATCAGCATTAGAAGCCACAGTAAGACAATTTCACTTTGCACGAGTTTCACCTTGTGCGACACATTCATGAAGTACGGAGAAATACATTTGATCACCCAGAATGCATCCCATTAACATGGAGCTCAAAGGAACAGCCTTTTACTGATGGAGCCCAGGACAATTGAAGCAATGTTTGTGAGAGTTGAGACACCAGAGCAGAAAGAAGACAGTGGAAGAGTTTAGATGTCCTTGGAGCTCTTCATGGGAACGAATGTGTACGAAGAATTCAGAAATCCCTCAACAGCTGCTGGAGACTGTCAACGCCCCAGAGGTCCACTCCCTTGCAAAGCAGAGCTCTTGGTAAATTTCATGCACGGATTTGGAAGCCAAACAAGGATGTCCTAGCATGAGTGCTGCACATCAACCAAGTCAGAGACTCCTGCTGCTTTTCAAAGAGAAAAAGCACATGCAGAGGTGCATAATAATGTGGACCCCAAGGACCACAGAGCTCTGTTGGGGATTGCAGGACCTCATTGTTAGCAGACAATATCGACACCATGCCTGCTTCCTGGAAAGAAAAAAAAAAGTAGCAGAGTCAAGAGGCACAAGAATTATGACATCCCATCAAAGGTATCACTGATCAGAAGAGGACTGTTATCACCCCAGCTTGTCTACCGGCTTCTTGGCTTCTTGAGTTAGGGACAGCCTCTCTCTTGGTCAGGCAATGCTTTGCCTGGGAGGTAGATCACCCTCCGGGAGGATCCTGCTTGTAGCTGGTGTCAGCTTCCTCAGCCCTATGAGTCAAGTTGTACATCGGACAGTTATTGGTAGTTGCAAATTAAATGGGAAGTGTGTGTGTGTGTGTGTGTGTGTGTGTGTGTGTGTGTGTGCTGCCAGATTGATCCAATCTTACCAGTCAGTGGCTTGGGCTGCCTACATCAGATGTCCCCTTCTTAGGTAGCTTTCTCAATGGGACACAACGGCACTCAATTTTTTTTCCCACTTAATTTACTCCAAAAATCTACTGCTTACCTGCAAGTGACAAAGGATGAGCCCAGTAAAGCTATGGGTGTTTAGGAAGTCCTGGTGACTGTTTAGACTTATTAGGTGTCCCTAGTGCGAGACCTGCAGGGAAGCCTCTGAAGGATGAAAGCCCTGTGCAGCTTGGGGGAGGGGAGGAGAGAGGTGGGGAAAGAGAACCTCAAAGTGGCCTGGGACCTCCACAAGACTGCTAGCAGAGCAAACGCAAACGGAATGGGTCTAACCTCTCCTGAAACACAATTTGGTTTTGCCACCACAGATCATTTGTTGATTTGCTTCTTATGTTCAAGAAGTAGACAAAAGAAGGGTATGCATTCAATGTCTGCCAGTCCCAGAGCTTACCAAGAGATGTAGACGTGGGACCCAGAGAAAAGGGGGAAGATGGAAGTACAAATCAGTGCAGTTGGGACCTAGTGATGGGTCAGCCCCTCACTCCAGCATGCTGACTGTCAACTATGTGGGAGTTTCAAGGGGTCTCAAGATGAGGCATAAGTTCCATACTCCCAAGGAGTCCACCACCCCACCCAGAGGGAGTTACGGCATAAAAACAGACAGACAGGGTGCCATCAGACCACCAAGACCCCATTTTCTCTTCTGTATCAGAGAGTGATCTCATGCACCATCCAGAGACACACTAAAGACTAAGTCCCCACATCACCGTGAGGCAAAGGAGAAGACCGTGTGTGGTGAGGGAATGTTTTGAGTTCACAGTTCATAAAAGATAAAAATTTGTGGGAGAGGTGGACTTTGATATGGGCCGATGGAAACAGATAGAGAGAGGAGACAAGACAAGCCAGATCACTCGAGCCCAGTAACAAGGGTGCAGTAATGGTCGACGTGATGAGCAAAGCTGGAAATAAAGAGCATCAAGTCATTGAGAGCCTTGAGTGGGACAGAAGGTGAACTTCCCTGTAACCAAAGGTGAGATGCGTCAAGCCTTCATCCATACATAGTGACCATCTGGCTGGGTTTCTTTTCTATTGGAGCAGATTCTAAGTAACCCTGGAGGCCAGATGCATGCCAATGGCAAAGAGTCTACAGATTATGGGCAGGGGGTAAATGGAGCGAAAGGAAGCTGAGAGGTACTGTTAAGTAGGCCCTGAGGACCCTGTGCTCTGAGGAAGCCAGGCCCTTGTGGCTCCTGTAACAAGAGAAGAAAGGAAAGGTCAACTGAGATAAGGTGACAAGGGCACTGGTGTGGACATCTCCTCTGTCTTCATGTCTGCTGTGGAGACAGGGGCGAACACCAAAGACCAACAACCTGCAATAAACAGGGATGTGCTTGGCTCCCGGTTCTTCCCAGGAAGTCCAAGTGGCACGTGTATAAGATGCAAGCACAACATGTGATCACATAAAAATGTAAACTCTATGCCGGGCGTGGTGGCACATACCTTTAATCCCAGCACTCACGAGGCAGAGGCAGATTGATCTCTGTGTGTTTGAGCCAGCCTGGTCTACATAATGACTTAATAGGGCAGCCTGGGCTACATCGTGAAATCGTGTCTCAAAAGCAAACAAAACTATTACGACAACAATAAACAAAAGAAACAAACAAACAAAAACCCAAATAAAGTCTATTTTTTGTTTGGTTGGTTGGTTTTTTGAGACAGGGTTTCTCTATGTAGCCCTGGCTGTCCTGGAACTCACTCTATAAACCAGGCTGGCCTCAAACTCAGAAATCAGCCTGTCTCTGCCTCCTAAGTGCTGGGATTAAAGGCATGTACCACCACTGGCTGGCCAAATAAAGTCTTAAAAATAAAATAAGATTTGGCTTTCTTCCTAAGAGGGCTTTTGTTGTTGTTGATCCTTTGTCCAGCTCTTTCTAATCTGGTGACAACTGCCTTTCTGGGTAAACACCCACTATACAGCTGTCCCATTGACTTTCCCTGCAGAACCCAGAACCCTAACACAGATGACTTGTCTTCCTGCTGACCTTCTAGCGTGCTCGGACAACCTGAACTGCAGAGTGCTTTCAGGTGAGTCTGGATCTGACAACCTGGGGCTGCCTCAGCTCTTTGGGAAGAAGGAAAGACATGACCTTCTTCTGGATGTCAGAAGGTGGCTGAAACACCTGTAATGGTTCTTTCTTCCTGGTGGCCAGGGAGTGGAGCACCTTATCCTGTGTCAGTTGGTACCTTCTTCGTAGAATGGTCTCTCTGGTCCTTTGCTAGACCTGGATGCCTGTTTTGCAGTTTTTGAGATTCTCAGTTCATCCTGTGCAGTCATCCCTCCTCAGCTAAGAGCACAAAGTATTCCCAGCATCCCAAAAGTTGTTAGGTTCTTTCTCTTAATGCGCAGAAGCCTTTAAGCTTGCATATTACCTTACCTGTCTGTGGCCCCAAATACAACATGCTGTCTTTTCTTACACAGGAGAAAATTAATAATCCAGCTAGCTAAGGTCACAACCATAGGATTGTATGAAACTTGGTCCAAGGGAGACTATGACCCTAAAACCACATTTGACCTTTCTTTTCTCAAAGATGTTTGAGATATGCTCTTTTCTGACTCCGGATAAAGTCCCTGCCTTTCAAGATGATGATATTAGAAGCACTGACGACAAAGCCACAAGAGTAATAAACCATCACTGTAATGTTGTTACCGTGTCCTGTGTAGGTTCAGAGACACACAAGAAAAGAGAGTGCAAGGAAGACTGGGGAAAGAAGAGGGGCCAGGCCGAGCAACAGAAGAGTGGGGAAGAGGATGCTGACCAATCCCAGGACCAAGAGGGATCTCTGAGGGGATGTTGGGCTCTTGAAAACAAAGAAAATTCTCAGCATTTGGGGCTGACAGGAGGAGAGAGCCACCAGCTAGCTGGTCCTAGACCTAAGACTAAAATCTCACAGGCTTCTCTGCAAATAGCAGGACTGTAAAATCTACCACCAGATAGATCTATCAGAAAGACTTTCAAAGGGCAGCCGAGGATGCTTGGTCCTGCCTCTGTTGAGGAGATTTTCTTTGCGGCTTTTCCTGATATGTAATCTGCAAAGCCCCGCCCCCAACAAAAGCACATTTTCCTTTCTTGTGAGCATAGTGTTTTTAGTGGTTAGGTGGAGGGATAGTGGTCTACAGAAGAAGACAAAAACCTGTTAGCCTGTCTGACTAAAGATTCACATGAGGGCCAGTTTCACTGCCATAACTCCGAGAAAATTAGCTCCAAACTATGACAGACTACACAAAGGCTAAGATGGATATTTCAGAGTGGGATATGTCACATGAGAATCTAAAATCCTGTGATATGTGAAGAGATTCTAGCCAGCCTGAGAATAGCAAACCTGGCTCTGGCTGGCCTTGCCCTTCCTCCCCATTCCCTCCTCCTTGCTAAAAGCCATTAGATTATATTCCTAAAGCTAGCCCCCAAGGGCTCTTCCCTTATTTGACCACTTTTTCCTCCTGAGGCTGACTACCAAGGTCCGGCTATTAAAGTATTGAAGTCCTGCAATCAAACCCCTCTCTTGGCTGCCCTAATTAACATGCCCAATCAAACCCTCTAAATTGTCCCAGAGACCTGGGAAGTGAGAGACGCTCAGGACTTAGATGAAATGCCCAGCAGCAGGGAGAGGGCCCACTGCAGAATCCACCTTTGGTAGAAAGACAGGGCATCAAGTAGAGGGATGGGGTTGCCATCCCACAGTCAAAAACTCTGAACCAGAATTGTTCCAGTCTAAAAGAATTGCAGGGACAAAATGGAGAAGAGATTGAGGGAAAGGAGGTTCAGTGACCAGCCCAAACTGGGATCCATCTCAAGGGAAGGCTCCAAGGCCTGACACTATTACTGATCCTACGGTGTGCTTACAGACAGGAGCCTAGCATGGTTGCCCTCTGAGTGCCACGGCAACTCCAGTAGATTCTGTGTGACAAGTTTCACAGACTGAGGGGTTATGTCTCCTGGAGCTGTGGAACTCTCCTAGCTAGAAGTTATTTCTGAGCCGTAGCTCTCGAGGCAGTTTGCTTTGCTTCCAACTTCCCCTCTTCCTAGTAGCCCGGGGCTAAGAAAATCCAAGCAAGGAAGATTTAAAAGAGTTTACTTCTTTTGAAGTAAAATCACTGGCCAAAAAACTCTTTTCTTAGAACTGCAATCAATGCTTTGCCTCATAATTACATTAACCTCCCAACAATATGTAAATTTATATGACTATGTAGACGAGAGTGGCCCTGACACTGTGGTATGAAAAGCATTGATTTAGCACAATGAATCTCAAGAAGTTTTTATAGACGAAAGCTAAATGTTACTCACGGAAGCTCATTAAGACTCAGGGGGTCTGACCAAACATTCTTTGAGGTCTCTTTGAAAGTTTGTTAACTACAAGTGATTCTGTATCAGGAAGACCCTCTCTATCTGTTACATGGGAAAACATTAAACCTGACTGATTTAACATTTCCTTGTGCCAAATGGCTATGCTAATTGGTCTTTGTGCCTGCTTTACTGGATACATCTTTTGAAATGGAAAAATGGTCGCCCCATGCTTAAAAGTTCTTGCTTCAGAGCAGCAAAATACACTCAGATTCAAAACTGCTTCTGCACTGAGTCTGTTTGTCACAGCCGAGCTCGTACCTTCCTGGACACCAAACCCTGGTTCCCCATGATTAGAACTCCCGGTTGAGTTGGTCTGCGGCATCTGAGAGAGGCCCAACAAGCAGATGAACAAGTCAGATACAGATTCTTATACCCAACCAATGGAAGGAAGCTGGGGACACCTATGGTTGAATTAGGGAAAGGCTGGAAGAAGCTGAGAAAGAGGAGGATGACCCCATAGGAAGACCAGCAGTCTCAACTAACCTGAACCCCCGAGATCTCTCAGACACTGAGCCATCAGTCAGGCAGCATACACTAGCTGATATAAGGCCCCTGACACATATACAGCAGAGGACTGGCTAGTCTGGCCTCAGTGAGAGAAGACACACCTAATCCTCAAGAGACATGAGGCCCCAGGGAGTGGGGAGGCCTGGTGGGGTGAAGGGGGTGGGGGCATCCTCTTGGAGACAGGGGAGGAGGAATGGAATGAGGAACTGTCAGAGCATGGACTGGGAGAGATCTCAGTAAAACAAAACAAAACAAATAAACCAAAAAAAAAAAAAAAAAAAAAAAAACCAAAAACCAAAAAACAAAAAAAACGATTAAAGATTTTTTTTTTTTTTAAAAATGCCCACTCACAATTAAACACCTCATTCTAACCTGGAGTTTCCCCCTTTACCTTTATAAACCACTACTTACCTATGGGTCATAACTGTCTCCTCTCTATTCAGAGGCAGTCCTTTCTGTCTGTTCCCTTTCTCTCGTCCCCTTCCCTTCTCCCTCTTTATTTCCTGTCTTTGTCCCTTATCCCTGTCATCTGTCCCTCTGGGACAAATAAATATGCTTTTTGCTGAGAATTTGATCTTGGGGTATCTTGAGCTTAATTCAAGGTCCTTACAACTTGAATAATGGAAATTTCTCATTATGTCCCTCACACTGTCTCTGGGGAGGAGGAGAGGAGGTTGCAGAAGATCTTATTGCAAACTATTAATTTGGTGTTCCTGTGTCTAGAGCTATGTGATGTGAAGAGAGCCTCTGGGTTGTAAGAGAGCCTCTGAATCTATTGGGAGAAAAATTAGCAACACATGCGATGGTTAAGGTAAGATTATGGTTAACATGTGCCAAGCATTGCAAAGAACCTTGGAGATCCACCCTCATTATTCAAAAGACAAACCTTTTATTTAAACAATCATCTCTACCATCCTCCATTTTATAGACAATGGACTTGAAGCTTTATAGAAGTAGTCCAGGCTGGTTAGATGGCTGAGTGGGTAGAAGTGCTTGTCATCAGGCCTGATGATCTGAGTTTGATCCTTAGGATCAATACTGGAGGAGAGATCAGACCCCTGAAAGTTGTCTCTTCTCTGTTCAAGGTTCCTGTTAATGACTATCAAAGTGTTTTCAAATGTTCACTTGTAAAATCTTCAGGACCTTGTGAAAGCAGGCAGAGGTTAGGTGTGGTCCCGGGAGCAGCTCACAATCCCTTGAACCAGATGCTCAGTCAGAAAGTATTGAATAAATGAACTCGAATCTAGTGGCAGCCTTCTCTAACACAGCAGATCCTGGTTGCTCCTTGGTGACAATGTCAGTGTCTCAGAAAGCAGGATTGGATAGAAAAGAATCTGTGGTTAAGACCATCAGGTCAGGTACACTCTCCAAAGCCTCTTTGCCTCCTTCACTGGCTAGTTGTGGAGGGAGATTCAGAGCAGGAAGCTGTGACTTCCGGTTTCCTCAAGCAGCCTCAGCGGGCTGCAGCTATGGTATTCATCTAACTAAACATCACCACAGCAAGAAGAGAAGTGCCATAGAACTGAGCCATGCTAAAGATGGCGCCCAACCGGCACACGGGGAAGAGAAGCAGCAGAGAAGCAGCACCCTTGAGGTTTGGCCTTCTGAGAGCTCATTCCCCATTTGGCATTTCCTACAGTCCTACATCTTGACCTGGCAAAATCGAAAGGCAAATTTGTGCACCAAGGGTTGGGTGCCTTGAACAAACGGGAGGAGATGTGGGTGTGACCACTGACCCTGCTCTGAGATCTCTCTGGGCAAGAGCTCTCCAAGGTTGAACACAGCAAGAGACACCATTCTTTGGTTTTAATCATCCAATCTATTGAAGTAAAGAGTTACCAAAAAATCACCTAAGAGAACACTGGTATATTTAAATGTTCACTGGTTTACAAGCTGACCTACCAGGCCTTTGCAGACACCAATGCAGAATAATTACACCTGTCACAAAGTGTTCACTGCACCTGGAAAAACAGCTGCATACCTAGTGGATGGTCAGTGTGTGGCCTGAGCCTGGGACACAATGGTTTTAGGTGTGAATCAGCTTCCTGAAGGGTGATCGATACCAGTTAGATTAACTCTTTCTTCCTTAAAAAGGTTTATTTTTAATTATGTATATGCATATGTGTGGGAGTTGTGAGTCCATGTGAACGTGAACAGAAGAGGATTATCAGATTCCCTGGGGCTTAAGTTATAGGTGATTAGGAGCTGACTGATTCCGGTGCTGGGAACTGAACTTGGGTCCTCTGCAGGAGCAATAAGCATTCTAAACCACTAAGACATCTCTCCAGTCCTCTGGGTTAGCTCTTAAGAGAGGTAATAAGCATATATGTGATGTCTCCACTCAGGGCTGGAAGCAGATCCTGGTTAGATTTCCATCAAGAGGAAATAACGTTCTCTTTGTGGGGTTTAACAGAGCCTTGATATCCTCCAAGGCTACTTTAAACATTCCTTCCTCAAGACTGGAGACTGCGTGGCAAGGCCGGGGTTCTTAGATGATCTCTTGGCAGGGCCTGGGTTGCCTTTAGAGAGTTTCAGCTGGCCCTTGGCGGGGAGGGGCCCATGTCCCCTTTGTCCATATAGCTTGACACCCCTGATGATCAGGAAGGCAGCTCAGCATTCCATCATCAGCCAGGGTCATCACCCTTCTGAGTAGAGACCCAGGCTTTCTTTCCTTTTTCTTCTTTTTTGCATTGTATATCATTTATATTTGGTTTCAAAAAGTCTGTTTACAAAGCAATGGCAATAGAGGAGTAAGTCTCCTCAATTTTTTCTTTTTTTTTTTCCATTAATTTATTTATTCACTTTACATCCCAATCAAAGCACCCTGTCTTAGTCAGGGTTTGTATTCCTACACAAATATCATGACCAAGAATAAAGTTGGGGGGTAAAGGGTTTATTCAGCTTACACTTCCACACTGTTGTTCATCACCAAAGGAAGTCAGGACTGGAACTCAAGCAGGTCAGGAAGCAGGAGTTGATGCAGAGGCCATGGAGGGATGCTACTTACTGGCTTGTTTCCCCTGGCTTGCTCAGCTTGCTTTCTTATAGAACCCAAGACTACCAGCCCAGGGATGGCACTACCCACAATGGGCCCTCCCCCATTGATCACTAATTGAGAAAATGCCTTACAACTGGATCTCAGGGAGGCATTTCCTCACCTGAAGCTCATTTTTCTGTGGTAACTCCAGCTTGTGTCAAGTTGACGCGCAAAACCAGTCAGTACTCTGAGTTCCTCCCTCAGACAGCCCTTTCCCCATCTCCCCTTGACTTCTCCTCTGAGAAGGGAGAGGACCTCCCTGGGTACCGACATACCCTGGCATATTATATCACTGTAGGGCTAGGCACATCCTCTCCCATTGAGGCCTGACAATGTAGCCCAGCTAAGGAAACAGGGTCCACAGGCAGATAACAGACAGGCCCCACTTCAGTTGTTGGGAGACCCACATGAAAACCGGGCTGCACCTCTACCATATATGTGCAGGGTGGTGGTGGGGGCGGGGCGAGGTCCAGCCCATGCTCGCTCTTTGGTTGGTGGTTTATTCTCTGGGAGCCCCCGAGGAACCGTGTTAGATGACTTTGCTGGTCTTCCTGTAGAGTTCCTATCCCCTCCAGAGCCCTCAATCCTTCACCCAGCCCTTCCCACAAGACTTCCTAAACTCCATCTAACATTTGGCTGTGGGTCTCTGCATCTGTTTCTGTCAGCTGCTGGGTGGAGAGGGCGGTTATGCTACGCTCCTGTCAGCAAGCATAGCAGAGTATCATTAATAGTGTCATGGGTTGGCTTTGTCCCAGGGGATGGGTCTCAAGTTGGGCTGGGCATTGGTTGTCCATCCCCTCAGTCCCTGCTCCATCTTTATCCCTGCACTTTTTTGTAGGAAGGACAAGCTTGGGGTGGAAGGCTTTGTGGGTGGGTTGGTGCCCCCCTCCCTCTACTGGGAGTCCTGATGACCCAAGCTTTCTTTAGAACACCTGCTGTTTTCACTATATTTATTGACTGTTCTTGACCTGCAAATGAGCCAAAGCTACTCACAATGGAAAACAATCTCTGGGGCTTGGTCTCTCTGCTTTCTCGAGCCCCGGGATGTAAGTGCATTTGCCATGCCTCCTCCTTAGATCCCACACACTTGTGAGCACCGCACTCCCAATTTCCCAGGAAAGCTGAGCACGAAACAGGTTGGCTCAACACCAAATCTTTTGAGCCTTTAGAACCGTTTTGCTCTCAAGCCACTGCTCAATGAAGGTCGCCTGGCAGAGTAATTACCATTTAGACTCCTGCTTCCTCCTGTCCCTGGGGGCTGGTGACTCAATCAAGTGCTTCCAGGTGGAGGGAGACAGTGGGTTCTGTTTAAGAATAAGAGTGTCATTGAGACTTAGGAATGCAGAAGAGACTTTGGCCCGGACTGAGACAAAACATTTCTAACCGGGTCGCTGCCTTGGGAGCCACAGTGAGTCTTTTCCCAACAGAGGGACAAGGCTGGGATTGTGCAGCTCCTAAATAAATAAACGAGCTGAGAAATAAGTGTTGAGAGGGCCCTGCAACCAGAGAGTACGTTTGGAACACATCGCCAGGAAGTAAATGCTGCCTTTGTCTCCACAATGACTGAGACTCTCATAAACTCTCAGAGGCACGGAATAAACGCAGAAGCTAAGAGGGAAAGTGGTGCCCAGGAAAACTATGGCACCAGGATACATTTTTTAAGATCAGAAAGTCACATTACAGGCATGGCTTAATTTTCATCTGGAATATAATACTTGCCAACTAAACCATCATTAAAGGAGGAACACAGCACCCTTGTAGGGAGTGAGCAGACCTCGGCCTGCCCGACACTTTCTGCTGGAAATGGCAGAAGCCAGTTAAAATACCTCAACAGTCAGAGTGTTTGCTTGCTTATGTAACTTCAGAATCCAGAGGTGGATCAGTTTCTAGGATGTGGGTCTGTGTTGACCGTCAGAATTTAGGGTCTGTTTGCTGCCCCTCCCCACTCTTTATTTACCCCAAGATAAGTAGGAGAGACATCAGACGAAAACACCAGCCTCCAAGAGCCTCAAAGTTTGTAGTATTTTCGATATAAAACATCGATTTAGTCTCAAGCTTAATTTGCATTTAAACCAAGTAGTACAGATACTAGGGGGAAATCATATCTACAGGCGAGGTACACAGTTATAACTGTGTACCACAGACTAGGGGACTATTGTATCGATAGGCATGATGCACAGCTATAGGGAGGGACAGGAATGGGGTGAGTCATGTTCCTGGCGCTGTTTTGGGGTGTTATTAAGGCAGACAGCTTACTGAGCTTACTACAAAGGCCCACTGTTTTGAATTACCATCAAAACTCCAAATGACCATGGGATTTCCTCTGGGATAAGAAAACACTACGACCCAGCCACCCTCTTCTGTTGGCCTCTCTATGCCTAGTGCCACTGGGGATGTGTGTAAAGCTGGGTCAGGTTCCCAGAGTGGTGGGGGACACTGTGGGTGTCACCCCAGACCCTCTCAAAAAGACTTGGCCACCCATGCAGATAAATCCAGGACCCTGAAGACACTAGCCCCATCTGAGAGCACAGCCATCCTCTGCACCTTACACGTCCCACCTTCTCTGCTTCACCAAGGAGACCAGCGCTCATCTGCAGAAACTGCACCTCGTTAGAAAAGCACAAGCTACTGGCTTGGCGTATCTGCCCTCGGGCCACCCTCTCCAAACGGCATCAGCCTAAAGTGTTCTGAAAGGAGTCGGATCTTTTCCGAGCTTGGCAGCCCAAGGAGAGAGGATGCTGCAAACCTCTCTGCTCCAGAATCATCTGCCCCCCCCTCACCTCAAAAAAAGAGCAAGCAAGCAAGCAAAAAAAAAAAAAAAAAAAAAAAAAAAAAAAAATCCCCAAGCAAGTATCATTTATTAGATTCATCTTTTAAAACATCTTGGCTTGATAACACATGAAATGTTCTTGTCTGTGAGGATGAACCCCTAAGGGGAGAGGGCAGGTCAGAGGGCATGAAGTTCTGGCTCATGTCAGTGCTGGGCCACCCATGCTTGGCAGAGAGGCTCCACCGGAGAGGACAGCGTGGTTGTTTTTCAGGGAGGGGAATGCCTGGAGGAAATCCCTTCCAAGCCAGGATATGTATGAAGTTGCGGGACCTCACCTGGCAACTTCAAGAGCCAAGAGTTCCTTGTAACCAGTGGGGTCAGCAGCCCAGAAAAGAAGCTTTTTTTCTGTCAAATAAGTTCTTAATGGGCTGGAGGGGTGGCTCAGTGGTGAAGAGCATGTGTTGTTCTTACAGAGGACACAGGGTCCATTTCCAGCACCCACATGGGGGAGGAGGCTCACCTGTAACTCCCCCTCTGAGGGATCAAATACCCTCTGCTGGCCTACACACCACACACACACACACACACACACACACACACACACTACAGAAAAATAAATATTTTTTAAAAAATTACATGCAGAAAATAAAGCCCACTGAAAAAAGACAGGTGGGAAATTTTTACTACATGGGAAGGATCTTTTCACACCACTGGGCAGGAAAAATGTACCAACTTCATGACCTAGTAATACTCTCCTGTTTCCTCTGGGGTTTTCTCAAATCACTTCCAAGATTACCACTCGACTTCCAGCCTACAGCCTTGGGGGTAGAACAAAAGAGTCTGTGGACCATGGGAAATGGTTCAGGCTGAATGAAATATATATGTAATCTTATATATTTAATAATTAGATATGTCATTTTATGTACTTATGTATTTAGTCTTTGAGTCTGCTTTTAATGGAGAATCATAACATCTGTCAGTCAGCCTTATGTTCACAGGTATGCCCAGAAATGTTTGTGACTTCAATCATTATGAACACGGTAGAGATAATAAATACACAGATGGTCTGACCAGGAACTAACTCAGGTCACCCCTGACCCCACAAACCTTTAAGACAACTTCAACCCTTCCCTTCAACACACCCTCAGAGGCTCGATTCTCACTTCAGTCCCTAAGGGATAACAGAGCGGACAGCAGAGGACTGCGTGCTTAAGATCCTCGACCTGTTCCCACTCGAAGAGGAAACCTTGAGGTTTTGTCTATGGACAATGGTGTCCGTGCACTTTTCATAAATATCTTTTTATGTTCAGGCATTGCCCTCTGGTCCTATTTTCTACGAGTTATTATTAATGTTGTTGTTGTTATTACTATTATTAAATCAGGAAAGGGCCTGGGCCCTGTCAGATGCCTTGTTTTCAATCAAGATAAGCAGATGTTTTCTTTTCTCCTTTGTTCTATTAATCTGATGTAATAACATCAATTGGTTTTCTTAAGCTGAGCCACTTTTTTTTTTTTTTTTGGTTTTTTTCGTGACAGGGTTTCTCTGTGTAGCCCTGGCTGTCCTGGAACTCACTCTGTAGACCAGGCTGGCCTCGGACTCAGAAATCTGCCTGCCTCTGCCTCCCAAGTGCTGGGATTACAGGCATGCACCACCACCGCCCGGCAAGCTGAGCCACTTTCGATGGAGAAGAAAGACTGAACAGGCAGATCACAGACTACTTCCAGGGTCAGTTACTCAGTGTGTAAGTGTCAATAACCTAGAGCCTCTTGCTGAATCAAATCTTTTGTTAAAATGCTGTTTATAATGCTTTGCATATAAAGTCTGCTTTGTCTGGGTTAGTATAGCTGTTCTTTGGAATCCACGGGGAATTCGTTCCTAAGCACCCAAATCAATGGATACTCAAGTTCCTTATCTGAAAAGCTGTGGTCTGCACAGATCCTGTGTGGTCCCACCACACCATCTCTGCTGTGTTTACAACACAGTTAACACTGTGCAAATAGTTATGTTGCTCAGGAAGTAATAGCAAGACAAAGTCTGTATGTGTTCAGTCCAGGCAATAAATACAGGGCTGGCCCAGCATGCGAAGACCCCTGCCAACCTGAGTTCAAGCCCCAGGACCTGCATAAAAGCTGAAGGAGTAGGCTGGCTGGCTCCTGCAAATTGCCCTCTGAAAATTAAAAAATTGAAAATTAAAAGAATTTTCACCGGGCGGTGGTGGCACACGCCTTTAATCCCAGCACTTGGGAGGCAGAGGCAGGCGGATTTCTGAGTTCGAGGCCAGCCTGGTCTACAGAGTGAGTTCCAGGACAGCCAGGGCTATACAGAGAAATCCTGTCTCAAAAAAACAAAAAAAAAAAAAAAACAACAAAAACAAAAAACAAAAAAAAAAAAAAAAAGGAATTTTCATTTGTTTTTTTCCCCCTTTTAGAACGTAAAACTTTTCAATCTCTCGAGAATCAGCTCATAACCTTCCTGATGACCCTCATAGATGACAGGTAACTTCTCCATCTGTAGCACTTTGTGCAGATCTTTAACTCTGATTGGAAATGGGTTTCTTGGGTGTTTATGTTCACATCTCTTATGAAACTTGGCACGTTTTAAGCTAGCATCTTTTCTTTCTTTCTTTTTTAAGATTTATTTATGTATTTATGTGCGTACACTGTAGCTGTCTTCAGATACCAGAAGAGGGTGTCAGATCTCATTATGGATGGTTGTGAGCCACCATGTGGTTGCTAGGATTTGAACTCAGGAACTTCAGAAGAGCAGTCAATGCCACTGAGCCATCTCTCAATCTCTTCAAAACACCTCTGTGCCCCGGGATGCCCAGAATGAGCGTCATGCTCCAACACACAAGGTCCCTTCAGGTTCATTATTTCTGCTTCTCATCCTTTTAAATGTCAATGGTTTAATCTTAAAACACACTACACTGTTGGTGGGACTGCAAGATGGTACAACCGCTCTGGAAATCAGTCTGGCGGTTCCTCAGAAAATTGGGCATAACACTTCCAGAGGACCCTGTCATACCACTCCTGGGCATATACCCAGAGGATTCCCCTGCATGCAATAAAGACACATGCTCCACTATGTTCATAGCAGCCTTATTTATAATAGCCAGAAGTTGGAAGGAGCCCAGATGTCCCTCAAAAGAAGAATGGATACAGAAAATGTGGTATATTTATACAATGGAGTACTACTCAGCAATTAAAAAGAATGAATTCATGCAATTTGTAGGCAAATGGTTGGATCTGGAAAATATCATCCTAAGTGAGTTAACCCAATCACAAAAAGAATACACATGAAATGCAATCACTGATAAGTGGATATTAATGAGCCCAGAAGCTCTGAATATTCAAGGCACAATTAGCAAGTCAAAAGATTCCCAAGAAGAAGGAAGGAGAGGCCCCTGGTCCTGAAAGGACTGGATCCAGTTTGTAGGAGAGTACCAGAATAGAGCAGAGAAATGGTGGGGTGGTGATTGGGGAATAGGCGGGGGGTGGCGTGGAAGAGGACATATGGGACATATGGTGAGGGGGGAACAGGGAAAGGGGAAAGCCTTCGGAATGTAAACAAAGAATATATAAAATAAAAAAATTGTAAAAAAAAAAACCACAATTCTTTTTTCTGCGTGTTCAAATGTACTTAAAAAAATTATGTGTATGGGTATTTCACTTGCATGTGTCCGTGTGTTTGCTGCCTGCTGGAGGCCAGAAGAGGGCACTGGATCTCCTGGAACTGGAGTTACAGATGGTCTTGGGCCTCCATGTGCTTGCTGGGAATTGAACTCAGTCTTCTGGAAGAGCAGCCAGTGCTTTTAACCAGTGAGCCATTTCTCCAGTCCCTCAAATGTACTTTTGAATCCTAGAGTGTTATTAGACCTGCAAACTCAATAATTGTTGGCTCCTTGTAATTTTTATCCTTATTGAGAATATGTCGCCCACATCATTTCCCCAATGTTTTAAAAGAAGTTTTAATTATTACCATTGCATGCGGGTGGTGTATGTGAGCACAGATGCTCGCATCAGCGCATGTGTGGAGATCACACAACCTTTCTGAGTTGGTTCTTTTCCCACTGAGTCCCAGGAATTGAACGCAGGTCGTCAGGCCTGTACAGCGTGCATGCGCTGTACCCACTGAGCTCTGTGTCTTCTCTGAGTCCTCTGGACAACCTTAGCCGTTTGCTTATGACTCTGTCTAGTGAGGCACCTGCGCCTCGTGTTATATTCTATGACTTTTTGTTCTTCTGTAAGCAGAAGAAAAATAATTTCTTCTTCCTTTGCATGCCTTTTTATTTAGGTAAAGCAAACAAATGAATGGACATCAGAGTCTCATAATGTAAAAATTCTGGCAATTAATTAGGTTTCCCTGTCCATCCAGGGTTTGCTGGTGAGTGGTGTAAGGTGACTTTATGTCAGAAATCAACCAGAAGTAAAAGCCTACTATCATCTAGAGGTTGGTTTTGTTGTTTTTGTTTGGTTTGGTTTTTCCGAGACAGGGTTTCTCTGTGTAGACCTGGCTGTCCTGGAACTCACTCTGTAGACAAGGCTGGCCTCGAACTCAGAAATCCGCCTGCCTCTGCCTCTCATGTGCTAGGATTAAAGGCATGCGCTACCGTGTCCATTTTTCATTGCCAATAATACAAACGAAAACTGAAACCCAACCAAAAGAAACCATATGTGAGGTAGGCACCAGGAGAGTGGTGTTCACACCTTTTCCCAGTTCTCAGTGAGCACCAGGACAGTGGTGTTCACACCTTTCTTTTCTCAGTTCTGTGATCTGAGTAACAAGCCAGTCAGACACAGACCCTCTTTGAGAGAAAAAGTCTTTGTTGTTACCATGGCTACAACAAGCAAACAGAAATATTGATTGCTGTCTCCCAGCTTAGAGCCACATCAATACCTAAAACCAACTGCAACACAGCTGTGGGTACCTGACACTCTACACTCAGGGCTTCAGAAAACTTTGCCACCTCTTCTCACGCCAACCCCCACCCCCAAAATTTATATGACCCTGGGAAT
The DNA here is from genome assembly GCA_964023405.1 of Apodemus agrarius. Lineage (NCBI taxonomy): Eukaryota > Metazoa > Chordata > Mammalia > Rodentia > Muridae > Apodemus > Apodemus agrarius. Next base: position 39,054,667 of record OZ030028.1, read on the forward strand.
ATGAGGATATTAAATAGGTATATAAATCTGATATTTGTTGACAATAAAATTCAAATAAACTTACTTTAAGATAATTCTCTGCTCATATAATTCTATCCTCTATTAAGAACAAAATCAAATACATACAATTGTGACAGATGTACATATATATATATATTTTTTTTTTTGAGATAGGGTTTCTCTGTATAGCCCTGGCTGTCCTAGAACTCACTCTGTAGACCAGGCTGGCCTCAAACTCAGAAATCCACCTGTCTCTGCCTCCCAAGTGCTGGGATTACAGGCGCGCGCCACCACCGCCCGGCAGATGTACATATTTTACATAAAGAAACAAATCCTGGCTGAACATCGCCACGATGCTACAGAGAAGTGTCAGCATTTTTAGTGTTAATCAATATTTTGTTGTGAAATTGTCAACACAACCTGAAAATAAACGAATTTGGTATTACATATCAAGAAATGACAGGAGATAGTTATTTAAAATCTTTGCTTTCTACTACCAAACCATTATGTTTCTATCCATGCAGAAAGCATACTATGTGCAGCAAGAGCACTTAAGCTCATAGCATACTACAGTCTCAAGTCTAGGCTGGAAACTATTTCAGACAGCGTTAGTACTATGTGGTGTGAGGGATGTTGTATGTTCGGAACTGATGGCCACAGAATCCTGAGTCACGACATGGGTGAGCACTGCCAGGCTTCCCTCAGACTCATCACACATTTGGTTGTGAACCCGTTTTTGCTTCCCATGCATTTAAAAACCATTTACTGTTGCCAAGAAGAGTCTTTGTAACTTCTTACATTCGGCTTCCCCTCAGGGTGTGTGGCCCCTACCTTACAAGGCTTGTCTCTCCAGGCTCAGGATCATCTGCAGATGGACCACATCTCCAAACTGGCCTGCTCTGGAAACCGGAACAAGGCTCTTCTCAGCCAGCCCTCAGGAGTAACTCTACAGTCATTAGCCTCACTACGGCCTAGTTCACATTCCGGAGTTCGGCGTGAATTCCCGGAGGCATCTACACTGAAGCCTCCAGAGAGGAGGCTCTTGGGGAAGAAGAAATACTTGTTTAGCACAGGCCTATGGGTCACACCCTGGGCAGCACTTAGGTGGAATTACTGACTGCAGAAGTGGTTAGAAGGGACCAACACTTGAAAACTAAATAAAGGGAGTATGGTGAGGCCCGAATCCACATTGATTTGGCCCACCATGGCGCTGAGAGGCGGTTGGTTCATTAAGAAGGTAACTGGCCTGTGTGGCTCCATCCTCATGAAGGAGTCTGTGCGTTTGTTAGACGGTGCACCTGGCCCTTCCCTGGTCTTGCACGGGGCTCCTCCTGCCTCTCATTCCTCCTGCCTCCTAGTGTGACCTGAAGCTCATCTATACTCCCACCAGAAGCTAACAATCCTCAACTTCTGACTCTAGAACTGCAAACCAACAAGTTCCAGAACAGCCAAGGATACACAGAGTTACACTCTCAGAAAACAAAACAGACCCCCGCCCCTGGCCAAACCTAACCTGTTATAGAGAAAACAAGAGCGAGAGACTACAGATACTACAAACTAGGAAATAGCTGTTTGCCTGTCTTAGCACATCTGTGTCAATGAAGAAACTGGATTGGGGGAACTACTGAGCATTAAAAAAACTAATTTTAGGGCCTAATCAACTGACATATTTTTAAATCCAAAGGAGTGAAGTGTGTGTTGAATGGTTATAATTAGGAGCCAGTAAAATACAAACTCGTGTACTCTGGCAGTAACAGGTCAACATTCCTAACAAATGCTCTGTAAATAAGACAGTCCTCACCGACCCCATGCTCACACGGAGTACATCCCTGGCTACTGGCATCCATTTTGTCCTCTCCTGAGTGGTTACGAGCCCAAGTATGTCAACCCAAGCCTATTAATTCCTCTGGGGATGGGCAGCTCCAGGTCAGGCCTCAAAGCTGGGCTACGTTCATCTTTATGCATGACACAACCTCTCCGGAGACCATATTCCTCATCTACAAAGTGGAAAGATGCTTTCATTATTATAGTGTTGGGAGGAATGTGTGTGCACTGCTTAGCACAGTGCCTCGTTAGGACCTCGCTGAGAGAGTCGGGCTATGAAACCACGTGTAGTGATTAGGTAATGACTTCTAATATTTTTGTGACTCCGAAAGCAAGAGTTATCTGGACTCTGTACAGAAACATAGGAAAGTGATACAGCTCAGTCAGGGCCTTACTTCCAGTCACTGGCAGGGCCAAGTCCTGGTGCTGCTGAACTCAGGACCTACACTAATTTTAACCTGCCCTGAGAAACCTTCTGGGCACGCTGGTGAGGGAACACCCCATCAAGAAGGTGGCAACAGAGCAAAAACAAGTGACCAGACAGAATCAGGTACAAAGGAGAGCCAAAAGTCAGGAATGTGCTAGATTAACATTTTCAAAGAGGTGGAAGTAGTTGAACTGGAGAAAGTCAACAAACTGGGCTGTCTGGGGCAGCATAACGTAATGCTGGCCTTACTCTCAGTGTGACAAAAGACCACTGAACAATTTAAAACAGTGGCCATTCTTACTGATTTTGTTACAGGGTCTTGCTTCAGTCCCGGCCAGCCTGGAACTTTCTACACAGAATAGACTACCAACTTGCAGGGCAGACTTTGAGTCTCAAGCACTGGGATCAAAGCTGTGCTTGGCCATACCAGCTCCTTACTTACTCTCTGAGGAACCATCATCACTAGGTGGAAGAGATGGCAGGGGTCAGAGGCAGAGAGCTGAATCAGAAAGCTTTGTGATGCCGGGCAGTGGTGGCACACGCCTTTAGTCCCACCACTTGGGAGGCAGAGGCAGGTGGATTTCTGAGTTCGAGGCCAGCCTGGTCTACAGAGTGAGTTCCAGGATAGCCAGGACTAAGCCCTGTCTCAAACAAACAAACAAACAAAAAAACCAACTAAACAACAACAACAACAACAACAACAACAAAACCCCAACCAACCAAACAAAAAAGCTTCATGACACAGGTATCAGTGACCAGGGAAGGTACTGCCCCCACACCTCCCGGCCCCAAGACAGGTCTTCTTTGTGTAGCTCTGTCTTGGAACTCTGTAGACCAGGCTGGCCTCGAACTCACAGAGATCCCTCATAACTAAAGGCATGTGTCACCATGCCCAGCTTGGGAAGGCAGATTTTAAAAAGTTATTTCACTTGGGGCAGCTGATGAGGAAAGCTTTCTAGCTGAAGATGGTTGATCCTCTGGTTTCAACCATCTTGCTACCTACACCTGAAGGAGTCACATGTCCCGTGTTATTGGTGTGGCCACATCCCCAACCTGCAGGCATGAATGTATACGTCTGTCTGTCTATCTGTCTGTCTGTCTGTGCATACGTACGTACCTACATGGCCATCCCCCCAAGACAGCCAGGACGTATGTGTAGGGCAATCTCATTCTGCTTTCCCTATACTCGCCTCTCACCCACACCCGCAGATCCACTCTCCTCTGACACACACGCTCCATTCCTTTGCCAGTACGTCCAAGCTGGACCTTCCCGGCTGCTTCCAGTCACACACCAGCCGTCAGGGCTTTCTTACACTATCCACTGTTTCTGCCAGTCTGTACTCAATCATCACTTTGGCATCTTCTGAGGATCCTTAAGACTGGCTTCCCACGACATTCTCCTTGAATTTTTTGACAATGAGACACCATTACTCGCCTCCCGCTGTCTCGCATCATCTGTCTGCTGCAGCTTCTACGGGAAACTGGTTCTCCGCTGCAGTCCAGTGCACTGGGCTGCGGCAGTATATTGTATATATGTTAGAATCGGAATATATAACAACTAGTCCTTTTTCCAAATAGAGAACTTCCCTAAAAGACCATGGTGTGTATGCTCTGAAATTTTAGTTTCTGATACAGAACTGTCTTCACCTGACTTCCAGGGGCATCATTTAGATTCTCACAGAACATGTACACATTCTGGTTTGTTGAATCAGCCCTCAGTGATTCAACAAAGCCGGGATGTGTTTTGGAAACTATGGCTTTAGGCACAGAATGACCTTTTCCATGCTGCACCTGCGCTGCAAGATGCTCATTATCTGGGTCTCAGAGCAATTAGGGGTGTTAAGATTGATCTCAGCCCTTTTCACGGATCTTTTCACATGGTCTCATAGCATGATAGCATGCCTTGATTTTTAAATTTCCCTTTCTTTTTCTTCCTTCCTTCCTTTCTCTTTTTCTTTTTCCTTCCTTCCTTCCTTCCTTCCTCTCTCTCTCTCTCTCTCTCTCTCTCTCTCTCTCTCTCTCCTTTTTTTTTTTTTTGTTGTTGTTCAATGCTAAGTGTTGTTATAAATTTTTTTTTAATGGAGTCTCCACCACATTGCACCGACTTAGTCCTTTCTGGAAAACCAGTAACAAGTGGGAGGTCTGTGTGCAGCAGGTCTTAAAGGTGTATCTAAGTTTTGTAAACAACCACCTCAGTTCCCTGTTGCAAAGCCCAAACGTTCAATCCCTAAATGCAGGGTCACCTTTATGTTCCCCATAGCTAAAAGCAGGAACTTCACTTTGAAATAACACATTTGTTTCAACACCACGATTTTCAAGAACTCAGCTTGCAAAGTGCCAGGAGGCAGGAGAACCGAATTGAGATTCTTTAACTGAACAGTTATTTAAGCTGAAATAAAAAGCAGACAGTGTAAAATGCGAAGACAGAAAAAGCAGGTAGCACCAGTAGAGCGTGAACAAAGCCAAAACGGGGCAAGGTCTTACTAGATGATGAGTGTCATAGAGAATGGTGACTCGTGTCTTTTTGTGTTTGAGAAAGTATTCTATTCAGTATACAGTTGTCCCCATTCCATGAAAACAAGAGTCAAACTTCCATGGTCAATACAGTTCTTTGGAAAAGCTTCAGTTTTAGATGCCGTTTGACACCCAACACAAATTATTAGAATGACTTGTCTTGCCCTGTAACAGAGTATATATGGCATACACCTGGGAAATACTTTATCAGGTTCACTCTTTAAGGGTGCCATTTCTCACAGCGGAAAAGGCATGAAGGCAGGAGAGTCACACAGTGTTGGAAGATGAGGGCTCAGGCCTGAAGCAGAGCCACATACCCTGAATCCTTGCTCCCCTGCGACCCACGATCTTCATCTAGGTCCCACACGCTAACGGTTCCATTACCAGCACCGATGCAGAACCCCCAGCTAGAAAGCAAGTGTCATTAGCACCAGGAACTGCTGGAGACATTTCACTTCGATTCTGGCATCTTCTTTTAGTGGCTGGGATTAAGACTGTCCTCCAAAGTTTCTCTTCTGTTTGCGAGGAAAAAGGATTTCAGGGTGATGGCGTGGGTTATTGCTATAAAGTGGTACGTGGAAAAGTGAAACAGGCACAAGGAAGAGAGCTGCACGTGCACGGAGACGGCACGGGACTGGAAAGGAACGCTCACTGAAGGTGGCCGCCAAGAACGGGATGGCGTAAAAGGTGTGGCGAGGCAAGGCTTGGCAGCCCTAAGAAGTACAGGGTGCAGTGGAGCTGGAGGGCCAGAAGACAGAGCCCCCCAAGGGGCCAGATCATGTAGGTACTTGTCAGGGACACAAAGGTCTTTGCTTTTACCCACATGTGCTGGAGAGATGTGAAGAGAAGATGGACACGGTCTTAGCACTGAAAGGCTCGTGTGGTCTGTCTTGTTGAGGAGACTGGCAGGCGAGGAGGTAGCGTGTAGGTTAGCGGAGCAACCATCGATTAGCACCACGGTCACAAGGGACACGTAAACCTTCAGGGTAGTGTTGCTGCTGAGGGAGGTTGATCGGTAACTACGATGTATTCAATGTAATTTCTGTGTGCATGCGGGTGTGCGTACATGTATGTATTGCACATGTATTACTCAGGCTAACTTTTATCAGGAATAAAATTCAATCTCGGGTCCAGAGGCACTTTGTTCACACTCTGTCTTTACCACTTAGACCAAGGCACACTAGTCACCGCTTTTCTAAATTACTCCCACCTTATTGCCTGGTGCCTAGGAGAACAGCTAGCCTTGGGGAAGATCCAAACTCCAAATTCCAAATAGAGTTTTATTGAATGCTACTTTAAAGCTAGACTACATATCATTTTTTTAAGAGAGCCAACAGGACATATATCTGAAACAGACATAAGACATGTGAGAATAGATTATGCTGGATTTGGGGGCAGCAACTCTGGGGCACCATGGAATCTGAAGGAGGTAGAGAGAAGAGACTGGTCTGAGATAGTTGCACTCAGCACAGATAACCAGTAGCAACAGGTCAGGTAGGACAGGAAGGTCCGGACTGGAAATCTTGGGATTACCAGCCTAACAATGTTACCACCCGGATGGCATTATCCTGGAGTAATAAGGATACAGATGTAAGAGGCCCTGCTCTTGAGAAGCTTCCATTCTATGGGAAACAAACGGGCGTGGCCTGTCACAAATGCTACGTGGCAAGTTAAAGCTGAGGTGTGGAATAAAGGAAGCAGGCAGGCAGATCCCATGGATGTTCTCTGTAGCAGACACAATTCCACAAAGGAAACCAAAACTCAGAAAGCAAGCAGGCTAGGTCTGCCAGTCTTGGAGTCACCACCATGTTTTGTCACAAGACTCACCCGGGATGATAGAGATTCAGGAGATGTGAGCAGAGAGCCCCTGAATGCTCTGATAGCAGGAGGGAGCTTGCTGAAATGGGGTTTCCGTTCTGGACTCCCGGAGCAGGGAAAATGGACTGTCCGTACAGCAAGCCCCTCTCTCACGTCACTTAAGTCTGCTGGTGGCTTACTGTCACCCACTGTGGAGGTGAGTGGCCTTGGAGCAGCCAGAGAAGTATGTAGAGCCAGTCAGGGAAAAGACCCTGGATTTCTCAGTTAAAAAAGACTGCTTGCTGATAGAACCAGGTTTACTTTTGAGTGTTTTGCCTGAGTGTATATAACATGCCACATGTATGCAGTATCTATGAAGGCCAGAAGGGGGCATCTGGGACTGTAGTTAGCATACCTGTGATCTGGCATATGGGTGCTGGGTAACTGAACCTGGGTCCTCTAGAAGAGGAGACAGTGATCTTAAGTGCTGAGCCATCTCTCCAGCCCCACAGCATGGCCTCTCCTAACATATTTCTCAGGCTCACGTCTCAGAACTAGGGGACTTTGTTGAAAAGGAGCCACATTCCAATGGCCACCCAAGTCCTACTGAATCCACCTCTGGAACTAGACGGCAAAAGGGGAATGTGTAGATGGCCCTCATAGCCACTGAGCTCCTAGGCCTCTTAGTAGAGCAGAAAACCACCAGAAGACAAAGTGTAAGGGCCGAAAGACACAGCTGAGGGATAAGCTTGACAGAAACCACACACAAGCACTCAATTCAGAGGGTTAAGGAGGGGACTTGTGTGATCAAAGGCGTGCAGTATAGGTGTGACCTGGGGTGAGGAGACATCAAATGCTGCTCCCAGCAATCCCCTTTTTCTCTTCCGGTCAGACCTCTCCCCCAGCTCTTGGACCGCTCTAGAATGTTTTTAAAGGGATGGCTTTGGATTTTGAGAAAATATCTATTAGCTCTAAAAAGGAGGAGTGGAGTGGAACAGGGCTGACTGTAGAGCTGCTGCCTGTCCCCTGTGCTGCAGGACTAGACAGCTCACCAGAGTCGACACCTCAGCCTAAGCCATCACTCCAGAACCCAGACGTCACCAATAAGTCACTGAGAAGAGCTATGCAGAAGCACGTTTTAAAATTACTACAAAAGACCCTTGGTGAGTTTGAAAAATATAGCTGACACCATATATTGATTTATGAAAAATAAATTTATTACATAACACCTTGTTTTTTTAACAATGTTCAATTTTTTTATTCAGAATACTTGTGTCATTCATGTAAAATAGTTTGATACAGTACGTTGTACGTTATAGCTTTTTATTTTCCCCTCAAAAGTTCTAAGGCTCTCCTATTCCCTCTCCTCTGCTGAAGTAAGGGCACCCTAAAAATGTGCGAACAACCTTTTAAAAAGAAAGTTAACTGAACAAAATTGTAATAGCACTACACTAGGCAGCTTCAACTCAGGACAGAAGAGCGCGGCCTGAGCCGTGCCGCACAGAGGACACTGCCTCACGGAGGTCGCCACTCATGCCTTTGTAATCAGAAAGCATGCTCACACACCGGCAACACCAACAAGGAAAAGAAAACACTGTCTGCGACAATCGTTTCCGTTTGCTGAACCGACAGGCTTATACCAATGACAACATATTTAATTACTATCAAATAGCAGCTTTAAGACCAGTCAAGTCATAGGTTGAAAATAAAAACAAACCTCCAAGTTGGAAATTAATCTTTGGGAGTTCTGAAACCTGTCAGTAGAAACTATGTGGTTCTTTTGTACTTTCAAAATAATCCAAGCAATATTCTTGGTCATAAAACACTGATTTGTGTAGAAGATGAATCAACTCACTGATAAGACACTAAAAAGAAAGGTGTACCAAAATAATCTTTACGTCTTGGTTATTTTGTTAACATAATCTGTGTTTCAAGTACCAGTTAACCCTTGCGTCTGTGTGTACTATTGGTCAGATAACGCTGTTACACTGAAAGTCACCACACATGAGGACAAATGCTCGCCCTAGCACATTTCACAGCTTCAACTGCTACAGACTGTCACTGAAAACTATGCTTGGTCAGTCTGAACCATGTCAAGTAAACTATGGAAGTAGCAAACCCACAACACAACTGTGCTAGCACTTTCATTTCAAGTCTAACTCCAAACTTAGGTACAACCTGGAAGCTACCACCCCAATCTGTGACAACCGGTGGAACGCGGCTCCTGGACATTGTGAAGATGTGGTTGTACAGTACATTCGCATGGCCCACACCGGGTTCCCGCAGAGGGCTGCAGCCATCCTGCAGCATGAGCAACAGTGCACTGACAGACTCCAGCACAGCTCAGTACCGATGTGTCTGATGTGAGTACTGTGGAGGCTGCTGGGAGGTAGCTGAGTACCCCATGCTGCTCTGGGGCTGTGATGTGCTTGGTCCAGGGTTGGGATAAGCAGCATGTGGATTGGAACGCTGGAAAGAAGACAAGGGAAAAACGTGATTCAAGGGCTTCTTGAGGCAGCTTGGCACCTCACCATCAAGACTGACAGGGAAGGGAATCTTTTTCCAAGGGAGCAAAGATGTAAAAAGCTTCTGCAAGGCACTAGATTTAGAATTAAAATAATAAAAACAGCAACAAACCCCAACAACTGGCCCATTCAAAACAAAACAGAGCAAAAGCAAACAACAATCCCAAGTCTTCCAACATTAGCTTCTCTTTAGGAAGGTAAGAATTACGACATAAAAGATAATAATTTACATGCTGGGGAATTTTGATCATATCCTGTGACATGAGAATGAGGCACTTAGTTTGTATATCCAGAGTCCATATAAAAGCTGGTAGGCCAGCTGGAGAGAGGGCTCAGCGGTTAAGAACACTGACTGCTCTTCCAGAGGTCCTGAGTTCAATTCCCAGTAACCACATGGTGGCTCACAACCATCTGTAATGGGATCTGATGCCCTCTTCTGGGGTGTCTGAAGACAGCAACAGTGTCTCCACACCCATGAGATAATAAAATAAATCTTTAGTCGGGCGTGGTGGCGCACGCCTGTAATCCCAGCACTCTGGGAGACAGAGGCAGGCGGATTTCTGAGTTCGAGGCCAGCCTGATCTACAGAGTGAGTTCCAGGACAGCCAGGACTACACAAAGAAACCCTGTCTCGGAAAAACCAACCAACCAACCAACCAACCAAACAAACAAAAAAAAAACAAAAACAAAAACAACAACAACAAAAAACAAAAACAAAAACAAAATCAAAAACTAACAACAACAAAAGCTGGTAGGCACGGTGGCTCTCTAATCCCAGCACTTGGGAGGAAGAGACAAGACCTTGATTCAAAGGAAGCTGGCTGGCTAGACTAGACACACACACACACACACTCTTATATCCACATGCATGTGTACTCACACATGTAAACACATATACAAACACACACACCCTCCACTAGCTGCATCCCACCATGGAAGGGCACTGACTGCCCTGTGAATGACAGCAGACTGCCAATGGGGATAAGAACAAAACAGATTCCCGCACTCTCGTGCAGGGCTTCCACGGGTCACCACACACAGCCTTCCAGTCTTCCTATCTTCCTACAGCTTCACCTTCTGCCCACTACTCTGCCAATGACCATGCCATCTGTAGGCACTTCAGTTCCACCTTCCTTCCCACACTTGAGACGGAGAACAGCCAGGTCTCTCATTCCAGGCTGCGCAGAAGTGGGGCGCGGCAGCCTGTGGCCTGATCACTCTCCCACAGTGCTTTTACAAACGCTGTCACTGGCTGAGCGCAAGGCACGTTTAAGCCCAGTGCTTTTGCTTCACTTCGCACTCATGCCTGACAGTGTGCGTAAGTGTAGGCCAGAGGGTGATGTGGATTGCTCTCCACTTTACACAGAAGCAAGGTCTCTCAACTGAACCTAGAGCTCACTGACTTGAAGAGGGTCCTATCTTTGCCTTTGAAATGATTGGAACAACAGGTACAGCTGGGACACCAAGCCTCCAAGCACTGACGTGGGTGCTGGGTCTGAATGTTCCTGGTGGAAGAACTTGATGTGCTGTGCTGTCCCAACCCAGCAGGTGAGCCATAAAGTGCCACAGGTCTCAAGCTACTTCATGGTCACACCCGGACTTCCTATTCCAAGTCTGTCCTGAAAGCTGATGCCTTTCTACTCTTCCATGTCTGTGGACTTTCATACCTGCACCATCCCACGCTGATGTATCTTTCCAGGAACACCAATGCTACTGTAGACCACACTTTGCAACAGATCCTTTAGAAACCCCAGAACAGCAGGTCAGTAGGAGACACTTGCAGTACCTGATAGTCAGAGGTCATGATGAGTCCACCTGAGGTAGTGGTAGGAGGGACAACTCTCACTTTTTTCAAGGGGGGCCCTTGTGCGTGGCCGCTGTCCTGGTTCCCTGGATGGCCAGTTCCATTAGTGTGGTTATTGCCCTGCTGCTGCTGCTGGTTCTTCTCAATTGGTTAAACAGAAAACACAGTTCAACTCAGGAGGAGAACAAAAACTGGCTGCGTCCCAGAGGCCCCAGAGGCCGTGAAGAAGGCACTACCATTGTACTTTAATACTTACTTTGTCTCCTTTCTCATCAGGCTCTTCTTCTGTCAGAAATTCTCGTTTGGGATAAGGGATTTGACAACCGGCGAAAACACTATTCATAAGAAAAAAGAAGAGAGCCGTCTCACATGCTGCCTGGTACTTCCGGGCTTCGTTTAGGTGACTTGCTGTCACTCTCTAAGAAGACAGGACTGTGTCTCCGTAGTTGGAGGTATAAGCATCTTTCATGTGAGTCTGCTGCAAAGAATCCTTTAAGCAATGACCCTGCAGGTGGTGATCTGAAGGTCCTTCACTGTGTAACCTAATCAATAATCACCCAAGAGGACAGCTCTCTCACTAGTGCAACCAAAACATCTACCACTGTTTGCAGTGTTTTATCTGCCCTTGCAGTTAAAACAAAAGATGATAAAGAGAAGGCAAATTTATTTAGGACTGCTACTCCAGAAGATCAGAGCCCTTGGCTGTAGGCAGCCCTACAAAACCCTAGCATGTGGAAGTAGCCTCAGCACAACGAACCCGCCACTGAGTAAACGGACCGAGTGCTGGTGAGACGAATCCATTTCAGCAATGCCTCTTAGCCACAAAACCAAAGGTGGCATTAAAGTAGAACAGCTCCATTTCTTCAGGTCCCTTAGAGGCATGGCAACTTAGTGTGACAAGAGGAGGAAGCAACTTAAAGATGCCAGTGCACGTGAAGCCAGCAGATCTGCCACTTACTCTGACGTGGGAAGTGGGTCTTCTAGGAAGTAGGGGTCCTGCATGGCCTGCTCTGAGGTAATTCGCTTTATTGGGTCCATAGTGAGCAACTTCTGAAGCTGAAATCATAAGTCAGAAATATCAGGGCATGCTCCCATGTTTGAAACACTGGTGCCTACTCCACACCCACACTCAGAATTTATTGGTTGAGCGTACTGGGCAGGTCAGTTCAACCTCTTTATAACCATCTCTATCCAGATGGAGAATAAAAACATTATCAAGTACTATAGCTTGTTTTCAGTATTAAATGAATATCCAGTAAGCCACTGTGATGGTTCTCTAGAAAGAAGCCTAAGTGTGAACGAGCATTGTGGCTACACTGAGCGCATCCCTGACACATCCAGAGATAGCACACTAGTGTGAAAACGCAGCCCCTTTGACTCTAATGCCATCTGCAATGTTTGTTCCCCCAACCCCCAAGACAGGGTTTCTCTGTGTACCAGCCATGGCTCTCCTTGAGCTCAGAGATCCATGTGCCACCCCACCCCCCCCCAGCGCTGGGATTAAGGGTATGTGCCACCAGCCACTACTGCTCTCCAGGAATGTTTATTTCTAACCTTACGTAAGAGACACCTGAACAATGGCCTCCTGTTCTGATCTGCAGACTTCAAAGGGTGGCATAGTTGCTGCAAGGTTGAGAACTGAGCCCTGCTCCTGCAGCCTGACAGAGAGCTGAGCCCTGTGCCCAGAGAGAGAGAGAGGGAGAGAGAGAGAGAGAGAGAGAGAGAGAGAGAGAGAGAGAGAGAGAGAGAGAGACAGAGAGAGAGAGAGAGAGAGACAGACAGACAGACAGACAGACAGACAGACAGACAGATGTAAACAGCAATCTAAGGACTTGTGTTTCCAACAAGTTCCCAGTTGGTGTCTGTGCTGCTGGACTGGGATTGGTTTGAAAAGTAATAAACTAATAAACAGATTTAAGGGATGATGACTCATAGAGGATAAAAGGCCATACAAATATCTTTAAAATGCAGAGTGAGTAGGACTCATTTAGGATACCAACACTTTCAATAAAATCAGACAGAGCTGGGGTACGGCCTGAAAGCAAAGTTCACAGAGGGCACACATGAGGTCCTGTGGTTAAAGCCCAGAATTAAAAAAATAGTTTTAAAAAAATCAACAAATAAGCTACAAGGATGGTGTCACGGTTTGAACGTGCTTGGCCCAGGGAGTTGCACTATTTCGAGGTGTTGCCTTGTTGGAGTAGGTGTGTCTCTGTGGATATGGGCTTTAAGACCCTCATCCTAGCTGCCTGGAAGCCAGTATTCTGCTAGCAGCCTTGAGATGAAGATGTAGAACTCTCAGCTCCTCCTGTGTCATGCCTGCCTGGACACTGCCATGCTCCCGCCTTGATGATACTGGACTGAAGCTCTGAACCTGTAAGGCAGCCCCAATTAAATGTTGTCCTTACAAGAGTTGCCTCGGTCACAGTGTCTGTTCACAGCAGTGAAACCCTACCTAAGATGGTCTCGGGTTCTGCTGCTCTCAGACTGCAAGGAAGGCGCGGCAATCCCAATCATGCCTTTTGAACAGTATTTTGTTAGGATCAATAAGTCTTAGGTCATGAAGGCTCCAACTTAATTTCCCAATTTGAGCCCTGTTGTAGAAACATTTGAATAAATCATCCTCATATACGGTGTGGCAGCATGGCAGGTTAAGTGCTGCCTTGTAAACGCGATGCCGACAGAGAAGCAGAGAAGGGAAGGAGAAAGCATAGGCGGGGTCAGAAGAGCTCACTGCCCAGTGGTTTTGCTGCTATGAAGGAAAGGGTGGCCTCTTCAAAGTCAAGGAATTCTCGGCTAAGACTGCAATGGATTACATTTTAAGAGGCTCTCAGGACAAGTGAAAGGAATGCTTGCCTAACCCTCCTTGGATATATTATAGTCCTTCTGTGAGACATAATTGGAGAAGCATTTCCAGTTGTAGCCTCACAATGGACAGTTATGAACCAAGAAAGCAGTGGGCGGCCGAGTATGACCATCCTGCAGTGCATGGGGGGAGGACCCTGCGGTCTCATCTGCTGTTTACAGGACAACATGCCAGCTCTCCAGAATGAGCAGTAAGAGTGTCTGCAAAGGGCTTTCAGGACTCAAGTTTATGAGGTAACTTGGGAACTAAGTTTACAAACCATCTTTAAGTAGATGACAGTATAAACTAGGTGTATTATTGTTCAGGGTGACTATCTAGCATGAACAAGGCTTTATTTAGATTTTATTCCCAGAAATGCACAAAAACAACTACAATGAAAAACAAGGTAGGCGTGGTTTCCGCGTGGCAGGAAGGCTTTCTCCTGGTACTTTGTGTGACTTTCTGGGACCCCTCTGAGAGACGCAAGGGTCCCGCAAGCTGCTGTCTCAGGCTCACTCACCAAGTGGAATGCTTTACTGTCAGGTTTAACTTTATGCTTTTCCATATACTTGATAAGGCTGCAATTGGTATACCTGAAAGAGAAATACCAGGAAATGTCCACATGAGATCAGAGCTGAATTTTACATTGGCTGATAGCTTCCTGCACACAGTTTTGATCATAACCACACATCAACTATGCTCTGAGTAGCATAAAATAGCAGCATTAAGCCAATTTTATACTTCATTCGATATCCATCCTAGTCTTTGGATGTTTGTTTTCTGAGGTTTCATGTACTTAAGCTGGCCTCCACTCTACAGTATGACCCTCCTGCCTCCATGGAGAGGCTGGGATTATGGATACACACCACCACACCCAGCTATAATAATGACTTGTTAATTTTTTTTTCTCTTGAGACAGGGCATCATGTGTCCCAGGATGATCTTAAACTCACTATGGAGCTGAGCATGACCTTGACCATCTAAGGCTACTGGTTAGGACTGCCGGCATGTACTACCAACCCCAGCGGGGGTTTGAGGTGTTGGGGAATCAAACCCAGGGCTTCATGAATGCTAACAAGCAAATGGAGTCACGTTCCCAGCCCCACTAGTCACTCCTGAGTAGGTATTCATGATGAAATTCAAGACAACTTTATGAACACATCCTGGGGGCATTTTCCCAACATGAATTATTTTTAAATAATATTTGTACCAAAGGTTTAACTTAGCCTTACCAGTAGGGTTGACAGTATCTTGTCATGTGTAAGAATTAGACTGCCTACCCTTGGCCTTGTACCTAAGTAAAGTGAAACATTCACTCTTTTCTAATTAAAACTTGCTTTCAATTGTATAGACTTTAAATGGGTACACAAGTAGCCATAAGCAAGGTTTGTATTTTTTAAAATTTATTTGGCTTCCCACTTCCCAACAATACTTGACTTCTAGAGTAGTAAATATGGAAAGAAATGAGATGATTTCCCCTCATCAGCTGCTAACAAGAGCCACCTCTCTGTTCATTTATTATCTTACAAAATGAGAAATAACATCGAACAGTATTTATAAGTAAGTAAAACTCTTCAGTAACCTTAAACAAGTGTGTGGCATGCTGAACATTTGATTTAATGTGACTATTCTGGAAAAGTTAAAATCACAAAGGGTCCATTTTCTTTCCAACTTACGTATTTCTTCTGAAATCTTTCATTAATGTTGAATGTTCGGGCATCTTTTTTATATCTTCCCAATCTTTATCTGTGAAATACATTGATAAGTGTTTATGTTGCCTAGGCTCCTAGCCTCAAGAATGCTAACAAAGATTACTTCACTTTGAGAGCTTTCTAAGACCTGGCTCTCACAGAAGTGGTCAAGCTACAGCTACACCCCGTGCTTCTGGCTTGACACCTAATCACATCAGCCTACCTTTGCTACTCTGTTCTACTAAAACTTGTCAATATCTGTTCTATCACTAGAAGGAAAAAAATCACAAATAAATATTTGTTATTAAATGGTCCTATTTATATTAGTAAACCCACTTATTTTTCCGCATTCCTCAAGTTTCTTGGTTCTATCAGCAAGCAGTCTTTCTACCTGAGAAACCCAGGATCCTCCCTGACTGGTTCGACACACTTCTCTGGATGCCAGGCAGCCTCCTTCCACATTCCTAAAGGTCCTCCCGACATTATTATGGCAAATGGTGGGACACAGCACGGATCCTGCTATCTCGGCTACTCCTAGTGTTACTGCTCCATACCACGTGCGGGATGGAGGCGAGAACAAGTGCTCCAGTGTCGGGGCGGGGCAGCAGCAGTACTGAGGATGTGTGTTAGCTCAGTGCCTCTGTGAAACTGAGTGGTGAGCCCAGGGCCTGTTGGGTGCCCAATGCTATACCTGCAGCTGAAAGCACTGGCCATCTATCTCCCACAGATATCAACCAGTGTAAACTAAACATAGACTTCAACTTTAAATGGTATTTTCTCCTCAACTACTTATTTACTCCAGTTTCTCTGCTTTAGGCTAAAAACCTTAAGGTAACCATTTAGTTTTCCCTCAATTATATACTTCTTTCTAAAGGTTATATATTTGTCCATTCTTTTCCATCCTTATTGTGTCTTTACAGCTGTGGTATTGTTCTATGTGGCTAGTCTCCTGACTTCAGTTAGCCCACTGTGAGTTTTGGATGTTCCACAGCCACACTAACCTTTCTTAAGCAGAGCACAAGCCCTGTCTACGGTTCAAGTGTCTACTATGGATCCTTGCTGGCTGCTGTTTGCTTTTCTGGCTTCTCATTAACTGAGGCATTTGAACTATTAAACCCACGCCGAGAATCATCCAGACTGTGGTCCTCATTGCTTCCAGTCCCTGCCATGCCTCCTTCCCATGGGCCTCAGAAATAGTGAGTGAACTTGGATCTAAGAAGGAAGAAGTATTTCCTTTAGCCACTCAAACCATGTCTACTTTTAAAAACATCTAAACAATGTAAATGCTTAAGAGGGCAAGAATCAGTGTCTATCTGCCTGCCTGCCTACCTACCTACCTTGTCTGTCTGTCTGTCTGTCTGTCTGTCTGTCTGTCTGTCTGTCTACTTAGATAGAGTCTCTATTATGTTATTCTGACTGTCCTGGAACTTGCTATACATACCAGGCTGGCTTGAAAGCACAGAGATCCACCTGTTGCAGATTCTGAAAAGTACTGCAATTAAAGGTGTGGCTACCACACCCAGCTCCTGGTCAATATATTTTATTCAAGACAGTAGCATGTAATGACTAAATGACATTTTTATCCCAATAACGTCTTCCCCCAAATACTGGGTCATTCTGGAGAAAGGAAGTCTGTAGTTGTTCTGAATTTGCTGATAATTCATAATCCTACAAGGAAAGATGGAACTCTATCCGTCTTAAGTTGTGGTGACCTAAGAAGCAGTCCCAACAGAACACAGTGTCAGTTATGTGCTTGACCAGCCACCATCGTGAGGTACTTTCTCTACACTTGCACTATTCTGGACCCCCGGGCAGTTTCTGAGGCTGGTGAATCACTGGTCTGTACTACAACTAGGACCTGAGGTCCAGCAGGAGAGATGCTAACTCCAGAGAGGTGAATACCCAGACATTTTCTCTCCGTTGTAAAATCTATGGCTGTGATTTTCACTCACATCCTGGCTGCTTTAGCAAGACATTTAAAGAAATTAGTGCCAAATGAGGGAGCAGAAGCATGGTTCCTCCACAAGCTGTGGCTTTGCACAGCACTCTACCTAGGCAGAGCCCTCAGCCTCTGCACTCAAGCGGCCTGCCGCTGTGAGCTATGACGTGGGGCCAGAAAACAAAAAACAAAAACAAACCCCTTTACTGCCTGTTCTGGTCTACAATGGCAGTAACAAAGGCATCAAGTTAACCCCTTACTGCCTGTTCTGGTTTACAGTGGCAGTAACAAAGGCATCAAGTTAACCCCTTACTGCCTGTCCTGGTCTACACTGGCAGTAACAAAGGCATCAAGTTAACCCCTTTACTGCCTGTCCTGGTCTACACTGGCAGTAACAAAGGCATCAAGTTAACCCAGCTATTCCAAGATCTCCTCATTTCAAATAACAAACAACAAAACAAAACAGCAAACCAAAAGGAAAACAAACAAAAACCTCACTGAATTCAGAAAATCCCTAAGTATTTTAATGTTGATATTTGAATTCTATAAATTTTGCTATTTCTGTGATTCTCTGAAAAAAAAAATTAACGTCTTAAAAACAAAGAATCATGTAATATAAGCCAAAACCACAACCTTTCCAAAGAAGATAGCAAACAAACAACAAAAGCAAGTGTGTACCTGCAGGGAATCCCATTACATTGAATATTCTGTCCAGCTGGTCATGGTGGTAAGGATTACTAGTTTTGATGTCCTCTTGTCGACAGTGAAATATTGGTTCTGACGTTAGTAGTTCTGCAAATATACACCCTATAGCCCAAATATCTTTAAAAGAAAAAGAAAAGAAAAACAAAAACAAAAACAGAAAAGAGAAAATAAAAAGGGAAAAGGAAAGGAAAAAGAAAAAGGAGGAAAATAAAGTGCTTCTTTCCAAAAGAAAATGCATTTTTACTTCAATGGGGAGTGTTCTTTCTCTGTTTCTCACACATTAATAGTAATCCCTGGGCAAGTAAACCGCTAAATACCACCGGACACTGTAAATTCTCCCCCACCCACCAAACTTTTATTGCTTGATATCTCATCCATCCGGTGACTTCACAGAAGCCTCTGTTCATTTTCTGAATCTGGGTGAGTTTTAAATGCTTAAACATTACCATAACTACAGTTTGCATATAGAACATGGGAACCACAAACAAATGAAACCAAAACAAAACAAACACAAAATCCACAGAACCCTTGAAATTGGGCACTTGCCAGAATATAGCAACATTTTTCATGATGAAATAATTTTATCTTGTTTATTTACCTGTTAATTTTCAAGCCTATTAACTATCTCTGTCCTAATGCTAACAAGAAAGATATGTATTCTATTTCATCTCTTCATGCTAAGGCAGCAGCATCGTTTTTACAAAGCTAATTGGAACACAGAAAGTAACAAAAGATCTCCGAAATGGGTATAGAGACTACAAATTGGTAACAATTATTTACAGCAGACAAACTGCAAAGTAAAATCTTTCATTCACAAGACATATGTTCACTCTCATTCACACCAAGCTTGTATTCTACAGAACTATTAACGGAGGTAAGACCTGCCTCCGCGGTGTGGAGCTGAGAGTGCCCCACTGTAACGGCTGGCACAGCCTGGCAGCAGGTGCTGTCTCCCTTACACACTTCTGTGCAACTGCGGGTGCTCAGCAAGTGCTTTCTGAATGACCTACACAAGCCTGGGTCAAATGGGAAGCCACAAAACTTGCAAGGACAAACACAAAAGCCATCCTTCTACTGAGGCTGGTTACTCAGGTACTTGAGAAACTGCCTTAAGCAGGGAATGAAAAAAAATGTGTTAGGAGAATGTGTGAACTTCAGCACTGAAATATATGTATGACAATGAGGATTTTTTTATATTTCTATACATGAAATCCTCCTTGTATGTGTAAGTTATATTTACATTTTGAAGTGACAAGTCCGTCTATTCACATAAGGATTCATAATTTGAAAAGACTGATTTTTCTTAACCACATAACTTTTTCATCTCAGAAAACCAAGATGTACTTTCATTTGTGGGGGGAGGTCCTTTCTTTTGGTTTTCCAAAACAGGATTTCCTGTGTAGCCCTGGCTGTCCTGGAACTCACTCTGTAGATCATGCTGGCCTCGATTCAGAGATCCACCTGCCTCTGCCTTCCTAGGGTTGGGATTAAAGGTGTGCACCAGCACTTTCCGGCTAAGATAATACTACCACATGGAAACGTTTTATCAAGAAACACGTTGGGCTATTTTGTTTTAGTGTTAGAGAGTACACAGGAAAGCTACTGCAAATGTAATCTTTGACCATCTTAACCATTGCATGGGTAGGCAAGCTAAGGATTAAAAAATGGGTAATGAATCATTTATATTCTAAAAACTCAATTTACAATATACTCAAAAGATACGACAATGAATCATCTGGTTACTGAAAACCCTGAAGAAGAATGGAGTAGCTTCTCCATGGCAGCTTGCAAGTGTTCACTCTTGAAGGAGAGTATGGCAGTCGACTGACCCAACCCTGGCCACGTCTAACCTACAACTTCCATCTGTCTCTTGTATGCGACAAATTTCTACTTTTCACCTCAGGATCTTGATTTTATCACCAATTACAAATTCTAGTCAGATGTTTGGGTATTTATTCCTTAAAACTTTCCAATTCTTTCCAAGAAGGTGTCTTTTCCTTGCTCATATGTTTGAAAATATGCCAAATTCATCGGAGGCTCTTCTCTGTTTACCTTCCTGCCTAACTCCTTCCCATTTGTCAAACATGCAGCAGCCATGTGTAGCTAATCAGATGATGGAACTCTCACTTGACACCCAAAGGGAGGGAGGAGGATTTGTTAAACACTGCTTAGTCAATAGTGTTGATTCTGATAAAAAAGAACGAGTGTCTGTGTGTCTGTCCTTTCCCTGTTTTACTTCAAATTCCCCACTTGAGAGAGAGAGAGAGAGAGAGAGAGAGAGAGAGAGAGAGAGAGAGAGAGCCACCCACCCAATCAGTGCACACTGAACACCTGGAGGGTGAGCACTGCTCAACCCCGCACTCCAGGAAACCCACACACTCAGGTCTGTCTCCTAGATACCATGCTCACTAGCCCCCCCACACACACACACACTCAGGTCTGTCTCCTAGATACCATGCTCACTAGCCCCCCCCCCACACACTCAGGTCTGTCTCCTAGACACCATGCTCACTAGCCCCCCCCACACACTCAGGTCTGTCTCCTAGATACCATGCTCACTAGCTCCCCCCCCCCAAACACACACTCAGGTCTGTCTCCTAGATACCATGCTCACTAGCACCCCCCACACACACACACACTCAGGTCTGTCTCCTAGATACCATGCTCACTAGCTCCCCCCCCCCCCCAAACACACACTCAGGTCTGTCTCCTAGATACCATGCTCACTACCCCCCCACACACACTCAGGTCTGTCTCCTAGATACCATGCTCACTAGCTCCCCCCCCCAAACACACACTCAGGTCTGTCTCCTAGATACCATGCTCACTAGCACCCCCTCCCCCCTCCCCCCTTCCCCATCTGTCTCCTAGATACCATGCTCACTAGCCCCCCCCCCCCGTCTGTCTCCTAGATACCATGCTCACTAGCCCCCCCTCACACACACACACACTCAGGTCTGTCTCCTAGATACCATGCTCACTAGCACCCCCCCACACACACACTCAGGTCTGTCTCCTAGATACCATGCTCACTACCCCCCCCACACACACTCAGGTCTGTCTCCTAGATACCATGCTCACTAGCTCCCCCCCCCCCAAACACACACTCAGGTCTGTCTCCTAGATACCATGCTCACTAGCACCCCCCTCCCCCCTCCCCCCTTCCCCATCTGTCTCCTAGATACCATGCTCACTAGCCCCCCCCCCCGTCTGTCTCCTAGATACCATGCTCACTAGCACCCCCCCCCCGTCTGTCTCCTAGATACCATGCTCACTAGCCCCCCCACACACACACTCAGGTCTGTCTCCTAGACACCATGCTCACTAGCCCCCCCCACACACACACTCAGGTCTGTCTCCTAGATACCATGCTCACTAGTCCCCCCCACCCCCCACGCACACACTCAGGTCTGTCTCCTAGATACCATGCTCACTAGCCCCCACCCACACACACACTCAGGTCTGTCTCCTAGATACCATGCTCACTACCCCCCCCCACACACACTCAGGTCTGTCTCCTAGATACCATGCTCACTAGCCCCCCCCACACACACACACTCAGGTCTGTCTCCTAGATACCATGACACACACACTCAGGTCTGTCTCCTAGATACCATGCTCACTAGCCCCCCCCACACACACACACTCAGGTCTGTCTCCTAGATACCATGCTCACTAGCCCCCCCACACACACACACTCAGGTCTGTCTCCTAGACACCATGCTCACTAGCCCCCCCACCCCCCACGCACACACTCAGGTCTGTCTCCTAGATACCATGCTCACTAGCCCCCCCACACACACACACTCAGGTCTGTCTCCTAGACACCATGCTCACTAGCCCCCCCAACGCACACACTCAGGTCTGTCTCCTAGATACCATGCTCACTAGCCCCCCCCCAACACACACACTCAGGTCTGTCTCCTAGACACCATGCTCACTAGCCCCCCCCACACACACACACACTCAGGTCTGTCTCCTAGATACCATGCTCACTAGCCACCCCCCCACTCAGGTCTGTCTCCTAGATACCATGCTCACTAGCCCCCCACACACACACTCAGGTCTGTCTCCTAGATACCATGCTCACTAGCCACCCCCCCACTCAGGTCTGTCTCCTAGACACCATGCTCACTAGCCCCCCCCACACACACTCAGGTCTGTCTCCTAGATACCATGCTCACTACCCCCCCCCCACACACACACTCAGGTCTGTCTCCTAGACACCATGCTCACTAGCCCCCCACACACACACTCAGGTCTGTCTCCTAGACACCATGCTCACTAGCTCCCCCCCCAAACACACACTCAGGTCTGTCTCCTAGATACCATGCTCACTAGCACCCCCCCTCCCCCCTCCCCCCTCCCCCATCTGTCTCCTAGATACCATGCTCACTAGCCCCCCCTGTCTGTCTCCTAGATACCATGCTCACTAGCCCCCCCCCTGTCTGTCTCCTAGATACCATGCTCACTAGCCCCCCCACACACACACACTCAGGTCTGTCTCCTAGACACCATGCTCACTAGTCCCCCCCACCCCCCACGCACACACTCAGGTCTGTCTCCTAGATACCATGCTCACTAGCCCCCCCCCACACACCCAGGTCTGTCTCCTAGATACCATGCTCACTAGCCCCCCCCCCACACTCAGGTCTGTCTCCTAGATACCATGCTCACTAGCACCCCCCCCACACACACACACACTCAGGTCTGTCTCCTAGACACCATGCTCACTAGCCCCCCCACACACACACTCAGGTCTGTCTCCTAGATACCATGCTCACTAGCCCACCCCACACACACACTCAGGTCTGTCTCCTAGACACCATGCTCACTAGCCCACCCCCCCCACACACACACACTCAGGTCTGTCTCCTAGACACCATGCTCACTAGCCCCCCCCACACACACACACTCAGGTCTGTCTCCTAGATACCATGCTCACTAGCCCCCCCCCCCACACACTCAGGTCTGTCTCCTAGATACCATGCTCACTAGCACCCCCCCCTCTGTCTCCTAGACACCATGCTCACTAGCCCCTTATTCTCTTTCTTTGGTTTAACGATTCAGCTTCCAGTGCTGTCCAAATGGACAAATGGACACAGCACTGAAGCTGGTTTGCAGCAGAGAATGGGACCATGGAAGTTTATCAAAGCCAGATGTTTTCTTCGTGCACTCTGCAGTCTAACCCGATCTGTTGATCCAGCGGTGGACCCCCTTCTAAATGGCACTGAGAGGATGGACACATGCACATGCTCCAGATACTTTGATGTTTAACTCCAAGGGCAGTGTAGCTGCTCACAGGTCAGCTGCCAAACAGCAAAGTCCAAATACTAGACAGAGTTCTCAGCAGGACCCTTTAAATGGTATGGGGAATCTGAGTGCTTCACCAGCCGCAAAGGCAGGAATGAAACTGGAGTACAAACTAGAACTGAAGGTTTCCTCCATCTCGTTCTTATTTAAGAATTCTGAAAATGTCAAGTTCATCACCTCTCAGATACAAACTACAGCTAAGAAAGGCACCTATGTCATAGCTTCCTGAGGCAGCGCGTTGAGTGAAATGAAGTGCTTTCCAAAAGGCATCATGACAAAAGCAGGTATACATGGCCAGGGAGTAGTACCCTGAAGAAATGGCAGTGGTCTTGAATATGGTCACCTGTAACCAAGTCAGTTCCCTTATGACTCCTACTGTAAAGGCAAATGTTTCTGTATAATGTCATAGAATTATTAGAGTTAATGGTGACAGATGCATTTGAGGGGACCTCAAATATGCCAAATTCATCAGAGGCTCTTCCCTGTGAGCAGAGAGGGCACAGTTCCTATGGACGATGGGACCTGTGAGCAGAGAGGGCACAGTTCCTATGGACGATGGGACCTGTGAGCAGAGGGCACAGTTTCTATGGACGAGGGGACCTGTGAGCAGAGAGGACACAGTTCCTATGGACGAGGGGACCTGTGAGCAGTGAGGACACAGTTCCTATGGATGAGGGGACCTGTGAGCAGTGAGGACACAGTTCCTATGGACTAGGGGACCTGTGAGCAGAGGGCACAGTTCCTATGGACTAGGGGACCTGTGAGCAGAGGGCACAGTTCCTATGGACGAGGGGACCTGTGAGCAGTGAGGGCACAGTTCCTATGGACGAGGGGACCTGTGAGCAGAGAGGACACAGTTCCTATGGACGAGGGGACCTGTGAGCAGAGAGGACACAGTTCCTATGGACGAGGGGACCTGTGAGCAGTGAGGACACAGTTCCTATGGACGAGGGGACCTGTGAGCAGAGAGGACACAGTTCCTATGGACGAGGGGACCTGTGAGCAGTGAGGACACAGTTCTCAGGGGGTCACTGCTACTCTTCTTGCTCAAGAACTGACCAAGTCATTCTGTGCATGTGTCCCTGTTTTCTTCTCACGCAGATCGTAAACTCTTAGGAAAAAGGTCCAGAATTTGATTTCATATTACAGTTACCACTCTAGCCACCTATTTATGTATAGATGAGGAGAAAGGAGACAGGTGAACACAAAGTTAAACGTGCATGCCCCCATGTCAGATGAACTATTAAAGCTGCTGACTGCAGACTGTGAGGAACAGAGTCTCAGGCTCTAAGGGCATGGGACTAATTTCATAATCACTCCATTATCTATACAATCTGCTAAGATCTTACCAAAAGTAACATAACAATGTTCTGAAATATTAAATTCTTTGATAATAAAAAATAACTATCACATTAACTGAAAAAGCCATCTTTAATTTGTTTAAGAGTATTTTCAAAAATTATTCAAATGTGTTTAGGTAACAGCACATATTCAGAAACAGTGTATATGTTTATTGGGAAGCTACTCTCGGGTAAGTTCACTGGCCCCAAGGACTGAGGTCAGAGGAGTCACTATGGGGGGCAGGAAGGGGAACAGAAAGAAAGAACATACACACAGAGAAGGAGGAGAAGAAGAACCTTATTTTTTTTAAAAGTTAATATTTTGGAATAAATTTAGATTTATACAAAGATGCCGAGAGATTTTTCATATCTGACTTATTTTTATAATTGTCTTTCTATGAAATAAAATGTGATCTCAAAGCAGGTAACAACATTAGTGAACATAAAGTTTTTGCCAAGTAAAAACCCAGGATAGATTTAAGATTAACTCAGAAGATAACAGCAAGCGTCCTACCCTTTTCCATCTAGAGAATGGAAAAGACTTTGCAGAAATATGAGTAAAATCTTAACAAATATAAATGCCTAGCTTTTTTAGACAATACAGGTTCACCTGCCAACAGAGACGAGGCATTAGCGGGCTGTGGTGAACAACAAGAAGGTGAGTTTAGGCTACTGGACTCTAGAGACCGCTTGCAGCACCGAAGATCTGGTAAGGATGTGACAGAACAAGACTGCCCCAGATGGCATTAGCACGGCCAGCTTCCTCCAGGAAGCTCTCTGTGACTAAAGTCTGAATGAAAAGGAGAAAGGGAGTATAAAGACGTTTTCTACACAGATGCTGCAAATGTTTCTGATCCAGGGAAGAAAGCAAAAGGTGCAACAATGAAAAAAAAAAAAAAAAAAAAAAAAAGGCCTCAGTCTATGGCATGGTACCTGAGCAGCATTGTCCTACAAAAACTCTCCAGACATGTCAAACCAGGAAGGACAGCTGTTTCAACACTTAGCTGGCCCTTCTCCCCATTTTCTACCAATGCTCTTGGCTGTTCGGTATAGAGCAATTGGGCCCAAAGCCAGGAGATTCTTATGTCTGACTGGCCTCAGAACACAGACTTGCCCATTCAGACAGCTGGTTCTCCCTGGGGATGACAGCTGACTATTAAAGAACTTCAAAGTGTAATCTGCAACCTACGTATCCCATGATCCAACACAGAGGTCCCAGGTGGCTCTTGTAACTTAATTCTTAAATACAAATAGAGAAACTAGAGGTCACCTAAGTCATTAAGGGACCTTACAACACAGATGAGAAATTACACAAAATGGAAAACAGAGAGAGAAAACACAGGTTCTTTGCTCAGGTTGCCAGGGAGACGGCTGACACTCGAGCTAAGCGTGCTTACTATCAGCAGCTCACGGACTTGGAGACCGAGAGGAAGCAGCTTCCTCACTACTACGAGAACACTGACTGGCCTGTGCTCCAAGACACCCAGAGAGGCCACGGCAGGCACCGACACAGACAAGAAAGGTCCTTCACTGACAACCTCTCTATCCAAGGGTAGATACTTTCAGGTATGGTGACCAAGATGAATATGCAGAGGCCCAGACTTCCTGCTACATTTGCAAGTAAATGCTGCTTCCAGACCCAGCACAAGAACATGTCTGTACACCTGTAGTATGCCCCTCAGTCTGTCCACGATTAGTCCCCAAGATGGACTTGCAGACAGGCAAGACAAGAACTCAGTGTGCTCAAGGCTTCAGGCCCCGGCCTGAGGCTCCAGGAGCTCTGCGAAGACTGTGGCTGACTCCGCACAACATAGGATCTTCCAACCTAACACATCAGAAGAGACCAGGCAAGTAATAACTCTGAGTGCACAGCAAACCACAAACAAACAATGTAATCCTTGCTTTCAAAGATATTAGCAAAGCTTTTCTTTGTATAAACCAATGCAAGAGGTCACAAAAGTCATGGTTAAACAAGGAGCTCCCAAGAAAACCAGAGAAGCATCAGAAGAAAAAGCACAGTGGAAAGCACCAAGAGGCCCGGCATCTCATACAGTATATTCTAGAAGAAAGGAACTGGAAACTTCGAGGGGAGATCAAAGAACCATGTACCTTGAGAATTGTTGAGAGGCAACAGATAGGAGCTGAATGACTATGTGAACAAAAATCACTATAAAATGTGGAAATGAGAAGTAAGTAGCATTTGTTTTCAGAAAGGGACAAGCCTAAGTAAGTGACCCACAGTAACCCTAGAAGACTGGTCTGAGAGCGAATTAGTCAGCCACATTGCTACCTAAAGGCAAAAAAGAAGTATCAGAGCACAACTGTAAATCACCAAGTAAAAAAAGGGCTTTCCCAGAAATACTACAAATCAGACAATAAGACGCTCTTCCAAAGAAAGCCATGGGAGGAGAAAATAAGAGATAAAGCACAACAGCCTAGAAGAATAAAATGGAAAATGTTAGGGAGGTAGGGGGTGGGGTGGGGATGGGGTAGGCCTAGGCCACCTGTCACAGGAGAAGTGGCTGCAAGCCTCTATCTATGTCATCAACATAAAAGGAGAGGAGTTACAATACCATTCACCCCAGTGAAATGAAGCGGAGAAAGATCTCGGTCATGGGGAAGTAGCAGAAAAGCCTGCGGCTTAGCTTCATTCGCCGTACCATGCACGTCAGCCACCAACACCTTGACTGGCAGCCAGCAGTGGACCTGAGAGCAGCCCTGCTGGGATGCCACTAACCTGGCAGGCGACAACGGGACGCGAGGAAGCAAGAGTACCATGCTCCTAACTTTGAAAAAGTCCTAACTCCTCAAGTTTGCATATTTTCTTTAATGTTTGATGTATCGCCTAGATGTTAGCATTTCTTTTGGTGGCAGAAAGAACATTTGTATGAAGTTCTAGAACTTAAAATTTTTAGTTTTCTCTTTTCATATGAAATTAATTTTTTTTTTTACGCAAAACATTCTGAACCTCTTTTGTAAAGAGATGTGCAATTTCATGCTCTCAGATGCTAATGTGTATATGTGGATAGTGGAATTCTGGGGTTTTGTTTTTATAATTTTCTAATACTTGATTTAAGCATGTACAAAAATGTCTCTTTCACAGAAAAAAAAAATTTAAAGTCCTGTAATTTTAATTAGCCCTACTCACCAATTGCTTTGGTATAATGTCGCGCTCCGAGGAGTAATTCTGGAGCTCGGTACCAGAATGTCACAACCACTGGGTCCAAATCTGCTAAAGGCTTCAAAGGTGAATTAAATAATCTGGCAAAGCCCATGTCAGCTGCAAAAACAACAACAAAACCACATAAGTCAACAGATAGGCCTATTTTGCATAGGTAGTCTCATTTGCCAGTGCTGTCTATCAAGAATGTCTGCAGACCTGGGTGAGGAAGATAAAGCTTTTGCCACTTCTACTGACTGACATGTGGAAGCGGTTGAGCTCAGTCTCTCAGCTCTTGAACTGACAGCTCTGCTGTCAGACTCCAGGGTAGGGCTGCTCCCCTGGCAAGCTTCTTTCCGAGGCCACAGCGCTGGGCTCGGGATAGGCTTGACACTAAGCTATACTTCTCCTCTCAGCACCTAGGTGCACAGAGCAGGGTTTCCATTGTCTGCATCAACAAGCCCGTTCGCTGTGGTCATCAGAGTGACTACAGAGTATTTTAATACTATCTTCCTCATTTACTTGGCCAGAGTTCCACTAACTTAAAAGAATCACTGTACTTTTTTAAGTTGAAAAGGCAATTTATTTCACTTTATGCTTCTTTACATGAGATAGAAGTTCAAAAAAAAAAAAAAATCACAAAACTAGGCCTCCAAGATGGCACTGAAGAGTTCTTGGCACAAGTACCACGCTATCAAACCACTTGGTTATGGACTTTGCACTGCTAATCCATATTCTTAGAGGTTTCATCTCTGTACAACTTCACATGTAGTCACTACACAAAAATACAAGATGACCCACATTCACCACCCACCAGGAGATGTCAAGATTCAAGACCATCTAGACAATTAAATTCTATTCTAACATTATGTTAATTTATTTTATATATATAAATAATGTTTTGCCTGTATGTATGCCTGCATGACCAGAAAAGGGCACAAGGTGTCATTACAGATGGTTGTGAGCCACTATGTAGTTGGCTGGGAATTAAAATCAGTACCTCTGGGAGAGCAGTTAGTGCTCTTAACCACTGAGTCATATTGTAACCTCTAACACATATTCTAACATATTTTTAATGAAGTAGATTTACCTTTAATTGACTTAATTATGGAGGGAGAAAACCAAATTTTAGCAAAAAAAATATTAATAAAATAAAAACTTTGAATCAAATATCAAATATTTCCTTTGAAATGTGAATACTTGATGTGGTACTACCCAAAACTCCCAACATCATGCACTGTTATACAAAAGTGCAATTCTAAATTTGCTATGCAAAATTTTTCTAAACCAGATGGTAAAGTACATACATAAAATTGCTCTTTGACTCGGCCTAGTCTAATCTGCATTCCCAGAAATGACATTTGAATCTGACACTGTGACATCAGATGGAAGAGATCCCCTCAGAAGAAGCTCATGTAAGGCCACAAGCATTTGGTGGCCCCAGGATGAACAATGACAGGGTCAGACCTCAGCGACAGTCAGTGGGTCAGAGTACAACGTGGTCCATGGTCTCACAGCTAAGAATCTACAGAGTTTGTATCTTACGAAAACACTCAGTTCATGTAAAGGTGGACTATGAGCTTTGGGGGACTCGTAAAGGAGGTGGGGAGAGGTGAAGAGGAGCTAAGGTTTACTGGACTGGTGAGGAGGCATACGCCACAGGAGCCTTGACCTCAGTAGTTCTCGCTCAACCTGCGGGTTGTAACCCCTTTTTCGGTGGAAAAACCCTTTCACAAGGGTCACCTAAGACCATTGGAAAATACAAATATTTACACTACAGTTCACAATAGTATCAAAATTACAGTTATGAAGTAGCAGTGAAAATAATTTTATGGCTGGAGGACCCCACAGCGTGATGAACTATATTAAAGAGTTGTAGCATTAGGAAGGCTGAAAGCCACGGCTCTACTTTATGTCAAACATTGCAAGAGAAACTACTGTTAATTGTGTTCTCTGTTCTCTGTCTCTGTATCTTAATTACACTAATTTATAACTTAATTACACGTCTTCTACCCCCATACCAAACAAACTGAATGTAAGTGACAAACACTGCTTAGGAAAACGACAATGGAAGAAGTCAGGGAGAGGTCTGATGTAGAGGACAGCAGGGCGTCAAGGGGCACCGACACCAACGCCTGTGCCTTAGGCCAGGCCAGGGACAGTTCTGCACGCCAAGAGCTGTGTGTGCACACTGCCACTGAGGACTCATGCCTGGGTCAGCTCCTCAGCTGGAGGACTGACAGCACTGCTGCTTCTCACTGACCCGGCTACAGAGACTGATGGGACAATCAAATCGGCCATGTGCTTCTAAGAGGAGACAAGGCTGGCCTCGACAGAGGAAGAAGCCACCGGCTCCAAGTGCCGTTTCACTACGAGGAAGCCTGCCTGTGGGGCTTATTTTATAGACACAGCAGTCTGTTCTCTCAGGATTGTCGGATACGGGTGTGTGTGTGTGTGTGTGTGTGTGTGTGTGTGTGTGTCTCCCCTTTTATGTACACTCTTTTGGAATGTTCTGACATTTGGAACTATAGATACATATACTATAGATGCATATTGATACAAAAAACAGTAATATAGCTGCCTACAACAATTTCAAAACTATACTTAACTGTGACTTATCATAGATAGAACATACCAATTTTTACTCTTCCTCGCTCAGGACCTTCACCCATAACTAAAATATTAGCAGGTTTCTGTGGAAACAAAAGAAATTTTTTTCAATAGACAGTAGTAGTTTTCCTTTAAATAGACAATATGTTAATATAACATATCTACTTAAAAATACTTTTCCTCAAAAATTAAACACGGGAAGCCACAGAAGAAACTGCATGTGTATGTATACAAGCAAAGCCATACATAGGCCTCATTACAAACAGAGCTGAGGCCCTGAATCAACAGGTCTTTACTGTGGAGCATTAGAAACTTACAATGCCAAGCCGCCCCCCCCCCGCCCTTTCTCTCTCGAGATAGGGTCTCATGATACAGCCTGACTGTCCTAGAACTCACTATGTAGACCACAGCAGCCTTGAACTCCCAGATCTGCTAGTCTCTGTCTTCTACTACTACCCATTCTGTAGTTCTGGCTGGCCTAGAACTTTACATGTACACAGGATGGATTTGAACTTGCAGTGACTTTTGACATGTCCTCCTGAGTGCTGGGATTTTGGCAAGAGCCACCAGGTCTGACATGTTTTCAATTACATAAAACAGTTTCAGAGTTTAAGGAAAAATCAATCTCCACAGCTCATTTAATACAAAGTAGCAAATTAATTACAGGCAAATATTCACCTGGTACTCTTTTTTGGAAGCCATAAGATACGCACCTATAAAGAAATCCAGTATGGTCTTTTTCTAAACAAGTTAGCACAGTGATAGTAATTTTATACTAACAATAATTCTGAGATTTCTTTATTTTGAAATAAAAGGGAAGATAATGTTTAAGAGATTTTTGTCAAAGTTTAAGCTCTAAAAACCAGACCAGATTGCTACCTACTACCTGTTAAAAGTGGTCCTTAACCCTCTAGCACCTGAGGGCTGTCCTCTTTGGCGGGAGGACGGAAGCCACATCAGTTTCTCCCTCAAACCTTATCCTTCTACCCTTCCAACTGACAGAGCTTCAATTGTACCAATCTGGATGCTAAGAGAAGTGAGACTGGATTAGGGTGCATCTCAAACATTAAACAATTTTAAAACCCAAGGTAGAGGCTTTTATGAAAGCTGTTGAAATGGCAGCCACCCCACAGGCTCTACAGCCATCAGTGCAGACGGCTCCAAGGCCGTGCCCACAGAAGACTGTCCTATTAACTCCCAAAGGTTGAAATTAATTCTTTTTTTAAGAAGCCTCTCTCCCCCCTA
Source organism: Apodemus agrarius (assembly GCA_964023405.1). Classification (NCBI taxonomy): domain Eukaryota; kingdom Metazoa; phylum Chordata; class Mammalia; order Rodentia; family Muridae; genus Apodemus; species Apodemus agrarius. The sequence continues at coordinate 39,086,406 of OZ030028.1, forward strand.
AAACCCACAAACCAGATGCTACTGCTGAAATGGCAGGCCATGACACCAGAGATTACAGATTCCTAGTTTCTAAGATGAGGTAACTCAGCACTAGAAAGCAAACACCTGGGAGGTAGGTGCAGGCAGAGTCTACGGCCTACACACTGACCCCTCCTGACAGTCTCCAAACAGTCCACGGCAGAGTTCTTGAATCAGCGTGCCTCTCTATCATCTAGGACGCCATCATCACCAACACCATATTTTGTTCAACAACAAAATTCTGAGATCTTTATCATGACCACATTCTTGGTAATGTGCCGAAAGTGCTGATAATGTGCCAACAATGATAGTAACCCTAACAATGTACCCGTGAGTTTGAGGCTATGACGCTGCGTAGAGAGGTGGAACTGTTTTCCCATCCTGCGGTAATCAATCAACACTAGGTTGTTTACTATGGAGTCAGACAGTGATGGAGTTCATTGAGGGAGATGGTTCTTAGCCTCATGATGCATGTCTTTTCCTTAACCCCATTTTGTATCTCTTCCCATCAAAACCATCTTCTGTACCATTGCTAGGGTTGTCTTTCTAAAAGACAAATGTGATTACATCACCTCTGTTTCTGTGATCTGCTATGGTAGCACGGATAATATGTGAAAATCAGGAGAAACAACACAAAATGATGCAGACTGCAATTAGAACTGGGTGTACCTACTGGTTTTAAATAGGATCTCAAGTGTCCTGGGCTGTCCTCAGATTCCTTATATAGCTGAGGATGTTAGATCCTAACCCCTCTTTTCACAACACCAGGCTTATGTGGTAGTGGGCATGAAACCAGGACATTGTACAACCCGGGTAAGCACACTACAATCTGAGTTACATCCCAACTGCAGAACTGGGTTTTTAAGTTTCTGTGAATAAGTATTAGAAAAACAAGTGTTAAAGTGACATGGATTGTCTTCTCAGAAAGTCTTAGACAATTCTGTGTTATTCCCACTACACCATTCCTGCGATGGCGGGAGGGATGGCTCTGCAGTTAGGAGAACTGGCCTGTGAGGAGGAAGGCTGGGGCGTAGCCCTGGACCCACAAAGCCAGCTGGGTGTCTCACATTCCTTAACTCCACTCCAAGAGGGCAGACAGGAGGGTGGCTACAGGGCTGGCTGGCTTCTATCCTGTCTATCCAAGAGCAAGCCTCAGGTTCAGTGAGAGGCCCTGCCTCAAAGGACAGATGGAGAATGACAGGTGAGGACACCTGCCACCCTCCGCTGGCCTCCCTCGAGAGCTTGTGCTCTCTCCCTCCCTATATACACTCGCACATGTACACACAATGGTACACATGGCACCTGTGAGACAGGTTCTACCATATACATGCCCCACTCCTCAGTGTCTCCTCTGTTCTTTGGGTAGACCATGACCTCTTTAACTCTAATTGCTGTTCCATGTCCAAGGGGTCCCCCCCCCCCGGGTGTTATCTGATAAAATTAAAATTTCCTTCTTTAAGGCCACCCAGAGATTGCCCTACCTGGGGATTCATCCTATAATCAGTCACCAAGCCCCAACACTATTATGGACGACAAGAAGTGCATACTGAAAGGAGCCTGTATGGTTGTCTCTGGAGGGGCCCTGCCAGAGCCTTACACATACAGAGGCAGATGCTAGCAGCCAACCCTTGGACTGAGCGTGGGGTCCCCAATAGAGGAGTTGGAGGGCAGACGGGAGGAGCTGAAGGGGTTTACAGCCCCATGGGAAGAACAACGAGGTCAGCCACCCAGATGCCCCAGGACTCCCAGGGACTAAACCATCAACCAAGGGGTACACATGGTTCCAGCCAACGAGGAATGCCTTGTTGGGCATCAGTGGGAGGAGAGGTCCTTGGTCCTATGAAGGCGCAATAGATCCCCCAACAAAGGGAAATCGAGGGGAGGGGGGAAACCAGGAAAGGTTTTAGCATTTGAAATATAAATGAAGATTATATTCAATAAAAAATTTTTTTCCTTCTTTTCCCCACTTGACATAAATAACAACAAAAACATTCTTAATGCAAACAATTCAAGCTATAATGTCACGTAGAGGCTAAGTCTCTTTCACTGCTTCCCTTCTACCCACAACACATCTAGATTTTCTAAAGATAAGAACAGATTACCTGCTTTGATTTGATGAAGTAGAGCATGCCCCCCGCCAATTCTAAACAATGATGTCCTCCTTATTGTGCAAAAGTGCAATCCCAACTCTATAGAGTTCCTGAACAACCTAAACTAGTATGCTTCTACCTGGAAAAAGCACAATCACAACTATTCTCCTGTGATTTTCAGTGAAATGGGAAGACTTCGTAAACATTTTCTTACCCACGCAGCAGACCCTCAAAGCCACCAGATGGGAGCGCTGGACTAGCCTGCCGTCAAGCAAAGGGAAAAACTTATTTGGTTTCACCTTAAGCTTCTTTTTATTCTTCAAACCAAACCAAACCAAACAAACAGACACAAAAAGAAAAACAAGGCCCTGGCTGTCATAGAGCGCATTGTGTAGAACATGCCGCCTTGAACTCAAGAGATCTGCCTGCCTTTAACTCTCAAGCACCTGGTTAATTTGCTAGTTTCTTTTTATTCTAAATGTACTGACTGATAAAAGTTTTGAGCCTGGGTTTGACGACAGCTAGGGACTAAATAGATGACAAAGATGTCAAGGTCTGGCCTGGTATGTGTTCACAGTCAGATTTCTAGAATTAACTTTTAAAATTAAGATTTAGTTTATATATATATATGTGTGTGTGTGTGTGTGTGTGTGTGTGTGTGTGTGTGTTTTGCCCACAGAGGTCAGCAGAGGATCTTGGACCTCCTGGAATTGACTTATAGATGGTTATGAGTCACTATGTGGGTGCTGAGAATCAAACCCTAGCTGTCTCCACGAGCAGTCAGTGCACTAAACCACTGAACCACATCTCTTCAGCCCCTACCATTACAAGTTTCAGTGCTAGTTTACTCCCTACCTGGTGTAAAATCTGAAAGTAGTCGCAGGGCTAAAAGCCCACTTAACCATTGTTTTAGTTTTCTCACAATACTTTCTTTCTCTTTTTTAAAGACAAGGGCCTCCCTCTGCTGCCCAGGCTTCTTGAACTCCTGAGCTCATGAGATTCTCAGGCGTTGCCTCTTAACCCATGGGACTACTGGAATGCACCTTGCTGACTCATTTACTTTAAAGGGCTTCAGATTCAATTGGGACATGCTATATCTGCTGTGTATGTATATATAGAGAACAGTTGTGTCTGACTAGTCTTGTCAAATCTTTGATGTTATTGCATAGTTAGTACTGAGAAAGCTTCCAAAAGATTTGATAGGCAATTTTATACTTCATTACTCAATAGTATCTTAAGATAATAACCTAGTCTCCAATAAAACTAGTTTCTTCCTTTCTTGTGTGTCAGTAGTAGAATCTATGAATTTAGTTCTAAAGCCAAGACCTCCCTTTCAAGCAGTACTAGATGGAACCATATCTGTAATAAATATTTTTTTTCAAAGAGTGCTATGGTCACCTTGAAAGATGCAGAACTTTGCTGGTGACATTCTGAGGGGCATACACTCCATGGAAACCAGATGTCCAATTCTCCTTAAGATATTCTTACACCATGGCAGCATCTTCCAGTACAGCTATGTTATGAACAGACATGAAAACAGAGCAAGCATCACTGTGCAGGGCATAATGACAAGAACCAACGATGCGCAACTGTTTGAAGCTTCAGTACCTTTCTCTTGAAAACATTAACAACTCATTTTAAGAAAAGGAGCATGACCTCATTTCACTAGATGGCTTTCTATTGTTGTTTGTTTGTTTGTTTTGCTATGTGCCTCACCTCCTAAGCTGACAGTTCCAACAGGAGATGCGTGGCTGTTAACATCACCTGTCTTGTTACTGTATGTACAGCACATCTCCAGGTCCTAAGACTCCCTATGAATCTTTTTTTGTTTTGTTTTGTTTTTTGAGACAGGGTTTCTCTGTGTAGCCCTGGCTGTCCTGGAACTCACTCTGTAGTCCAGGATGGCCTCCAACTCAGAAATCCGCTTGCCTCTGCCTCCCAAGTGCTGGGATTAAAGGCATGTGCCACCACGCCTGGCTTCCCTATGAATCTTAACCATCATGTCTGTGTGCGTGCGTGTGTGCGTGCCTGGCTCATGTTATAGATGAGAATACAGCTTGTTGGGTAGGGAGTAAAGCTCAAAGGTAGGACTTGTGTCTACCAAGTGCAAGGCCATGGGTTTGACCCTTAGCGCCACAGCAAATAAAACGAAACACGTACCCTGTGAGTGGCTAATGCTTTTCAAGGCTACAGAGTTAAGAGGTGGAACCAAGATACAAACAAACCTCAAGCTTCAATCAACTGGGGCTTGATTTTTCCTCTGTGGACAGAAAAGCCCCCTTTAACGTCCTGGCTCTCTCCCCAGCTTGTGCCCATCTCTTCAGTCCCGTAGCTCCCTTCTTTTTGGCATCCGATTTATAAAGATCAAAGGCAAGTCTCAAGCGCTAAAAATTGTATTTTATAACTAGAAGATGACCGTCAAATAATACTGTGTATGATTAGCAAAAAAACCCAGACATCACGGATGTGTGAGCAGGTAATATGGCTACCCCTCAAAAGGTCTCACCAAGACTTAACCAAGCAGATGAGAGACTAGGATACTTGCATAGAAGATACCTTTCAACCTGAAGGTATACAAATCTATGAAGCTGGAGAAAACAAAAATAAACTTTATTTTAAAATTATGTTTCTATGAAGAGATATTTAGGCAGAGTCAAGACAAATTAATCTTCTACATCCCCTACTTTTGTTAAATTTTTTGCATGCTAAATGGTGTTGATTTAAATTATAAGCTTATCTGTAATTTAGGAAGAATGAAAATTCAAAACTGTGAGCTTAGAATTTAAAATATTAGTTACTTACAACAAGGTTAGAAATCCTCAGAGTATACACACACTGACTGCATAAAAACCCACTGGCCAATTACATATAAGTTAAACCAGGGCAAAGGCACGCTGGGTTGACTGTGCAGAGGGAAGCCAAGCCCATCATATACACAGAGCAGCCCCTCCCTTCAGCAGTCTACTCTGAGACACTGATTCTGCATCTAATTGTACTTGAGGCCATTTTAGTTTATTAAATCTAAAAATAAATAAATAAATAAATAAATAAATAAATGAATGAATAAAACTTGTGTGTTGATTCAAACATTTACATTACAAAACATTACACAAGTAAATTAAGTAAATTATACAAGTAGATTAAAGGGATTCTGCAGCACGGCCAGTCTCCTGAATTGTAGGAACACTCAGCTTTGTCCTCTATTTGATTATTTCTCACAGACAAACTGAAAAAGACCTAATCAAAGATTTCTGTGGCTCTGAGATTTAAAACAGATTTAGAACAGTAATGATGTTAGGTCAGGTGTGAGCAAACCTGATTTATCCTTGCTTTTTGTTGTTCCTATGTGTGTACGTGCCCATGTCGGTGTAGGTGCACAAGGTGTGGGTATGCACTATGAGGGTGCATGTGCAGGCCAGAGGACAACCTCAGCTGTCCTTTCTTGAGTGCTATCCTTAATTTTGAAGACAGGCTCTCTCATTGGCCCAGAACTCACTCAACAGCTAGAGGCCTACCGACCTACCGCCTCCACTACCTTATGGCTGAGATTACGGGTACGCACCACACTCCCGGTTTTTTTTATTTGGGTGCTAGGGGAAAGAGCTCAGCCCCTTGTACCTTAAGACAGGCACTTTACTTTAGCCTGAGAAGACTTTAAAAACTATAGTGAGGTGCACGGCCCGCCAGGAGAGCATGATCTCCCAGCAGTGCTTTCATTTCTGACACGGAGGTGAGCTCTCCAACTTCTCTCTGGAGGTGCACACGGGGCATATGATCAGTGGCGCAGCTGGGACAGAGGGCTTCAGGCTGCCATTTGTACCAGGGAGCCAGGCAGCTCCACAGCCTTCTGTGCACAGACCCTGCCAGAAGAGAGTTGGTCTCCCAGGAGTATGGACACAGGCTTATAAGACCACAGGAGGAACAAACTCCAGCCAGAGACTGCAAGACCAACCGGCACCAGAGATAACCAGATGGCAAAAGGCAACAGAAACCAAGTTCTGGGTAACATCAGAAGCCAGTTCTCCCACCACAGCAAGTTCAGGATACCCCAACACACCAGAAAAGCAAGGACTGGATTTAAAATAGTATTTCATGGTGCTGATAGAGGGCTTCGAGAAGGATATAAATAACTCCCTTAAAGAAATACAGGAGAGCATGGGTCAATAGGCAGAAGCACTTAAAGAGGAAACACAAAAATCCCTTAAAGAATTACAAGGAAACACAATCACGTGAAGGAACTGAATAAAACCATCCAGGATCTAAAAGTGAAAGTAGAAACAATAACAAAGACAGACATCTCTGGAGATAGACAATCTTGGAAAGAATTCAGGGGTCATAGATGCAAGCATCAACAACAGAATACAAGAGATAGAAGAAAGAACCTCAGGTGCTGAAGCTATGAAACACTGACTCAACAGTCAAAGAAAATGCAAAATGCATAAAGCTTGTAACCCAAAACATCCAGGAAATCCAGGACACAATGAAAAGACCAAACCTAAGGATTATAGGTATAGAAGAGAGCGAAAATTTCCAACTTAAAGGGCCAGTAAATATCTTCAACAAAATTATAGAAAAAAACTTCCCTAACCTAAAGAAAGAGATGCCCATGAACACATAAGAAGCCTACAGAACTCCAAACAGACTGGACCAGACCAGAAGGTCCTCCTGGCACATAATAATCAAAACACCAATTTCACTAAACAAAGAAAAAATACTAAAAGCAGTAAGGGAAAAAGGGTAAGTAACTTATAAAGGCAGACCTATCAGAATCACACCATACTTCTCACCAGAGACGCTGAAAGCTAGAAGATCTTGGGCAGATCTCATACAGAACCTAAGAGATCACAAATGCCAGCCCAGACTACTATACCCAGCAAAACTCTCAATCACCATAGACGGAGAAACCAAGATATTCCATTACAAATCCAAATTTACACAATATCTTCCTATAAATCCAGCCCTACAAAGAATAGATGAAAAACGCCAACACAAGGAAGGAAACTATACCCTAGAAAAAGCAAGAAAGTAATCTTCTTCCAACAAACCCAAAAGAAGATAACCACATAAACATAAAAGTAACATCAAAAATAACAGGAAGCAACAATCAGTATTCCTTAATCAATCAATATCTCTCTGTCTCTGTCTCTCTGTCTCTCTGTCTCTCTCTCTCTCTCTGTCGGTTTTTTCGAGACAGGGTTTTTCTGTGTAGCCCTGGCTGTCCTCGAACTCAGAAATCCACCTGCCTCTGCCTCCCAAGTGCTGGGATTAAAGGCGTGTGGCACCACCGCCCAGCAATATCTCTTAACATTAATGGCCTCAATTCCCCAATAAAAAGGCATACACTAAGACTAACAGAATATTTTTCATGTAAATTTTCAATTTTATCAGAAAATGTTTGCAATTCCTCTTTCAATTAATTTAGTAATTTTTTATGTCTGCCATTTTATCTGCATTGTTTTTCATGATAATCTTCCTTTTTTTTTTTTTTTTTTTTTTTTTTTTTTTTGTTTTTTGAGACAGGGTTTCTCTGTGTAGCCCTGGCTGTCCTGGAACTCACTCTGTAGACCAGGCTGGCCTCGAACTCAGAAATCCGCCTGCCTCTGCCTCCCAAGTGCTAGGATTACAGGCATGCGCTACCACGCCCGGTGATAATCTTCAATTTTAACATGTTTTCCTATATATTTCTTCTATTTTATCAGAAATATTTTCCATGTAAGTCTGATTTTATCACAAAATGTTTTTAATTCTACCTTCAATTAACTTAGAAAGGTTTTTTATGTCTACCATTTTATCTGTATAATTTTCCATGAAAGTCAATTTTAACCTGTTTTTCTATATATTTCTTGAATTTTATCAGAAATATATTTTCCATGTAGATCTTCAACTTTATCAGAAAATGTTTACAATTTCACTTTCAATCAACTTACTAATATTTTTGCACCTACCATTATATCTTTATAAAATTTTCCATAATTTTCAATTTTAACATGTTTTTCTACATTTTCTACAATTTATCAGAAATATTTTCCATGTACATCTTCAATTCTATCATAAAATGTTTCTACTTCCTTTTTCAATTAATTTAGCAATGTTTTTATGCCTACCACTTTACTCTTCAATTTTCCATGAAAATTGTCAATTTTGAGGTGTTTTTCTATATATCTCCTTTTTTATCATAAATATTTTCAATGTAAATCTTCAACTTTATCATAAAATGTTTTTACTTCCTTTTTCAATAAAAGAAAATGCTTTTTTTTTTTTTTTTGGTTTTTTTGAGACAGGGTTTTTCTGTGTAGTCCTGGCTGTCCTGGAACTCACTCTGTAGACCAGGCTGGCCTCGAACTCAGAAATCCGCCTGCCTCTGCCTCTGCCTCCCAAGTGCTGGGATGAAAGGCGTGCGCCACCACGCCCGGCTAAGACCATGCTTTAAAAAAAACAAAAACAAAAAAAAAAAACTATAGTGAATCTTTCAAGATTAGGGTTCCTTTCCTTTTGTAAATATTTGGAAATCTGGATCATAATAACAATCTAAGGTCTGACAACTGCTAAAGTTATACTGGGTGGTTTATTTTTATCATTTTTGTTTGTTTTGTTTTGTTGTTTTTCAAGATAGAGGTTCTCTGTATAATAGCTCTGGCTATCCTGGACTCTCTTTGTAGACTGGGCTTGCCCCAAACTTAACATCTGCCTCTACCTCCTGATTGCTGGATTAAAGGTGTACTCCACCATACCTGGGTTTTTATTTTATCCTTTTTAATAGCACAACTGAGAATAGAATGTTTTTTATAGGCTTTCCAACAGAGTAATTCAGAAAAAATTTAAATCATCTTCAAAGAAACCGATTTTATGGTTTTTGTCTATAAATACTGCATTTCTCTCTTGTAATGAGAAAAGTCTAAAACTCAGAAGAAAAAAGTCTGAGTGTTCATTAGTGTTTTCAGAAACACCAATGATAATCTACTTTGTTACAAGTGGGAACACTCATCTAAATCAGTTAATAATGTACTCCCATAGGCCATATAAAAAAAATTCCCAAGTAAAGACTATACCTGACAAAGCTTCTTTCTTCCAAAAAACTGTTTAAAGAAAACGTCTGATATACTCCTGATAATCCTGTCTGCCATAAAGGTCCTCAAGGCTCATCAGTATCGCACACACATCAGAATTCTCTTCCTTCCACTTTAAGGCTGAGTAATATTCCATTGTATGCACACGCTACAGTGTTTATGTGTTTATCCATCAATGGACATTCATGTTGTTTCTACCTCTGTGCTTCTACCTCTGTAGATAATGGTTCTACAGATAAGAATTTGCAGCATTGAGGAAATAGCTTAGTCCTAAGGAAATGAGTTCAAATCCCAGAACCCACATGAAAAGCCAAGTATGGTGGTGTTATGTGCTAATAATTCCAGCTCTGAGATGAACACAGAGAGATCCCTAGGCTAGTCCCAGCCCCAAGCTGGCGAGAGACCCTGTCTCAAGCAACAAAGTGGAGGCCGGCCTGAGGAAGAGCTGAGGCTGAACTTTGGCCTCCCTGAGCACCTGCAAATTCAGAACACACAGAAGCTGAGCTCTGGCCTTTATGAGTACCTACACAGAGAGTCAAAAGAGAGACAGAGAGACCAGACACACACACACACACACACACACACACACACACACACACATACACAGAGAGATACAGACATACACACATATACACAGACATACATATACAGACTCACACACATACATACAGACTCATACACATATACACAGATACATACACAGAGAGACATGCACATATATACAGACTCAGACAGAGATATAGACAGACAGACAGACAGACACACACACACACACACACACACACACACATACACACACACACACACACACACACACAGTTCCTCTGGGTACATATGCAGAAGTGGAATCACTGCATGCTGCATCATGGTAACTCCATATTTAACAGTGTGAGTTGTCGCTCATTTCCATAATAGCTAATTACTTTACATGCCCACCAGAAATACAAAAGGGTTAAACATCCTTGTTGGTATCTGCAAAAAGTTTCCACGAGTTCCTCTTCATAGTCAGTCATTTGGAAAATCTCGACCCCACACTCCAGATTATAGATAACCAGGTAAAAAGACAGAAACATGGAAGTAGCTTATCCCGATTCCTTCAGCTAAAGCCTCTGGGAATTTGCTTACACAGGAAGATTAGCAACACTTCAGCGTGGCTGGGCCACAGTGCCCAGGTGTGTGAGTCACGCATTATTCTAATTGTGTCTATGAATGTACTTTTGGATGAGATTAACATTTAAATCAGCAAACATGAGTAAAACAGACTCCCCTCCTGCTACAGTTGTGAAACTAAAGGTCTATGCACTAAAGACTCGGAACCACTTCTGGGAGGTAGTAGAACCTTCAGGGGGTGAGACCTAGTGGGAACCCTTGCCATGGCGCACTAGAAGCTCACTCTTCATGGGCTAGGGAGCATGGCCTCAGCTCATCCTTTTGCTTCTTTTCCTCCATCTCTCAATCCCTATCACTTCCACTTAACACAAAACCAGAGGCCCAAAGAAGGCCTGTCTATTATGAACTTGAGTTCTAAAACGCTAAGTCGACACACATCTCTCTTTGTAAGTTAATTACGCCCGCTACTGCATCACAGTGCTGCAAAGCCAATCCCTCCTTGCTGTGAGAACTCATTTCATTAGATAAAGCTCTACTAGGAAAAAGCCTGACTGTGAGCAACGATGGATGAGCTAGCAGACGGGCTTCTGTGTCCAATTTGTGTTCTAAATGGTCCTGGCCTGCAGCAGAGCCTGCAGATTGGGAACAACAAGGCTTCTAAAATGCATGAACCAATTTCCTAAAATAAACTGCTTTCTCCATATCCCTGTACTGACACCCCGCGTGTTCTGCTGCTCTGGAAAAGCCTAACAAAGACAGGAGCAGCACAGCCAGGATTGCAATGACTACAAACATTCTCACTGCCAAGAAGTGGGACGCAAAAGAAGGGAGACCAGCATAGGGAGAGGCAGGGTACAAGCTCAGGCACCTTTGTTTTAATTTCTCTCTACTTTATTGTGACTGGGAACTTTACTGTTCTAATATGAAAAGGTTGGTTTAGATTCATAAATTACTTCACAAGATAAGTACTATCCATGCTTCTTTCCTATCAGACCATTTTCCTGGGAACACTTACACAGAGCACACATGTAACTTAGAATTAGAGCACTCTGCCATGCACAAGGCCCTGGCTTCAACTCCCAATACTAGGACAAGAAACTTACAAAAACATACCCATGGAAATGCCCTCACATTGCCACGTGGGCTCCACAAGAATGACTGTAATTCCTGCCAAAAACAAGTCTGAGCTACTACCCTTGGCTGTGTGATGATTAATGATGACAATATAAATCTTCACTTACCGAACAGGAGTATTAGCTCAGTATTTACATCTATCATCTCAACAAAAGAATGTGTCTACTCTTGTTTTTGAGAGCAAATATGGCCAGGATAGCTTTAAAATTATGATCCTCCTGCCTCTGCCTTTTGGGTGCTGGGATCTTGAGCAAGTCCAAACCAGTATTTCTAGTATTAATAATCCTGATTTAATACTAGAATGTTCAATAAGTCCTTGGCTATTATTAAGAGGGTGTTTTCAGGGTGTATGTATGTATTAGTTACCCACCTTGCCATGTGGTTTGCTGTGGTAAGGCAGACATCCCACCAACTGGTCAAAGTCCTAGCATCAGGAATCTACACAGCATTTCCGACATCACTGCACCACTTACCAGCCTCCCTCCGAAGGCAGAGACTATAATGCATTGCATCAGTCCTAATAAGTGCTCCATTGGCATGCAATGCCTGAGAATGTGAAGGTAAAAGCTATGTGGTTTCTGAACAGTCTGAGAGTAAATATCTTAAATATCTTATTACCACACAAATATATATATATCATATATAGGTACTTTGAAAAATTATAGAAGGCAAATTAAATCCAAAATTTAACTTTTACTGACAACAAATGCTTACATTATTAAAAAATGGAGTCTTTTACTCAGAAAGCAAGGTTTAAGAGGTTGGCACCTGAAGAGGGACCAATCTGAAGGCAGCCTGCCATGCTAAGCAGACAATGACTCTAAAACACAGGCTGGATGGATGTTTAAAAACAGCACTGACTCATTCAACAGCGAACACCAGAGACCTCTTCCTCCAAGTAAGGAAGCGATGAGAGGAGGGGCTGCCGAGGGAGGAACACTCCAGATCCACGACTAGCCAGGCAGTGTGGTGTGTCCAGAGAGATGATGGAGTGGAGCACGGTGCCTCGTTCTAGAGGGTGTCCTAATGTGGCTCAGCACTGCCAGCATGTATTTATCATTATTATTTGGACAGCATCTACAGACAATGGACTTTTTGTTGCTTGTGTTAAGGTGCTCTGGCCCTCTAAACCCTTTCTTCTTAAGACGGCCCTACCAGAACCTTCTGAAAGAGCCTGTTCTTCACTAGCCCCAGTCAGAGTGTTTCCACATCTCATAAGAGCTTCACCAAAAGAGAGGGGAAACGGAACCTCTAGTTACTGTTTTAGTCAATACTATTGCAAGTAGTCACGTGAAAAACTTAAACACTAAGAAAGCCAGTCTGAATTTGCTGAATAAACATGTTTTGTTTTTTTAAGTGAGGAGAATTATTTAAAAAAACTAACAAAACTAAACAAAATGTAGAGCTCATCTAGTGTAACTGGTTCTGTGAGAACAACAGCCTTCCTTCCACTGGGGCTGTCATTCTCTTACAAGTATGAGAAAAGCTGGTAATACAAATCAGACAGGGAAAACAGAAATGTTTTTGTTAAATAGACTATTTCTGGGGTCTAGAATTATCTTCAACTTCATAAAAAAACTGAATCTTATTTTTGTTCTGTAAACCCACTGTTTACAAGCATGATATTTCAATTCTATTAAGTTTGCATAAGAAAAAGGACTCAAGGAATCTCTTTGTTCCTGGTCTTAATGGCTCTGGAGGTGTGAAAAGGCCAGAACAAAATGACTTCTGTTCAATGTTCTTGACCGGACTACTTCAGACTGTTGGAAGGCAGAGGCTGACTGGAATCACTCATCTAAGACCAGAGACTGAATGAACCCCAGCACAGAAGCCCTGTGGCTTCACTTCAGTCTATGAGTTTGTTCCTATGTGGTCAGATGGGATTCCTGCCCTGTGCACATAATTGTTTAAAACAAAGTGGTGATCTAAGACTGACTTCAGTTACCTACTACCTTTACACAGAAAAGAACTAAAAAAGCACAATTTACTTATGCAAAAAGAAAGCAATCAGCCTGGCAGTGGTGGCGCACGCCTGTAATCCCAGCACTTGGGAGGCAGAGGCAGGCGGATTTCTGAGTTCAAGGCCAGCCTGGTCTACAGAGTGAGTTCCAGGATAGCCAGGGCTATACAGAGAAACCCCGTCTAGAATAAACCAAATCCAAAAAACAAAAAACAAAAGAAAGAAAGAAAGAAAGAGAGAGAGAGAGAGAGAGAGAGGGAGGGAGGGAGGGAGGGAGGGAGGGAGGGAGGGAGGGAAGGAGAGAGGGAGGGAAGGAAGGAAGGAAGGAAGGAAGGAAGGAAGGAAGGAAGGAAGGAAGGAAGGGAGGGAGGAAAGATATTTAAGCCTATGAAGACTTAAGGAATAATAATGGATAATGGTTTCTTTTCTTTTCTTTTTTTTATTTTTTCGCAAACACGGGCTGGGAAACAGTTCCGTGAGTAAAGACCTGCTGCACCACACATGAAGATCTGACTTCTAGGTCCCATTCAAAAGCTAGTGTGACTGTAACTCCACTGCAAGAAATAATGGAGACAGTGGGTGCCCAGGGCTTCCCAGGACCAGAAGTAGGTCCAGTGAACAGCACTGTTTAAGCTGACAGGGAAGAAAGCAATAGAGAAGCTAGCTGACTGCCACCTCCTGTAAGTGCACCCTCACGTCAGGATGCATCCTATCAACGGTACAAGGACAAGGACAGTCCACACAGGAGACTGGGGCACACTCACACCCCACCCCACCTGAAGACCTGAAGGCTTACTTGCCCGTGGCTCGATTCTCTACAGAGAACAGGAAAAGTACCCATTATAAACATTTCCTGGTTGAACCCAGCTGTGGATCCACTCACCAAATCCCTGTGCAACACCCAGTTGGCATGAAGATAGTGAATTCCATCTAGGATCTGGTACAACAGTGACTTCACCATTCCCCGAGGTAACTGAACTGGCTTCTTGTTGGCTTTCGAAGCTCTGTGAAACTTAATTATATGCTGAAAGAAAATACCGGAAGAAACTTTACAAAGAGAGAAAGGCAATTTGAATACTGTCTTAACAGAAAAGGCAGTGCAGAGACGCGGACAATACCACATACAGCAGAGTGACGGACACGCACAGTAAGCGCATTCTAAGAACCCGAGGAAGGCTCCATCTTTAAGGGACGTGATGGCAACCCAGAAGATGAAAGGCAGAGGAAGCAGGAACTAAGGTGCTCCTCATTTTAAAATATAATTTAGGTTAATTACATCTGGGGTACTACGAACCTGTTTAATCTGGCAGGAATTTCCAAGAACAAAACCATTCTTACAAGATTCAATAAAAAGGGGAAAAACCAAAATTCTGATCGGCCAACACAGCACAGGTGTGGCAGCAATTTCTGATACCCACAGGTTATAAAGAGCAGTCAGGGATAGGTTTCAGTAAAACACACCCAACATACACAAACTAAAGAAAGGATAACAAGTAGACAGTTCAAGCTGGATGTGGATACAGTTAGAAGCATAAAGAATTCAGATAAGGAAAGAGCCTGCCTGGTACCCTGAAAAGCTTTCTCTGTACACATGACTAGACAACCAGAGAGAAATAAAGTACGACTTTATAAATTAAACACTTCGAAAATAAATGTACACGAAATGGTTTCTTCCCTCCAAGGCCAAGCTCTTGATGAGCTTCTTCATTCTGTGGAACACCCTGACACTTCAGGAAAATCAGGTCAGCTATGCCTCTGACATCAGGACACTCATCTCTAGCAGACTACACAGAAGCCTTCGTTATTAAGCAATTCTTGTGGTTTAAAAAAACCAAAAAAACCTAAAAACATAACGGGAATAGAAATGCGATGCTTAACATTGAGCTTCACATTTGATTTTCTACCTGATGTTATACAGAACAGCACACAGAAAGGGATAACGGGCAAGCTGTGAAGCAAGGAGCTGTTATTTCCCGAGGGGAGAATGCAGCAAAAGTCTGGAGTGGGAAGGCAGACATATTCACTGATGCACGCCTGTCTGTATTTAGACACCTTAAGTTTCTTGCCAGTCTTTTACCTCAGATATCATTTAATAATTTAGAGTATGCATCGCCTACCATAAAATATGATAACAATCAAGTCTGTGTCAGAAAGAAGAAAACCCACTGGCTCTCCAACTGTAAAAAGCACTGGTTTAAAGAGAGTGCATAAAAGAACTAAAAGTTTCAAGCTTCCCAGAGTCAAAACCAAAAAGAGGAAGTAAGATAATTGAAAGTGAATTTCTTCAGGCCACACTTTAAATATTAAACTTTTCTAAAAAAACAAGCATTTTAAAACAAAAAATAAATAGGTAAAACCCTGCAGGATGGGAATTTTTTGCCTGCATATTCTTCATATTGCATGGTTATAAATCAAATACATAGTACACAGGTTATAAATTTTATCAGTGCAAGTGATTTTCAAGACAACTGTTAATTATAACTTTTGCTGTCCTATGTCAGTCAGCCCACATATAATATTCCAATTAAAAGGAAAAGGAGTTTTAAGCTTTAGGGAACTGAACTGTCCTATTTTTAAAGGACATTTGCCTTCAGTAAAATTAGTAAAATGATAAAATTATAAATTACTTATACATATATGTAACATAGCTTATATGTAAAATTAAATATTATTCTCAAGCCTGTTGGAAGTCATACTGAATATAACAGAGAGCTCTATGTCCTGATGTTCTGTCCTGTACTGTGTGTGTGTGACTCACTGAATTTAATCAAGGTTAGTTGCATAGACATGGTGATAAAAAGGCAGATATTTTTATTTTACTACTTAAGACAAGATGCATTATTTACATTCTTATCAATACAGGATGAGCCTTTTACAATACTGGCTAAACCAGTAAACTGTAATCCCTCATTTGAGAAATCTTCAAATATACAATTTGGCTCAATATGTGTAAATGTCATAAGCTAGACAAACCTAAAAACAAATGTGCAAGGGACACTGCAGTCCTCTTCTACACTGATCTCGTTCTATAGTACGGCTCTCATCAGTAGTCACTGTTTTTTCCTATGCAAAAGTATGCCGTCAAATCGTAAAACATTATTGCCAACGAAAATAGAATATATTACATTAAATATCAGTTATGAATAACTAAAGTGATTAATAAGTTTCCCACACTTAGCTACACAAATTTTAACTGCCTCAGAACTGTTAGGAGAGCTTGCTACCATCACAGAACAAGGCAGACAGTGATTGGACCTGGCAAACTTTTTATAGCACGCTCACCCCAGAAGTACTACTCCATTTTAAATTCCTTCACACTATCTAACAAAGGAATGGATGTCCTTTTAAAGCCTTATAGCAGAAATGGATGTCCTTTCCAAATGAAAACTTTATTAGGAAACAATGTTCCGTGCTGGTCACAGTCCTCTTACTTCTTTACCATCTGTTACAAAGGTCAAAACAGCAGGGTCAAAAGAAATACTGGCAGAATCTCTCTAGCCTGAAAACCCAAAATGCTTCAAATTTCAGAACTTTTTGAGAGCTAACATGATTCCACACAGTGAAACTTTGTTTCACATACAAGCTTATTATAAACACTCTATGAAATTTCCTTCAGGCTGTATATATAAGGTAAATATGAAATCAAAACACAAGTGACTTTCAAGTTCAGACATGAGGTCAGTCTCTAAGATGTCTCATTAAATAGATGCAAGTAAGTGCCCTCATATCTGAAAAAAATCAAAACCCTGAAACACTTCTGCTGCCTAGCATTTTAGTGAGATAACGCAACCCACTGACCAAAGTAAAAGCCTCCAGGTTGGCAATACACCGACTGTTACTCTGTAAGCTAATTTCTAATCCAGTGGAAGCTAACTGATTAGCTCCTCTCAAATCTGACTGAAAACAATGGCCTGTCTACCAGCAGTCCACCTTACCCAGAGGTCATGTTCAGCATAGTCAAAGAGAAGCCATACTTTCCGATCAGCATGAGACAGAAACACCTTCAGAAGAGAGATGACGTTTGGGTGCTTAAGCTCTCGAAGTAACTACAAAACAAAGGAGATCCATTCAAAATTTAACACAAAAATAATGCTTAAAAAACATATATTAAATTAGGTGTGCTAGTGCACACATGTATACAAAGATACATAACATGTATACAAGGATAGAACATGCCCTGCTGCCACCACGCAGGCATCTCTACCTGGCTGCTAGGAAGTGAACACGGCCTCAGAGTATGACTGCTCAAGCAGAAATTACTTGATGCCAGGAATCCACAGCCAGCTTGGGCAACAAAGCAGGGCTCCATCTTAGACATTTCCCACCCACCCAGAACAGCTACAACTTAAAGGCAATGCAAGTCAATGCTTACTGATATTAAGCATTCAACAAACACCCACGCAGTGTGACTGCTACACAGGTGCTTCATGACAGAAAAACCTGCAGGGAAAAAGACACTGAATGGGGGGGGGGAGGGGTAACAGTAAATCTGTCATTTGTTGCTTGACTTGGTTTTAACTTTTTAATCAAAATTACAATTTTAGCTACTTTTAAGTCCAAATTGGTGGCATTAAATATAAACGTTGTTGAATCATCACTATTATTTAAATTTTTTTCAACATTCCAAATAGAAAATGTTAACACTAACCTAGCTCTAGGTAAACTGCTACCTATCCCTAAGATTTTCTGTGGTACACACCTAGCATTGGTGGGTTCTTATAACACCTTTATCTTCCTCATGTCTGTTGATAGGCATGTAGCTGCAATCCCAGTACTGAGGAGCTGGTAGGAGGAAGGACAACTCCTGTGGTGCCATCCCTGAGACTGTTTGATTTTTATGTGTATGCATGTGTATCTGCTACATGTATAAGAAGCAGGAACCAGATGCCCTGGAACTGGAGTTATAAATCACCTGATGTGGGTGCTGGTGATCAAACTCAGGTCCTCTAGAAGAGCAGCGAGTACTTAACCACTGAACCATCTCCCCAGCCCTCCCTCCGTCCCTTCCTTTTTCTCTTCCTGAGACAAGATCTCTCATTGGCCTGGAATATACCACATAGGCCAGGCTGGCGGCTGAGCCCCAGGAATCCACCCATTCCTACATCCTTATAAGCACCAGCATGTACAACCATGCCTAGCTTTTCTGTAGGCTCGAGGGATCAAACAGGACCTTGAAAGCTCTTTTTTTACCCAGCCTCACATTTACTCTTTTATATCTGGCTCATTCACTCGAACTATCTTCAAGGTCCACCCACATTGTAGCATTTTTATAGGTAAGGGCATTCCACTGTATACTGAGACTCCTCAGTCCACAACAGATTTATATTCTGATAAAGCCATCCTAAGTTTAAAACATCATCACCAAAACCACATTTATTAAGACAGACATGGCATTTACATTTGTATTGCCAGAGCTGGTCAGTGGAGACAGATGGATCTGAGGAATTAAACTGGCCTTTAATAAACTTATTTTTTATTTTTAAAGAACTGGTTAATCTTCACAAAACAAAAGGTATCAATGCAGCCATACCAACTTTATTCACAGAAACCACTTGTTTTTCCAATTTTACCAGTGGGGGAAATTTTTAAAATTTTATGAATATATATCTACTTCAAATATATTATTCACCATAAACCTGATTTACCACAATTGTCATACTTAACTTAAACTTATACAAAAAATATAATATTTTAAAACATACCATGTCAATATATGCCACTCAGAAATGAAGAAGAAACCAAGTATAAACCTACTTATATTTCAAAACGACAGTGTTTTCTTAAAGAATTATAACTTTGTGGGGTGCATGTGTGTGGGGTCATCCTCAAGCATGCTGCCTACCTCACCTCCTTTTGAGACATGATCTCTCACAGGCTTGCTGCTCGCTAACTATGCTAGGTTGGACAGCTGACAAGACCAAGGGCCTCTTGTCTTCACAAGCTTGCCCTGCCACAGCACTGGCAGCCACTTCTACTTGGATTCTAAGAGCTGAGCAAAGGTCTTCATGATGGGAGGCAGCTAAACCACCTTCTCAGCTCTGAAACTGTAGGCTAACATTAACAATTCCTAAACGCAAACAAGTTCTAAATGTATACCTTACATAATGTGACAGTTAAACCGAACCTTAATTATGGCAAAATTATTTCTAAAAATTATTTAATCTGAAGAATCTTACTTCAACTTCAACCCTTTTCAATCTTTTAGAAAAAGATGAAAACAGATGCTGACGTTGGACAAGTGTCTTGTGGAAGCAGACTAAGCATGGAACCTACACCTTCTGTCACACGCTCTCGGGAATACTGGTGGGCAGCTAATACGTGCTGCACAGTTGGGCAGATCCCTAAACTAAAGGGATCCCAGCCCACAGGAAATTTTGGAGAGGAATGTGACAAACAGCAAGATGAGAGCATCATGATGTCCTGGCTTTGAAGAACCCCCAAGGTTATCCCCTCCCTTTTATAAGTGTTTCCTGAAGAATGACTGCAGGAGATCTGGGCCATGCTGGTGATTGTCATCCTAGCCTGCTGTGCCGCAATACATCACAACGAGCAGCAGGAGTCCTAAGGTTTTTATCTGTAATAAATATTATAAATATTATTAAAGAACCAAACTGAGTGTGAGCAAGTTAGTAACAGGAGGTGTCAGAGAGGCAAGGGTTAAAGGAAGGCAGGAGTCAGGGCAGGGGGGATGAAAGCCTTGCCTGCCTTACCCTTTGTTCCATGGTCTCCCTGAGTGAGCCTGTCACCCAGTTACTGTGTATACATTCAAATCCATTCTTCTCTCCACCTCTTGACTTATTTTGAATCAAATTCCAGATATTATACCATTTCCCCAATAAGTATTTTAGTATGTATCTCTAGGACAGTCTTTTTTCTCAACACAATGAAGATAACTAACAATGATAATGTATCCCGGAAAGCCTCCTCACACATTTATAAAGCAACTAATTTCTAAATAACTAATAGATACAAAGAAAAAAAAAAAACTTAAAACACCCTGTACTGTAATAAAAAAAAATAAAACATCACAAAACCTGTGGCATGAAAGTAAGACACAGATTAGAGGGAATTATAACTGTAAATCCTTGTAGTAGGAAAGAACAGCTTCCAAGGCAACAGACAAGGTTCCACTTTGCAAAATGGAGAAACACAAGCCCAAAGCAGAAGGAGAGGGAAGAGGGGGAGTGGAAGAAGCGAACACTCATGAGTTAACAGCAGCAGACAGCACTGATGAGAAGTAGCAGGGGACTGGGTGAACAGTTTTACACTAAGAAACTCAACAGCTTAGCTAAAATGGACAAATGACATGAAATATATCAAACGAAAGCATACTATCTAAAAAACTCTATAAAGGAAATATATTGGTGGGTGAATTCTACTAAATGCTTAAGGAAAAATATCAATTACGTGCTAATATCAGAAAATACAGGATGGAAAAATAAAGGTTTTACTTTATAAGTAAAGTTATTGCGATCTCAGATTTATAACCTCACAGAAACGCAGATGTAAAAACCCTTAATGATGTCAGTCAAACCCATCAATGTATAATTAAAGCAAATGCAGGCTATATCAGCAATGGCCATGTAAGTATACACGGAAGAAAATGTGTGATGAAACAGAATGATAATGAGAAATTTTTCTGAGAACTTGTTTTAAAGGGAACTTTAAACTTCCTAGGCTAACTGACGGCAGCCATACAATCTAGAGCTAACATCACACCTAATGACAGCCACCTCCTCGCCCCCTCCCCCCATGCTGTGTTAGCCTAGCCTGTGCTTCTGGACAGGAAAGGAAAAACCAAAGCATAAAGATGGAAGGAAGTACAACTGTCCCACTGGAAAGCCTGAAGGAAACACCAAAACACCTCAGAACTGAGAAAGGCCTAGGGATAGACAATATAAAATATAATGAAGAAAAGTAATTCTATTTTAGAATATAGCAGGAAAAAAAAAAATCCCTGAAAGTTGATATTTAAAATAACCATTTCAATATGAAAAACATGTTTCATGTTTTTAAAATTCATTCATGAAGGATAAAATTAGCAGAGATAATGCAGTCTTACACTAATGTCTGTAAAAAAATAAAATATTGAAAATAAAAAGTATGCCTTCCCATTAACTTCAAAGTCACAATACTATGATATCAATTTTCTCCATCAATTTATGATTTATTGATCCAAGTCATAATTTTAGACGGTACTCTTTAGAAATTAAAATTACTAGCTAACCAACCAACCAAACAACCCCACAGAATACCACAAAGAACCTTAAATAGCCCAAATAATCTCAACAAGAGGCAAAGCTAGTAGCTTTACTCTGCACGACACCGAGTCTGTAAACCTGGTGTTAGTGGCAGAGTAGACAGGGTCAGGGGTGCAGATCCAGTCTAGAGACAGGCCTATGCTTACACAGTTCCTGAACCTGGGAACTGATGAAGATGTCTTTATCCAAACAGAGGAAACAGCCGTAGAAGGAAAACGGTGTAAATGTACTGCATTAAACTAAAAATCCCTGCCCAAGTTAAAATGTAGAATACTGGGACAGGCAGGCTAACCAAACACTTTGCTATTTATTTCTTTGTGTGTAAATGCATTTATAGTTACTGAGATATCTGTAAAGGCAAGCACCCTTGGTCCAAAATCCAATCAATCTACAAAAGCATTTGTGGCCATTTTAAGTTCATTAAGTTGTATAGACTTTGGATCTGGTTAATTTTAATGTAATGTTTTCATCTAATTATAAGTGTGTTTTTAAAAAGTAATAAAAAGTAATAAATGCATGGCCATGAGATTGTTCGCCCACCTGAATTTGATCCCTGGGTCCTACCCAGGAGGAGAGAAGCCATTCCTACCAGCTATCCTATGACTGACCATGATCATGCCATGGAACAAATAAATACCAGAACTACAAATGCCAAATCCAAAGATAATTCACATTTGGTTCCCTTGGAACCAAAACCAGAACAAAAAAAGACCCAAAACATTATCAGCACTCTAAAAGCTCCCTGTGTCCCTTCTGGTCACTTTGATCCCACCAACAGTCATAAGGAGTCTGGCTTCTAACATCACAAAGCAAGGTTTAATGAAGTTTCGGTTTCAGACTGGCCTGTATGTGTAGAACAGATTTTGATGAACCATCCCTGATGTATAAAAATCTTATCTCAGGAGGCAAGAGTGGGAAGGCTAGTTAACTGAAATGCATCTCACATGGAAATGGTAGAAGCCAGCATTGAATCAAGTGGCTACACAATAGGGAAACAAAGGGATCTAGATGCTTTCCTGCGCTGTCAGCTGGTTCTCCAAACCCCACATGAACTGGCGGGAGATCTGTTTTAGTCTCCCCTGAACTCCTTCACTATTCCATGTCCATGTCACCTGTCTTGTTCTTTCAGAGGTTCTCAGAGCCACATCACCATGAAGGTCACTTATGGGGATACTTGCCTCTGCCCAGTGAGTCAAGTTAGCTTAAAGTGTCTCTGTCCTTCTCCAGTTAGGTACTAGCTAGGCAAAGGCTTGTTCGGTACCTGGAGTTTGTATATAGTTTCTGCCATTTCTAGGTCTCTTGTTGGCTTGCTGAGGTGTCCCAGGGGTCACTGGTCACTTAGGGGTCCCCTTTGTGCTCCATAGTGGAGTATAATTAAAAGTTATTAGCATTTGCCCACAACCTTTGGACTCTGGATAAGCAATAAGGTCAAATTAAATAGTCCCAAATCAAATTCTGTGTTTACTAATGTAAATTTCAATGTCTCACTTTCATAACACGCAGATGTATTTCTTAAAATATATAATTGTGTGCAAATTTAGATTGTCATCTGTAATAAAATACTATTCATGAATATATGTGTGAGCGTGAGTGTGTGAGTGTGTGAGTGTGTGAGTGTGAGTGTAATTATTAAAACTCAATCTAATGGATCAAGACCTGTTGGGTGGATTCTTCCCAGTGCCAGGTGTGGCAGCCCATCCAAATGACACCAGCCATTGCCACCGCTCTATGCTGCTGAGGAGAACCGAATGGCTAAAGACACCATGGAGGTGGTTCTTACACATGCCTTTCATCTCTTGCCAACTCTATCCAACAAACAAGCATTCTTTCCTTTTCCAATATTATCTCTATCATGACACTGGGTTTACTAATTTGTACTGTTAAGATTCATGAGTCTCTTTTACCAGTAGTATAAAAATACTCAGAGACCCAAATTTGTGAATCTTCATTTTTTCTACTTTAATGTCCTGTCAACAAATGGCTGTCCTTTGAAGGCACATTAGCATGAATCTGGTAAATGAATGTAATTATTTAAACTAGTACGTCTAGAGTATAGAAGTCACATTTACATCTGGACAAGAAGACTGAAGCAGTAACACAGACAGAGACTGTGGCACACACCTGTGAAGGTCTGATTATAGAGTCAGGAAACATAAATGTGAACCACTTTTTTTTTCTAATTGTGTGTGTGTGTAAAGGTCAGAGGACACTAGTGGGAGTTGGTCTTCTCATTCTAGTGCACAGGTCTGGGGCCTGAACTCAGGTCACGCCTCTCGGCAGCAGCACCTTTTCCTATAGAGCCATCCCAACAGCCCAGAGCCATAGCTTTATAAAAGTATAAACTCAAGTCAATCAAGGAAACATTGATTGTTTATGCATAATTACTAATAATGCATTAACATGAGAATACTTCCTTTGGAGTAAGGAGATTCTAGTTACAATATGGAAAGCTATGCTTCCAAAAGAAAAATGAACACAAATGGTAATAATAGAACCCCAAACAGATCTCAACAGATCAAACAGAATCCTTTTTTTCTTTTTTCTTTTTGGTTTTTCGAGACAGGGTTTCTCTGTGTAGCCCTGGCTGTCCTGGAACTCACTCCGTAGACCAGGCTGGCCTCGAACTCAGAAATCCGCCTGCCTCTGCCTCCCAAGTGCTGGGATGAAAGGCGTGTGCCACCACCGCCCGGCCAGAATCCCATTTTTTAACTGGTATACATAAAGACACTAATTCCAACCATATAGAACTGTTAAGTTTATATAACTGATATTCATTAACAAGAATGAAATGACAACAGGAGCTCTAAGAATTAGCTATATTTATCCCAAATAAATAAATGTATACTCTGCATGAACTACAAGCCACCTTCACTTCTCCTTTTTTTAAAAATGCATTTTCTAGAAATACTTAAAATGAAAAATATTTATCAGCTTTCAATTCGTATGATGGCAAATACAGCAGAGAACTACACAGTTGACACTCCTACATCAGCTGGTGTGGTAACAACAAGAGCTTCACTTACTGCTATCTCTCTGCATGCCGACATAGAAATTCCAGTTCCTTCTATTTGTTTTAAAGCGTAGTCTTTATCGTCCTTCCTGTAAAAACAAAGTTATTTGAATATACAGATTACTCTATGTTTGTATGCACTTTAAAAAAATACTATGTAAAACTGAAACTTTGTGTTTAAAGCTGTTGTCAGTCAGGAAAATTATCAAATGCAGGCCAAGGCAGTTACACAGGGAGGTATCACCACTAGAATGTGCCCACCAACAGAATGTGCAGCCTTGTCCAGGACTCCAATTAGTTGTGGAGGACACAGAGTCAGGCATCCTGCTCTAGACACCTAGGGACAAGTTTCCTTCCAAAATAAAGCTTGGTTTCTATGCTGGCTAGTCTTATGTCAACTTGCCACACAAACCGGCTCTTAACCTTAACTGAGAAAATGCCTCCATAAGACCAGGCTGTAAGGCATTTTCTTAATGATTGATCGGGGAGAGTTCTAGAAGAACCATCATGGGTGGTCCTGAGTTCTGTAAGAAAGCAGGCTGAGCAAGTTATGGGAAGTAAGCCAGGAAGCGGTACCCCTCTGCATCAGCTCCTGCCTCCAGATTCCTGCCCTGTTTGAATGCTTGTCCTGACTTCCTCATATGATGAACAGCAATATGAAACGCAAGCCAAACAACCCTTTCCTTCCCACCTTGCTTTTTGGTCATGGTGTTTTGTCGCAACAATGGAAACCCTAGCTAAGAGTTTCTAAAACCAGTTTAGATGTCGATGCATCAGAGAAGTTCAGATACATCACTAAAGTACAAAATTGTTGTCATTTTAAAACACACTGTAATCATACTCTGATAATAGCCTAAGTCACACTCAAGTACCTTCCAGTCATTCTCTTAGCACCTGTTTCTAAGTTGGTTCCCCCCCCCCCCCCCAGACAGGGTTTCTCTGTGTAGCCCTGGCTGTCCTGGAACTCACTCTGTAGACCAGGCTGTCCTCGGAACTCAGAAATCCCCCTGCCTCTGCCTCCCAAGTGCTGGGATTACAGGCGTGCGCCACCACCGCCCGGCTCTGTTTCTACGTTTTATATATTATCAAGAACTGTGCTAAAAACTGGAGATATACCAGCACTCTATCTCTTACATAGCTTCATGTCTTTTTTTTTTCTTTTTTTAAGATTTATTTTATTTATATGAGTACACTATAGCTGTTTCCAGACATACCAGAAGAGGGCATCAGATCTCTTTACAGATGGTGTGAGCCACCATGTGATTGCTGGGATTTGAACTCAGGACCTTTGAAAGAGCAGTCAGTGCTCTTAACCACTAAGCCATGTCTCCAGCCCCAGAGCTTCATGTCTTAAGTAACCAATCTGCCATAACACAATGCAAGTTCTACAACAGGTCAAGTAGAAACCAGAGACATAATTCAGGGGTAGGGTGGGGTGGGTTTGGTTTGGTTTGGTTTTCTTTTCTTTTCTTCTCTTTTTTTTTTTTCTTTTCTTTTATTTTTGGTTTTTCAAGACAGGGTTTCTCTGTATAGCCCTGGCTGTCCTGGAACTCACTCTGTAGACCAGGCTGGCCTCGAACTCAGAAATCCACCTGCCTCTGCCTCCCAGAGTGCTGGGATTACAGGCATGTGCCACCACCGCCCGGCTTCTGATACCCTTTATTTTCCTGGATACTACTGAGGATCCTGAAGATCAAGAAACACTATAGTTGAGGAATATCCCACTTTGATGACTTTCATGATTTCTATTAAACTGAAGACAAGCTCACAGCATAACAGGAAATCCAGAGGGAGTAGAGTGAGGGCTGACTGACTTGTAAAAATCAGTTACAATCACTTAATGCTTCATTACAGGGTTTCTCTGTATAGCCCTGGCTGTCCTGGAACTCACTCTGTAGACCAGGCTGGCCTCGAACTCAGAAATCCGCCTGCCTCTGCCTCCCAAGTGCTGGGATTAAAGGCGTGTGCCACCACGCCCGGCTCTTAATGCTTCATTCTTTTATTATTAAAGCTCACATTGCTTTATTCTTTTCTTTTACAACGTATTTATACCAAATCCTCAGGTAAACAAATCTCAATTATTCAACTATTTCCCACAGGGAAACAGCTTTATGATAAAGGATTTTACAACATACTTCATAGCAAAAGCTCCACAGGACTCATCATATAAGAAAGATATTAAGGATGACTGTACTTTAATACTACTTCATTACTTTCTGTGACGTAATTAAAGCAAAGAATACAGCATTCTACACGCAACCAAAATCCAGACTGGAAACTGCCCTCCTTCCCTTGAAACCACCAGCAGAGCCTCCTCTCTGGGAAAAATCAGGGTAAGCCACTCACGGTCTTATTAGTCTAACAGTCATATACCTACACCGTGTTCATTATAAATAGCAGGCAGGTGCGTGACAGAAATACCTGGAAAGATATTAGAACAAACAGTATTCTGGATAAGCTAAAACGACGTAGGGGGAAAACTATCCACAATTCCTCATTTCACCATCCTCACAAACTTAACAGAGTAAGTGTACTGGCTGGTTTTGTGTGTCAACTTGACACAGGCTGGAATTATCACAGAGAAAGGAGCTTCAGGTGAGGAAATGCCTCCATGAGATCCAGCTGTGGGGCATTTTCTCAATTAGTGATCAAGGGGGGAGGGCTCATGGTGGGTGGTGCCATCCCTGGGCTGGTGGTCTTGGGTTCTATAAGAGAGCAAGCTGAGCAAGCCAGGGGAAGCAAGCCACTAAGTAGCATCCCTCCATGACCTCTGCATCAGCTCCTACTTCCTGACCTGCCTGAGTTCCAGTCCTGACTTCCTTTGGTGAGTTTGGAAGTGTAAGCTCAATAAACCCTTTCCTCCCCAACCTGCTTCGTGGTCATGTTTGTGCAGGAATAGAAACCCTGACTAAGACAGTAACTCTTTCATATTTTGAGACATATGTCCTGGGAACAAAGGCTCATGTTACCACCTCCAAATCAGTTCCATAAAGTTTTACATAACAATAAATCATAAATCCGGATTAATATACATTAGTGGAGACAGCAGGGAAGCAGGTCATGGCAAAGCTGGGAATCTAAGCGACAGACACCTGATGCTGTCTCAAAACCTTCTTAGGTTGGCCAAAGTCAGGGATCGGTGAGGTTATATACAGAGCTGGGCTGTAAATGGCTAGGGCAAAGACTAAAAGTAGCCTAAGATAACTCACTGCAACCTCTCCACACCACTAAAGTTCTCATCAAGTCAGTAGTGGTAGTTGCAGCTTCTTCTCTGCAACTTTGTCCTGAGGGGGAAAGATCTACAGATGACTGCAGATTTGTTAAGACCAAATCCAAACACCTGCTCAGAGTTCTGGAAGCAAAAGTTCACAGGAAAACTATAGACAATGGAAGGGGGAGGAGGGACAGACACAGGATCTCACGGCTGTAAACTGACTGCCTCACTGCCTCTCTGCCTCTCCATCCCCCCCTTATCCTGGAGATTCGAAGCCCAACACTTTTGCCTATGTTTGTGGAGACAGGCCTTATTGTTTTTCATGCTGTACTAGAACTCACTGTGGAGTACAGACTGGCCTCAAACTTAATCCTCCTGTCCTGACTCTTAAGTACTGAGATTACAGGCCACCACCCGTGAGCTGCACACAGTATCCTAGCTTTCCCCTCTCCTAAGGCTGAAGGCTGCAGGTATGTTCCCGATTAGGTTCTTTGATGAGCTCTCCCTTGGGGAAATGAGCAGTGCCTCAGGTCCTCTGTCCTGAGGTTTCCCTCAAGCACCCTCCATGTTTTCAGCGAGTCCTAGAGCAGATCCATTCTCCTGGCTTCTGCTCTAGTGAGCCATCTGATGACAATGTAAGAACATCGAGTAAGTGAACCCTCACTCTGCACCTTCCTATCTTGGCTCAGAGAAGACACAGGACAATCCGAGGAGGTACACACCCAGTGTTGTAACTAAGAGAATGGCAAAGACTCACCGACCATCCGAAGCTTATGTAACTAAGTTTTCAAAAACCTATCTTTAATGATGGTTCTGAAATGATTTAACCTCCCTTTTAACCTACCACCCACCAGAGACAGTGGGAAAGAAAAGATACAGGGGAAGTTGACTTGTTTAGAAAGGTTCATTGGAGCAAACTATGCTGTCTGGAAATGAGCAGTTTAGTTCACAGGTTAGCAACAGCAGCTCAGCCCACTCACAAACACTTCACGGATGCACCAGCAGTAGAGATCAGTAGGGTTGGGATAGAGTATTACGAATCAGCAGCCTAGGCACAAGTCAGCAGGAGGGACCAGGAGGAACACCACAAGTTCCGGGCTGTGCCTCTCTCAGGGAAGCAAAGATCAGTGAAGATGAGAGACCTACTAGCGTTGCACAGCAAGCACTGAGGGCAAGCCTAGCTCACCAGCCTCCATCACTGTCTGTAAGTCCTACTTATACCCTCCAAACAGCACCTGTCCTCCACATCACTCTGCCAATCACCTCAAGTCTGCAGAAGCAACAAGAAACTGCAGCACATCTCCAGAAGTATAGAGTCCTGACAAATGCAGCTCAAGTATGCAATGTAAGGTGGATCAATACTTATGTGTTGTCAGCAAAGAACCCATAATGTGTCCTTTCACATGCTTGCTTTAGCAGAACATCCTCTCCTGTGTCTGCTTCAGTGAAACCTTCCTTCATGAGTCTGCCTTGGTCCTTCACCTGTGTCCACTTCAGGAAAACACTTCTTCACGTGTTTGCCCCAGCGGAAGACCATCCAACCGACTTTCCAAAGAACCCTCAAGTGTCCACTTAGGCAGAAGGTGCCATTGTCCATAGTGGATGGGTATTAAAGGGCTTAACCAAGTCCCTGATACCCAAGCTTCTTTCCTGGGAACAGATCTTTTCCTATTTAATTTTTTTGTTTTGTTTTTTGTTTTGTTTTGTTTTGTTTTCGAGACAGGGTTTCTCTGTGTAGTCCTGGCTGTCCTGGAACTCACTCTGTAGACCAGGCTGGCCTCGAACTCAGAAATCCGCCTGCCTCTGCCTCCCAAGTGCAGGGATTACAGGCGTGTGCCACCACGCCCGGCTTCTTTTCCTATTTAAAATGAGAATTTAGCAGCTTCCTTCTTTGAATTTATCTAATTATAAAACTCTCCAGCTACTTATACACGAGAGGCAACCTTTGGAAAAGTTCTGACATTACTTCATGGGAATCAGATCAAAAGTCTCACAACACAGAGACCAATAACTACTCCCCATTTCTTCTGAGACAGAATACACCCAACTAATGAGGCTTCCATTGACTTGATTTCAAGGTCTTTTTAAAATTATATTTTTATATATGTGCATGTATGAGTATATGCCACATGAGTGCAGGTACCAGCAGGCCAGAAAAAAAGGTATCAGATCTCCTGGAGGTGGGGTTACAGGCAGTTTCAAGCTGACTGATGTGGATTCTGGAAACTGGTCCTCTGGAAGAACAGTAAACATTCCTAACCACTAAGGTATCTCTGAAGCCTGGTTTAAAGGTCATTCATACTGTACAATCTTTCATTTATACTGTACAAGAAAACACACTCCGCAAGGAAGCCTCCCTTATACAATATCCTATGACTATCTCTCCTTTATTTCCATTCATGCTATAGCATGTCATGGGACAGAAACATGACGGTTGGTTTTCACATCAACTTGCCACATATTCAGCATGCTGTGCAGAAGCCGTCCTGACTGCCTGACTGATGTAGAAAGACCTACCCTAGCACACATAAAGGACCGTGACAGAAGAAAATTTGCCTTTTCCAAGCCTGGCCCTCTCTGTCATAGAACTGATTTACCCTGTTGCTGCGGCCACTACCTTCGCTGACTCAGAACCAGCATTTCCAGGCTTCTGTTACTGACTAAAGACCCAGAGCTCACTAGGACATTTCTGGGGCTAGACTGGGACTGCTAAAGCATGCCAGCTTTGTGGCTTGAGCCAACTACTGGGTTGTCAGCGTTCCCAGTGAGGCACCCTTCCTAATACTGAGGCCCTTTAATACAGTTCCTCATGTTGTGGTGACTGCCAACTATAAAGTTATTTTCGTCGCTATTTCATATCTGTAACTGTGCCACTTATATGAATCATAATGTAAATACCTATGTTTGCCAATGGTCTTAGGCCACCTGTGAATAGGTCACTTGACGCCCTACCCACCCCACTCAAAGGTTGAAACCTTCTGCTCTAGAGAATGTGAATGCAGCATACTAGTGTTCAGGAGCTAAATTTAGTCCATGACCCATTAATATACTGTCCACGAGCTATGTAGGCTTTTATATTTATAAACAGTGGCTTAAAATATATCCACCTATTCACGCCACATCCCTCAAAAGAGAGACTGCATGCGACCCATCAAATCTAAATGTTTACTCTCTGGCTTTCCTCAGGGAAAGTTTGTTGATCCCTGCTACTCTTCTACTTCCTAAAAAGGGAGAAACTAGTGCTGATAAACTATGCCCTATATAGACACCAGAAACACTAGGAAATTCAGAGTTGGTTGGTGATGGGTCATAATTTAAAAATTAAGTAAGAGAGCCAAGTCTATAGCTCCCTGGCAAAGCACTTGTCTAGGACAGCCCAGAGTCCCTCCCCCAGCATTATAAAACCCAGCTTCTGGTGATCTCATGATAAGTTCTTTGTGGTACCAGTGGTTAAAGAGTTGAATGGGGAAACCTATTAAAAATATATATTCTGGTATGGAGAGACTGATAAATGACTTCATCTATCAATATTACTAAGGAAGCTTTTTATTAAAACTGCTAGCCTGGTGGTGGTGGCACATCCCCAGCACTTGGGAGGCAGAGGCAGGCAGATTTCTGAGTTTGAGGCCAGCCTGGTCTACAGAGTGAGTTCCAGGACAGCCAGGGCTACACAGAGAAACCCTGTCTCGAAAAAAACCCAAAAAACCAAAACCAACCAAAACAAACCAAAACAAACAAACAAACAAAAAAAAAACCCAAACTGCTGAGCATGTGAAGGTCTCCACCTCATTTCTCACAGTGTAATCCATGATTAAGATAATAAAGGTCACTCAGACAGGACTCTAAATGTCAAGGTTTTCCTCAAGACTATCTAATACTTTCATATAACTATTCCCCACCACCACCACTACCCCACTACCCTGTGTGTTTTTAGTGTGTCCTGGCTATTGCTTTCTTTATTCTTCTGTTAGACTTAATTAAGTCTTTCACTGCTGGAGATCTACAGCTCAAACAGGAAGTTGTAAAAAATAAATATAAAAAACCTACTAACCTACAGGCTGGGGATGTGAGGATGCAGGAACAGAACTAGAGTCTGGGCAGAACTAAGGCTGGCCTATGTGTTGTGGTAAGAGCTTGTCTAAGCAAAAGAGAGGGGAAGGAGGAGAAACCCTTATCCAGTTTTGCGTTCCCAGCCTGAAAGGTACTCCTACCCACTCATTTTGCAAAGCACCAACCAATATTCAAGAAAAGTGGGAAGAGTAGGGATAATTCCAAGACTACTATTGGTAAAGACTGAAGAGGGCCTTGAAGCACCGCAGTCTGGAGCAAGACTTGCTGAGACTTAGTCACACCCAATAGTCACTCGGTATACACCAGCCACATTAGGAATGTTACCTTCAGTTATAGATCCATCGTTACAGCAAGAAGGCCTGGCCAAATACTGTCTATCATGGAGCATGCTGTTAAGCTAATGTCTGTTATCACTAGTCTGACTCTGTGTTCTGCAGTAAAATACTGGAGCCTTGATGAGCAAAGTTTTGCTTTAGCACACAGTTCCAGAGGATTGTGGTTTATTTAGTTCACACTTCTGAGCTTCAAGGGTTTACAACTGGCCATGCCTTCTGGTAGGCAGTCTTTGAGACAACACAGAACTTTATAGGAAAGAAGCTGAAATTATCTTTGTGTTCTAATCTCTTTCCCTTGTCTGATAAAGCCACCCGTATTCCAGTGGTGGTGATTTAGTCCCAAGGTCCTAGTTCTTAAACATACTCATGTGAGTTTCCACCTTTTTACAACCTCACAAAATTCACCACCAGGACCTTCGGGATGATTTCAAAGCACACACAGGCCACAGAGCACACATTTTCCTTTTGGGAGCTTCCTAGCGGCTTTTGTAATAATCCCATTTTCCAGGGAGCCAAACCCAACTGTAAAATGCTTTTATAAATGACCATCTCTGTTGGTGGTCATGGAAAAGGTGATTCTTATCTTCATCAAGGCAACATTCAAGGCTCCTTTGGGGGAGGTAGTTTGCAACTTAATTCACAAACACAGAGGAGGACTGGAGAATAATGGTCTATCTCTAGAGGTGATTCTTACTCTTCCTGTAGTTCCTACTACTTTACACTTCACTGCCATGAAGGTGGAACCTCAAACTAAACAAATTGCTCTTCCCTTAAGATGCTTTTGCCAATGTTTTTTATTAAAGCAACAGGAAAGTAATACAATGTATTTATGTTACCTACACATGCTTATGTTTTTATATTATGTACGATACCAGTGTGGATAAGTACACAGATAAACTTAAATTGTTAAAAGTAGCCCAAAGGACTTAGAGAACACAGTAGAACTGGGTTTTGAAGGGAAAGCCCTGAAGTCCATCTGAAAATAAAGAGACAGAGACTTTGGATTTAACTTAAAACTACTAAAGAAGAGAGAGAGAGAGATACTATTAAGCAGGCTTGGCTAAGGTGTGTTCTCTTTTTATCATTTCCTCGGTTCAGTTGCACAAGATGGTCCAAACAAGTCCCCACTGCCAGAGGGGACTGGTTCCCCTGGAAATGAGCATTCCTGCAAGGGGCAACCTCTGTCCTCATGGATAAATGCAAGTGGATACTGGTGGTTGTATGTAAACCATTTTTTGGCATACATTAAAGTCCAAGATACCAGGTCCATTAATGTATAGAGTAAGGATGCCATGACAGTGGTTTTTATTTTCACTCAACTCAAGGGGCAACTATTAATCAAGCTTTTACACTTTCCCAATTTGCTTCAAATGTCAGATGGCCGTCGACTGGTGCACCATGAGCTCTCCGACCACGTCTGCAGCTGTAAGAGGACCGCTCTGCTGGATGCTCACGTGGGCAGCTTCCGACACTGCCTCGGTGCTCCTCATCTTCAGGGACTCCTCTCCTCTGTGAACCGTCTTCCCCCAGCCCCACACTGTGCTGCCTCGGCATTCCTAGGTCAGAGGAGTTGCTGATGTTGACAGCTGTCTCTGCTGTTTTACAACCCATTTTAAATTCAAATAAGAAAATAGTTGAATTTTCTTTTTGTCTAACATCAGGTCCATAGGATGAAAGAAATATAAACACTGAATAAGCAGTCATTAGCAAAACAAAGAAAGGTACATTCAACTGATGCATAAAATAATCACATTTATTAAGAATTTATTCTAGAATCAAACAACAAATTTAGCAACATAAGTCACCAAGGTAAGCATACTGACTATCATGGCCTGAGGGCTGGGACTCAGGCATCTGTACACCCAAGTCCACAGAAGCAGCACTCACAAAAGCAGAGAAGAAAGCCAAGGATCCATCAATGAATCAAAGAGTGAACAAGATGTAGCACACACTATCCTAAGAAGGGCCTCAAAGCCAGGAAGAAACTAACCGAGACACCACAACATGTACTGTTTAGGTGAAGTCGTCCAGAATAAGCAATTCCAAGAACAGACAGTAGACTGAGGGTCACCTAGCTCTAGGATTATAGGAAATAGGATTAACTGAATCCGGTGTTTCCTTTTTTGGAGCAGAGGGGAGGGGAAGGGACAAAACACTCTAAAATCAGATCACAGTAATAGCTGTAGTTTGATAACTATATGAAGAAGCAACAAACTGTACATTTTTAGGGGTACTATTGAATTAAGTCTCAACGAAACCCTAGAGAAGCTTTATAGCTGTATAGCTCCTGCCGCATTTCTGCAGGCTATACTTTCTCCATGAAATTAACTAGGATTTGGCTACTTAGTACATGACAAAACCAAAACTGTGCTTTAAATGCTTAAAAGTAAACTAGTAGCCAGTGTCACCCAAAATTGTAGTACATCTTTCATTAAAGAAAACTACAAGTAGTCGTGGTTCATTCACCTGTAAGACAGGTAAGCACACTGAACAGTAAGAGGTCACCAGTGTAACCAAAGCTGATGACACTTGTGCTTGCTTAGGATGTGGCAGCACAGCAAGCTCTTAACTGGTTATAACTGAAAGCCTCACCCAAATGGCAGAATTAAGAGATAAGAGGTAAGGCTTAGGTGTCCACAAACAGGTAAATGGGTAAAGAAAATCCACAATAGAATTAAATTGTAGAAAAATTAATTTATGAGAGAGAGAATTTACATCTTAAAGGATCAGTAAATATCTTCAACAAAATTATAGAAGAAACCTTCCCTAACCTAAAGAAAGAGATGCCCATGAACAGGACCCAACATTTTGCTGCATATAAGAAACCTACCTCAGTGACAAAGGCAGCTGCTACTTCAGAGTCAAAGGTTGGACAACAATTTTCCAAGCAAATGGTCCCCAGAAACAAGCTAGAGTGGCCATTCTTATATTGGATAAAATTGACTTTCAACCAAAAGTTGTCAAAAAAGATACGGAGGGACACTTCATACTAGTCAAAGGAAAAGTCTACCAAGATGAACTCTCAATTCTGAACATCTATGCTCCGAACACAAGGGCACCCATATTCATAAAAGAAACTTTAATAAAGCTCAAAGCACACATTGCACCCCACACAACAACAGTGGGGGACTTCAACAACCCACTCTCAACAATGGACAAATCATGGAAACAGAAACTAAACAGAGACACAGTGAAACTAACTGAAGTTATGGACAAAATGGAACTAACATATTTATAGAACATTCCATCCTAAAACAAAAGAATATACCTTCTTCTCAGCACCTCATGGTACCTTCTCCAAAACTGACCATATAATTGGTTACAAATCACAGATACAGAAATACTGAAATTATTCCATGCACCTTATCAGATCACCATGGCCTAAGGCTGGTCTTACGTTCAAACAAAAACAATGGAAAACATACAAACATGTGAATGTGGAACAATGCTCTTCTCAATGATAGCTTGGTCATGGAAGAAATAAAGAAAGTAAAGACTTTTTAGAATGTAATAAAAATGAAGACACATCATACCAAAACTTATGGGACACAATGAAAGCAGTACTTAGAGAGTAAAACTGATAGCTCTAAGTGCCTCCAAAAAAGAAAATGGAGAGAGCTTATACTGGCAGCTAACAGTGCACCTGAAAGCTCGCGAACAAAAAGAAGCAAATATACCCAAGAGGAGCAGATGGCAAGAAATAATCAAACTCAGGGCTGAAATCAACCAAATAGAAAGAAAAAGAACTATACAAAGAATCAACAGGAGCTGGTTCTTTGAGAAAATCAACACGATAGATAAACCCTTGGCAAGACTAACCAGAGGGCACAGAGGCACCACCAAAATTAATAAAATCAAAAATGAAAAGGGAGACATAACAACAGAAACTGTGGAAATTCAAAAAATGATCAGATCCTACTACAAGAGCTTATACTCAACAAAATTTGAAAATCTGGATGAAATGGACAACTTTTTTTTCTTTCTTTCTTTTTTTTCTCCCGAGACAGGGTTTCTCTATATAGCCCTGACTGTCCTGGAACTCACTTTGT
The DNA here is from genome assembly GCA_964023405.1 of Apodemus agrarius. Classification (NCBI taxonomy): domain Eukaryota; kingdom Metazoa; phylum Chordata; class Mammalia; order Rodentia; family Muridae; genus Apodemus; species Apodemus agrarius. Next base: position 39,122,725 of record OZ030028.1, read on the forward strand.
AGACCAGGCTGGCCGTAAGCTCAGAAATCAGCCTGCCTCTGCCTCCCAAGTGCTGGGATCAAAGGCGTGCGCTACCACCGCCTGGCGACAACTTTCTAGATACATATCAGGTGTCAATGTTAAAACAGGATCCGATAAACCATCTAAATAGCCCCATAAGTCCTGAGGAAATGGAAGCAGTTGTTAACAGTCTCCCATCAAAAAGAAGCCCAGGACCAGATGGGTTTAGTGGGGAATTCTAGCAGAACTTCAAAGAAGAGCTAATACCGACACTCTTCACACTATCCCACAAAATAGAAACTCAAGGAACATTACCCAACTCATTCTATGAAGTCACAATAATGCTTATACCTAAACCAAACAAAGACCAAGCAAGGAAAGAGAACTTCAGACCAATCTCCCTTATGAACATAGATGCAAAAATACTCAACAAAATTCTGGCCAACTGAATCCAAGAATGCATCAAAATGATAATTCACCATGATCAAGTAGGTTTCATCCCAGTGATGCAGACATGGTTCAATATATAGAATTCCATTAATGTAATCCACTACATAAACAAACTCAAGGAAAAACCCACATGGTCATTTCATTAGATGTTTAAAAGGCTTTTGACAAAATTCAGCATCCCTTCATGATAAAAGTCTTGGAGGCCGGGCGTGACGGCGCACGCCTGTAATCCCTGCACTTGGGAGGCAGAGGCAGGTGGATTTCTGAGTTCGAGGCCAGCCTGGTCTACAGAGTGAGTTCCAGGAAAGCCAGGACTACACAGAGAAACCCTGTCTCAAAAAAAAAAAAAAAAAGTCTTGGAGAGATCGGGAATTCAAGGCCCATACCGAAACATAGTGAAAGCAATACACTGCAAACCGGTAGCCAATATCAAACTAAATAGAGAGAAACTTGAAGCAATCCCACTAAAATCGGGGACCAGACAAGGCTGCCCACTCTCTCCCTATCTATTCAATATAGTACTTGAAGTCCTAGCCAGAGCAATCAAACAACAAAAGAAGGTCAAAGGAATACAAATTGGAAAGGAAGAAGTCAAAATATCAATATTTGCAGATTATATGATTGTATACTTAAGCGACCCCAAAACTTCCACTAGAGAACTAAAGCTGATAAACAACTTCAGTAAGGTGGCTGGATATAAAATTAACTCAAACAAATCAGTATCCTTCCTCTACTCAAAGAATAAACAAGCTGAGATACAAATTAGGGAAATGACACCCTTCACAATAGTCACAAATAATATTACATACCTTGGTGTGACTCTAACCAAGCAAGTGAAAGTTCTGTATGACAAGAACGTCAAGCCTCTGAAGAATGTAATCGAAGATCTCAGAAGATGGAAAGATCTCCCAAGCTCATGGATTGGAAGGATTAACTGGCCATCTTGCTGAAAGCAATCTACAGATTCAATGCAATCCCCATCAAAATTCTAAATGAATTCTTCATAGAGCTAGAAAAAGCAATTCTCAAATTCATCTGGAATAGCAAGAAACCCAGGATAGCAAAAACATTCTCCACAATAAAAGATCTCCTAGGGGAATCACCATCCATGACCTCAAGCTCTACTATAGAACAATAGTGATAAAAACTGTTTGGTATTAGTACAGAGACAGGCAGAAAGAGAATTGAAGACCCAGAAAAGAACCCACACACCTACAGTCACTTGATATTTGACAAAGGAGCTAAAAACATCCAGTGTAAAAAAGACAGCATTTTTAACAAATGGTGCTGGATCAACTGGAGATCAGCATGCAGCAAAATGCAAATCAACCCATTCTTATCTCCTTGTACAAAGCTCAAGTCCAAGTGGATCAAGGACCTACACATAAAACTAGATACACTGAAGCTTATAGAGGAGAAAGTGGGGAAGAACCTTGAACACATGGACACAGGAGAAAATTTCCTGAATAGAACACCAATGGCTTATGCTCTAAGAACAAGAATCAACAAATGAACCCTCATAAAACTGCAAAAGCTTCTATAAGTCAAAGGACACTGTCAAGAGGACAAAATGGCAACCAACAGATTGGGAAAAGATCTTTACCAATCCTACATCTGATAGAGGGCTAATATTCAATGTATATAGAAAGAACTCAAGAAGTTAGACTCCAGGGAGTCAAATAACCCTACTGTCTTAGTCAGGGTTTCTATTCCTGCACAAACATCATGACCAAGAAGCAAGTTGGGGAAGGAAAGGGTTTATTCGGCTTACACTTCCACACAGCTGTTCATCACCAAAGGAAGTCAGGACTGGAACTCAAGCAGGTCAGAAGCAGGAGCTGATGCAGAGGCCATGGAGGGATGTTCCTTACTGGCTTGCTTCCCCTGGCTTGCTCAGCCTGCTCTCTTATAGAACCCAAGAATACCAGCCCAGAGATGGCACCACCCACAAGGGGCCCTCCTTCACTTGATCACTAATTGAGAAAATGCCCCAAAGCTGGATCTCGTAGAGGCACTTCCCCAAGTGAAGCTCCTTTTCCTATGATAACTCCAGCCTGTGTCAAGTTGACACACCAAACTAGCCAGTACAATTGACCCCTTGTCAACTTGACACACCAACATATCACTATTAAGCCTCAACCCTTACTTTCTTATTCATCCCCAAGATCTCAATAATGTAAAAAGTCCCACAGTCTTTACATATTAAAAGTTCAATCCCTTTAAAATGTCCAATATCTTCTAAAAATTCAAGTCTCTGAACTGTGGGCTCCACTAAAATACCTTCTTTCAAGAGGGAAAAATATCAGGGCACAGTCACAATCAAAGGCAAAACTCAAACTCCAAAGTCTGGGATCCAACTCACAATCTTCTGGGCTCCTCCAAGGGCTTGGGTCACTTCTCCAGCTCTTCCCGTTGTAGCACACACCTTGTCTTCTAGGCTCCAGCTGCTTGTACTCCACTGTTGCTGCTGTCCTTGGTGGTCATCGCATAGTACTGCATCTCCAAGCCTCAACTCTTTTGCATGACCCCTTCGGTCCTGGGCCATCAATTACAACTGAGGGTACACTTTCACCAATGGCCTTCCATGGCCTCTCACTGTACCAAGCCTCAGCTGTTCTTCATGATGCCTTCATGCCTTCAAAAGCAGTACCACCTGGGTGACTCTTACACAGTACCAAGTCCTGCTACAGCACGAGGCACAACCTTGGCTATCTGGAACACATCCTCTGTGCTCTCAGAAAACACTTCCCAGAAGATTTCACCTCAGTGATGCTGGTTTCTTCTTAATCACCGCTAATTTCTTAGCTCCAGCTAACCAGCATCAATAGTCCCAGTAACACAAAGGCTGACTTTAATGGTTTTGGTATCTTGTTACTCACAGCTGATTCTTCAGCCCCAGCTAACCAAAACCACAGAATCTTCATGGCCCTGATAAGAGTCTTTAATTTTCCCTCTGAAACTTCACAAGCCAGGCCTCCATCTTCTGCACTGTTCTCAACATAATCTTCCAAGCTCCTACACATCTCACAGAGGTCTCAACAGTGAATGGACCATCTAATCCAAAGTTCCAAAGTCCTTCCACAATCCTCCCCAAAACATGGTCAGGTTGTCACAGGAATACCCCACTCCTGGTACCAATTTGTCTTAGTCAGGGTTTCTATTCCTGCACAAACATCATGACCAAGAAGCAAGTTGGGGAGGAAAGGGTTTATTCGGCTTACACTTCCACACAGCTGTTCATCACCAAAGGAAGTCAGGACTGGAACTCAAGCAGGTCAGAAGCAGGAGCTGATGCAGAGGCCATGGAGGGATGTTCCTTACTGGCTTGCTTCCCCTGGCTTGCTCAGCCTGCTCTCTTATAGAACCCAAGAATACCAGCCCAGATATGGCACCACCCACAAGGGGCCCTCCTTCACTTGATCACTAATTGAGAAAATGCCCCAAAGCTGGATCTCGTAGAGGCACTTCCCCAAATGAAGCTCCTTTTCCTATGATAACTCCAGCCTGTGTCAAGTTGACACACCAAACTAGCCAGTACACCTACTAAAAGATGGGGTACAGAGCTAAACAGGGAATTTTCACCTGAGGAATAGCTGAGAAACACCTAAAGAAATGTTCAGCATCCTTAGTTGTTTTTTTTTTTTTTAAAGATTTATTTATTATATATGAGTACACTGCAGCTGTCTTCAGGCATCATATCTCATTACAGATGGTTGAGCCACCATGTGGTTGCTGTGAATTGAACTCAGGACCTGTGGAAGAGCAGTCAGTGCTCTTAACTGCTGAGCCATCTCACCAGCCCCCAGCATCCTTAGTTATTGGGGAAATGCAAATCAAAACAACACTGAGATTCCACCTCACACCAGTCAGAATGGCTAAGATGAAAACTCAGGGGACAGCAGATGTTGGAGAGGATGTGGGGAAAGAGGAACACTTCTCCATTGTTGGTGGGATTGCAAGCTGGTAAAACCATACTGGAAATCAGTTTGGTGGTTCCTCAGAAAATTAGACATAGTACTATCTGAGAACCCAGCTATACCACTCCTGGGCATATACCCAGAAGATGCTCCAACATGTAATAAGGACACATGATCCACTATGTTCATAGCAGCTTTATTTATAATAGCCAGACTCTGGAAAGAACCTAGATGTCCTTCAACAGAGGAATGGATACAGAAATTGTGATATGTATGTATGTATGTATGTATGTATACATATATATGTATGTATACATATGTATACATATATGTACGTGTATACATATATACACACATACATACACACACACAAATATACACACAATGGAGTACTATTTAGCTATTAAAAACAATGAATTCATGAAATTCTTAGGCAAATGGATAGAACTAGAAAGTGTCATCCTGAGTGAGGTAACCTAATCACAAAGAACACACATGGTATGCACTCATTGATAAGTGGATGTTAGCCCAAAAGCTCAAAATAAACAAGTTACAATTCACAGACCACAGGAAGCTCAAGAAGGAGGAGGACTGAAGTGGGGGTTCTTTGGTTCCTCTGAGAAAGGGAACAAAATACTCACAGGAGCAATTATGAAGACAAAGTGTGGAGCAGAAACTGAAGGAAAGGCCACCCAGAGACCGCCCTACCTGGGGATTCATCCTATAAACAGTCACCAAACTCCAACACTATTAAGGACAACAAGAAGTACATACTGAAAGGAGCCCGTATGGTTGTCTCTGGAGGGGCCCTGCCAGAGCCTTACACATACAGAGGCAGATACTAGCAGCCAACCCTTGGACTGAGTGTGGAGTCCCCAATGGAGGAGTTGGAGGGCAGACTGGAGGAGCTGAAGGGATTTTAGCCCCATGGGAAGAACAATGAGGTCAGCCACCCAGACGCCTCAGGACTCCCAGGGACTAAACCATCAACCAAGGAGTACACATAGTTCCAGTCAAAAGAGTGGCAGAGGAATGCCTTGTTGGGCATAAGTGGGAGAAGTCCTTGGTCCTGTGAAGGCTCAATAGATGCCCCAATAAAGGGAAATTGAGGGGGTTTGGGGATGGGAGTGGGTCGGGTAGAGGGGCATATACTTGGAGGCAGGGAGTGGGAGGAGAGTTGGGGGTTTTGGGGGAGAGGAGAAACCAGGAAAGGTTTTAGCATTTGAAACGTAAATGAAGATATATCCAATAAAAAAAAAGTTTAAAAAAAGAGGGTATGTGAGAGGGAAAAGATCTAAAGAAGAAGGCAGGGGACAAGAGAGTAATGGAAAACATGTCATGCACGTAGAAGTGGGACCTCTTTGCAGAGAAGCATAAGGGACCAGCGAGGAGAGGAGGCATGAGAAGGGCACTCGTAGACCTAAAGAAGAGCCAAGTAGAACTACCTATGTATCAAACTGTCAGAGCAAAACCTGGGTGTGTTACTTTATAAGTTTAATTTATAACCATCACAAGTTCCTAAGAAATATGACCTTTCTGCGTATCAATCAGCAAGGATCACTTCTGCATCAGAGGGGCTTGGGTGCCCACTCTCTGAAGGCAAGAAAGGCCATTACTAAGCGCAACTAGGACAGGAGACAAGATCTAAAACAAAACCACAAGCAATATGAATCAGAAAAGTCAAGGCAAGAGTAGAGGCGGAGCTCTTATATCTCTTATTCTCTCTCAGCTTCTCTCTTGCCCCCTCTTGGGCTCTCCTCCCCTCCCCCCTCTCCCTCCATGTGGTCATGGCTGGCCTCTGCTTCTCTACTCTCTCCCTCTCTCTGCCTCTACTACCCCTTAACTGCCATTCCATGCCCTGAATAAACTCTATTCTATACTGTTAAAAAAAAAAAAAAAAAGAAGAGTAGAGGCGGAGAAAATCTGTAGGAAGTCATCATTGGACACAGAATGGGAGCAGGACTAAAGCCATGCCACAGGATAAAGAGATGACCCAAGAGTCAGGAAACTAAGATCACCATTAAATAGAAGTGGGTACAGGTGGACCATCTGAAGGGTATCCATCATTTGTGATAGAAATGTGATAGGTAGCAACAGAATGAAGTCAGAATAAGATGTCATGAAAGCAAACACAACCAACAAAGTGGGAAATGATCTTCACCAACCCCACATCCGACAGAGGGCTAATATCCATTATATACAAAGAACTCAAGAAGTTAGACCCCAAAGAACCAAATAACCCTATCAAAAATGGGGTACAGAGCTAAACAAAGAATTTTCTCCAGAAGAAATGCGGATGGCCGAGAAACACCTTAAGAAATGTTCAACATCATTAGTCATCAGGGAAATGCAAATCAAAACAACCCTGAGATTCCACCTCACACCAGTCAGAATGGCTAAGATTAAAAACTCAGACAACAGGTGCTGGCGAGGATGTGGAGAAAGAGGAACACTCCTCCACTGTTGGTGGGATTGTAAAATGGTAAAACCGCTCTGGAGATCAGTGTGGCAGTTCCTCAGAAAATTGGGCATGTCACTTCCAGAGGACCCTGGCATACCACTCCTGGGCATATACCCAGAGGATTCCTCTGCATACAATAAAGACACATGCTCCACTATGTTTATAGCAGCCTTGTTTATAATAGCCAGAAATTGGAAGGAGCCCAGATATCCCTCAAAAGAGGAATGGATACAGAAAATGTGGTATATTTATACAATGGAGTACTACTCAGCAATTAAAAATAATGAACTCATGCAATTTGTAGGTAAATGGTTAGATCTGGAAAATATCATCCTAAGTGAGCTAACCCAATCACAAAAGAATACACATGAAATGCAATCACTCATAAGTGGATATCAATGAGCCCAGAAGCCCTAAATACTCAAGACACAATTAGCAAGTCAAATGACTTCCAAGAAGAAGAATGGAGAGGACCCTGGGCCTGTAAAGATTGGATCCAGTATTATAGACCCAGAACAGAGAAATCGTGTGTGTGTGTGGGGGGGTAGTAACGGGGGGGGGGAGAGGAATTATGGGACATATGGTGGGGGGGTAATTGGGAAAGGGGAAAACCTTTGGAATGTAAACATAGAATATAGAAAATAAAAAAATAACTAAAAAAAAAAAGAAAGAAAGCAAACACAAACTAAGATGTGAAAATAATGAAATGATAGTAAGTTTAGACATCAACATGGCTCTTTATTCCAAATACAATCTAAAATATACAGACCCATTCTGGTGTGGAGAAGCGAAACACAGTATAAAATCTCCACAAAAACCATCTCAACACTCCTGATTCCATGACTTAAGCGGTCACAACACAAAAAGTATTCTGTATACATCTGCCTTCTGAAGCACTTATTCTTGAGGGTCTGATGTGACTGCAACTGTGCCAAGTTCCCAGAGGACACGGCTGTAGCTTCATGGTTAGTGTGCTAGCCTAGCATGCACTAAATCCTGATTCATCCCCAGTAATGTAGACCTTGTCACAGTGGTATGATCCTGTAATTCCAACAGGGGTCAGGGTGTATAGGGGACCCCTGGAAGCACTGACAGAAGGTAAAAAGAACAGTCTACCTTTGTGAATACAACCAAGGAATTCCCCCTGCCCCCACTGATGGACGCAATAGTTTTAATAGCTAGCGAATTAAACCCCAAATGCACATTTTTTAAAAGATTTATTTATTTAATTTATATGGTAGCTATAGCTGTCTTCAGATACACACCAGAAGAGGGCATCGGATTTTATTACAAATGGTTGTGAGCCACCATGTGGTTTGAACTCAGGACCTGTGGAAGAGCAGTCAATGCTCTTAACCTCTGAACCATCTCTCCAGCCCCGAAATGTACTTTGGTAAGCCCAGTGCATTAACATTATTTTTATCTGTGAAATAGGATGATATGGTAAATGTGTGTTCCACAAGTTCACACAGTAACTTAAGCCTAATCAACCGGCCAAGACATGCAATAATACCACTTTTCACAAATGCATGATTTATCTGTTTAAAAAGAAGGAAATACTAAACTTTCAAGGCTATCAGAGCATACATATGCTTTTATCTCAAGCACACACAGAGCCACAGGCAATAGTCAGAGTGAGATCAGAGTGAAAATCCAAGACAGAAGGAGGGTGGCTAGATTTCCCTGGGCATCTTTCTGTATAGTCTGAATATTTTATTAAAAGGATACATTAATTTTTAAAATCCAATTGCATTCAATAATAAAAATATACTGTTCAAAGTATATGGCCTTTGATCTGCAATCCTACCTTGGAAATTTGACACTACACTGGAGAACTGCAGAGGTTATTTGCTGACATCAACTGACAACTGAAAAAGCTAAATTCTGAAGACCACTTAAATGTTTATCATCAGAGAAATAGCTAAATAAATACATACCTATATGCATACATAGCAATATTCTACAATAATAAAGCTGAGAATGATAGGTTTATGGAAATGAATGCTTTTTTTAATTTTACTCTTATTTATATTTTATAATGTGTGAATTTGTGCTGTGTGTTCCAAGTACACATGCATGCCTGAGCATGTGCATGGAGGTCAAAGGCAATTAGTAGTCAGTTCTCTCTACCAGCTGAGCCATCTCACCAGCCAAGGTAGTAGGTACTTTTAATGAAAATATATAGGCTATATATATGCTCTCATCTGCTGCACCTGCCTCTAGAGTCAGTTCCCCGGCATAGTACCTGACACCCCAACGCCTCGCCACGACGACTGACACCTGGAGGAATAATTTCCACTCCTAGTATACTTCCTGAAATGTACACATGACACTTATCCACCCCACCTATTCTTAGGAGACAAACATTTTCATGTTCATACTGCTCTTGCCCCATATCCATATACTAGTACACATGCTCCAGGGGCCACCTGAAACCAAGGGGACAAATAACACCCCTGACTCAACAGTACATAAACCTTGGCCATCCACTGGGGGAGTGGGTGGGACAGTTCCTGACCTAGCAGATCTTTCTCCTCAGCAGCAAAGTGGAGAACTTTAAAGTCTCCCAGAAATCCACAAGCACAGCATTGGGCTTTCTGTCAATTTTTCCCTAGGAACTCCAGCTACTCAAAATCTTTCCACATCTGCTTTTAAGTAACCCAAGCAAGCCCCCCCCCCAGCCCCCCGTTTTTGTTCCCAGGGTTTTTTTTGCAATTTATTTATATATTATGTATTATGCATTTACATCCCAATTGCTGCTCCCCTTTGACCCCTATGTTGTCCCCCTCCCTTTCACCCTGATGCATCGAGTCTCTGCAGGATTAGGCGCATCCTCTCCCACTGAGGCCTGATAAGACAGCCCTCTGCTACTTGTGGACCAGCCCAAGTAGGCTCTTTGGTTGGTAGCTCAGACTCTGGGGGCTCTTAGGGGTCCAAGTTAGTTGACACTTCTGGGTCTTCCTGTGAGGTTGCCATCACCTTTAGAGCCTTCAATCCTTTTCCTAACTCTTCCTTCCACAGGGGTCCCCGACCTCTGCCCAATGTTTGGCTATGGGTATCTGCATCTGTCTTAGTCAGTTGCTGGGTACAGCCTCTCAGAGGACAGCCATGCTGGCTCCTGTCAAGCAGGACCTTTTATCTCCTTTCTTTTTCTCCTCTCTGACAGCTTTAACATTTTACTAACCCAATTCACATGTCAGAATAAGTCACTCAGGTCTTCCAAGAGCCTCTCCTACCTTGGAAAGATCCTGGGTCACTATGGGTCTCACCAAAGCCACAAAGCCCTCACGTGTTCCAAGGCTCCTGCCCAGTTAGCTTCCTTCTCAACTCTGAAGTGAACAGTCTTCTTACTGGATCCAGGAACTGGGCACTACATATAGCCTCTTTCACACTCAGTTCCTCATTAGCACTTTTACCTCATTTTCTTTCTCTTGACTGTTTAAATATTCCTATTGAGGCTGGAAAAAAAACACACAGAAATTACAAGAACATGAGAAGAAAGAACCCTGCCATCCCAGAGTCTGATTAAAGGTTCTCACTAGCCTGGAAATACGTATTTCAGCACAATTTGGGATTCCTATCATCTGTAGATATTTTATATTAAAAAAGCAGAGAGCCACATTAAGTATATGTGACCTAGGGTAAACTCTTATCTCTTTCCCCCAGACTTTGCTGTTAACAGTGAAGATATGCCTCTTCCCAGTATCCCTGGGGGCCAGACTTTTACCTTGTTGACTGCAATTATCGTAGGTACCCCTCAGGAACCGCTCAGTAATAAGACAGTGCCTTTAAGCACCACTATAATCCTATACATGATCACTGTAAAAAACAATGAGCTGCAACTCCCCCTTGAAGAGCCCTAGCCATATTTGGGTATGTCTGACTTTCCTCTGAACACCTTTTTCTCCTAATCCTCTTTCTCAAACTTACACTAAAATAGCTTCAAAACAATCTCCAACTTTGTTTCATACTGGCTAATCCTGAAATTATTTTCAGCATCCCAGCCATGAATCCTAGTTTGGTCTAAGTTGAGGGTGCTAAAGCTCTAGGCAAACTACGTGGTCTGCTGAGAGTGACAGTGGGGAGCTGTGCCTCCTTTACCTCCATCCCAATACTGACACTATACACTCCAAACTTTTCCATCCCAAGAGGAGCTCTTCAGCATACCATACCCACTGTGTAAATTCCTCCTTACCCACTCCCAGCCATAAGACATGGCAAGTCCACTTCGTCCAATGTACCACCTGTGTTCTGTGATTCCTCCCTCGCATGAACACATTCTTTCTGGTACAGCCAAGCCTTAGTTGCATGCCTTCCTTAGAATCCTATCCCACATATGCTAGGCACTTCCATGGATTTCATGTTCTCAGCCACCTAAGACATCCCCCATGCTCAATAGGCTTGACAGAGAGGCATCCAAATTTCCCCAATTCTCCATCTTCATCTGCATGTCTTAATCACTCACAGCAGGGGTTATTATTGCAGCAAGAAAGGACATCAGTCTATATCACAGGGAGAAGGATATCATTCTATACAACATGGAGAAGGGACACCATTCTACATCACATGGAGAAGGGATATCCCTCTATGCCACATGGAAATGCCACACAATTCTATAAGCACTTGGATGCTTAGTATTGGTTGCATGTTTCTGCCCTGGAATTTCATCTTGGTTTCTATCCAGCCCCTGGAAACCCAAGTGTTGCACGACTTCTACTAAAAAGTCTAATTCTGTTTATTCCAGACAGAGAGGGCAACAACATATCAAACAAATTATCCTACCCAGATCTAATTTGGTAAACTAATGGGTTTAGTTGTGGCTACTTACAGGCACATAAAGCAGTTTACCTGTAGCTGTACCACGCAAGAGCCCACCCCCAGGGAGGGGAGAGCTCCAGAGCCTTCGGAGTCCTCCTCTTCCAGAAGGAAATGTTAATAGGCCCCATCCAGTGAGGATCTCAGTCTTGTGTCATCAGAACCGCCCTGATTTCAAACAAGTCATGTCCAGACAACACCACCATGAAGTATCAAAACATCCAGAACCAAACCCAAGATGCAGTGTATTATTTAAACTTCAGTGTCACTTTAAGTGAGCTTTTAATTTACTTAAAGTACTTTAAGTCAGCCTGGACAACCCTCTCTCTCCATTGCCCTCCAGTTAGGACAGGATTCTGATCTGAGTATCTGTCACTCCTATAAACATACTTTGAGTGTAATGATTCTACAGTTTCTTCTCCTACTGCTTTGGGCTTCTAGTTACAGTCAATAATAATGCCTCAACATTCCTGCTGCTCAGTTGTGTCTCTGGATAGTTTCTTCTTTAGACTCAGTTTCTTTGCTTCAAGGGTAAACATTTTCTTCTCAACAATTTACCCTGGGTGCTATCAAGCTCTACTCTTTAAGCAATCCACTGTCCCTGGAGGCTACTACTCAAGTAGTTGGTTAATTCCACAGTCTATGTCCAGATCCCTCTCTGGGGCACTAAATGCATCTGCTTAACAGACATTTCTTCTTGGATATTTGACAGGCACTTAAAATTCAACCTATTAAAACTGCATTCATCACCTTCACTGACAAGTTTGCTCTCTTTTACTGTTTTGGGTATCCATGTCAGGTAACTACAGCCTTATCCTTGACTCCCCCAATCTTTCCACCACATCTAATGAATCAACTAGTGCTACTGGTTCTTCCTCTCACTCCCTGACCCAAACCACCATCACCCCACATCTGGATTATTACAGTTTCCTAAGTACAGTTCCCTATAGTCATTCACCAAACCATCTCTGTAAACAGGATTATCACTCTCTGTTTAAAAGCCCACAAATGGTCCCCACTACCCCAGAAGAAAGTACAAAGTTCAGAACACAGATTTCAAAAACACTTAAGTCTCCAACAACAAAAAGATTCGTTTATTTTTACTTTATGTGCAATGATCTTTGGCCTGAAAGCATGTCTGTGTAGGGGAGTCAGATTCAAGGGAACCTGAGTTATAGGAAGTTATGAATTGCCATGTGGGTGCTGGGAATTAAACCGGGGTCCTCTGAAAGAGCAGCCATCTCTCCAGCCCCTCCCAACTTTTTTTTTTTTTTTAAATGCCCATCTTCCCATCCCTGAACGCTCTGCAGGATCAGCATTGGGATTGTACCCATTGCTTCACCTTACCAAGTCTCTCCTTCACACTTCTGCACATGCTACTCCGCATCTCCAAAGGTGAGAGCATTAACCTTCTTCCATATAACTAAGTCACAAGATTCCAAAACTACCTCAAAAACAAACAAAAACACGAAACAACTTGACTAGTACTTATTACTGTGGTTCCTTTCAACCAAACTGCAACCCCTTCCAAGTGAAGAAATTCTGAATAAAGCATTGTGGCACATACCTATATAATTCCAGCACTTGAGACACTGTGGCTGGGGGACTGGGAGACTCTGGAGGACTGAGAAAGAAAGATCGAAAGAAAGAAAGAAAGAAAGAAAGAAAGAAAGAAAGAAGGGAGGGAGGGAGGGAGGGAGGGAGGGAGGGAGGGAGGCAGGGAGGGAGGGAGGGAGGGAGAGGGGGGGAGGGAGGGAGGAAGGAAGAAGGAGGAAGAAGAAGAAGGGAAGAAAATGAGAAAACGAAGGAAGGATCGATCCTGGGGCCACAACTGATGCCACATGTCCAGCTACACTGTAACTTTCCAATCCCTATTCCCAAATAGTCACTGTCCGTCCAAAATTGATGTCACCTGTCTCCACCCCAGTTGCCACTGACCATCCATTAGCATAACTTCTAATCATCTGAAATGTCACCCTTGGACCTCTAAGAGTATATTGGATACCTCCATGGCAATTTTTAAGGGCCCCCTCTTGCAGCTTACCCCTGTTGGAACTGCCTGCACTCCTCAGAAGTCTGTAAATTTCCTTAAGAATTAAATTACCTGTATCTGACCCAAGAACCTAGTGAATAACCACTGCCAAATACACTAAAGGAATCAAATGTACAGAAAGAACTTCAGCTAAAGAGAAACCAAAATGAATTGCCAAAAAACTAACTTGTGCAATTTTATGCTTGAAACTGTGTCAGTGAAAGCTGTGCATCGGCTCTGGGTACCCACCTTCCTTGGAATCAGACAGAAACTCAATTTTTGGAAACTGAGTCATTTGTTAAAGCACTGGGTGATTCACTTAGAACAGAAGCCTTCAAATCATAAAACTGCTTCACTAACTATTCCCTATCTTCCTCAAATAATAAGTAGAGACTACAACACTGATAAGTGTTCTTCCTGTTGAACTCCTTTTGTGCTCTAGACATGTAGACAATTCGGGTGTAGATGCAACACCCGGTGGAGGCCCAGAGCTCCTCTTTATACTAGGTATTAATTTAAGGGCTATAATGATGTTACAGATTTTAAGGAAATGTGTAAATGAGTAGTAGTTAATCTAAATAATCACATGGAAAATAAACCACAAATTCAATGGTGATGTGGGTTCAGAGATCAATCATATCGCATAACCTCCCCATTTAAGCAGACTAATTTGTAAAGTATTATTTCAAAAGACACTAAAGTTCTCAGTGGCTCTGTTTCAAAGAACTTGAACAATGCACGTGGATCCTAAAGTTTGCCTTTGCTCTTGCTTTTTCCAGCTCTGTTCAGGGTATTGGTAAAGCCAGCCCAGCCACCTTAAGTTCTCATGCAATTTTTAGAAGGCACTGCATTTCCACTCTCCTCTAATATGCTGTAAGTTCTTTATTGCTGCAACAGTCAATGATTGATAAATATAAAATTTCAGATGTATACACACATACACACACCTGTCACCATTTGGCAACATGACAGCAGCATAGGTCAGCTGCTGTCCTAGAAGAAATTTATACTCTCTCACCCATAAATACTCACTGAAAACCCAAAAAGATATACAAACATTAACTACGGGTACACCCAAGTAGTTACAGAATAAGCCAATACAGGACAAACTGTTTTGTGGGTAATAAGTGAGGAGATTTTGAGATGTTGATGTTTCATATGACAACATAGGACTTGTAAGGCTACATGTTAAGAGCCATCTCAGCTAAAGGGGGTGGGGGAGTGTTCACCTGAGAGAGAGGGAAGGGCTCTGCACTGACAAAAGTAGCTGTAAGGCTTTACTACTTCAGAGTCACTGTGCAACCACTGCCCTAGCCGAAGCCAGCCTAATACAGCCTTGCACACAAAAGCAGACACTGGCCCTAAACAAGTTTATAGACACTTCAACTGGGTGTTCAGCTGCTCTGGATGACTCAGAAGTTCCAATCCCAGGTTTATGCCGAAGAGAACTGAAAACACATCCACAGTAACTCATACATGAAAGTTTATAATAGCATTATTCATGACAAGCCCAAAGTAGAAACGACTTAAATGTCCAACTGGTGCGTGCAGTATATGCACATAATGCAATATAACCTAACCCTCGGAAAGGCAAACAGGAGCTGCAGGAAAGGGGAGATAGGAATATCTGGTAATGGGCACTTAGCTTCTTTACAGTTGAATTGTTCAGGAACATTAACAATGTTAATGGCTACACAGCCCATGAATACAGTGAGAAGGTTGGATTTTATAGATTAGGACACACCTCATTTCTTAGTTTCCAGCAATTTTCCTGCTTCAGTGGATCTCAAGATTATATCAAGGCAGCTTAGGACAGCAGGGGTTTGTTTAGAGACCTTAAATTTTTTAATTCTTTCTGTGTGTATGCCTGCCTGCATGCTTCATGTGGATGTGAAGGACAGCTTCAAGAAGTCAGTGATTTCTTTCCACTATGGATTCTGAAGCTTGGACTTAGGTCAGGCTTGCACAGCAAGTACTCTTAACCTGCTCAACCATGCATGCCACTGACCCAGTATGGGACTTCTGATAACTGTTTTTTTGGTTGGTTGGTTGGTTGGTTGGTTGGTTTTGGTTTTTTGAGACAGGGTTTCTCTGTATAGCCCTGGCTATCCTGGAACTCACTCTGTAGACCAGGCTGGCCTCGAACTCAGAAATCCGCCTGCCTCTGCTTCCCAAGTGCTGGGATTAAAGGCATGTGCCACCACTGTCCGGCTCTGATAACTGTTTTAATAAATTCTGAACATTACTGACACCAAAAAGTCAAGTATTAAGGTCAAGATAGCAGGTTGGGTGGGGCTGGACAGATGAGATGGTTCAGCAGCGAAGAGGCAATACTGCTCCTTCAAAGGACTCCAGTTCATTCCCAGAGCCATATGGTGGCTCACAACTACCCGTAACTCCAGATGCCCTCTTCTGATCTCCATGAGCACCAGCACTCATGTTTACACATCCACACATCCACAATCACGATCTAAAAAACAATGACAGTAAGTTACAAACCTAGCTCCAACTCTCTGTGGAGACAAAGCCAGAGCAGACCAACCTGTTACCCAGAGCCACAGGCAAAGATGGGGCTGTGCGAGGCAGGTCCACACGAGAGAGAAATTCCTGAATCAGATGCCTGCACTGGAGAGGCTGCCTGGACTGCATGGTCACCAGTCCTCTGAGGGGAAGCTGCTACAAACACATAAATAAGCTCCTTGGTGCATGTGGATAACTCCATTCCCACTGACAAATATAACAGAGACCTTATCCCAGCCAGGAGAAGGAGAAGAGAACATTGGTGGGGCTGTAACTACTACACACATAGCAAGATCACAAAAAACAAACAAACAAACAAAAAACCCAAAAAACAAACAAAAAAAAAACTGGAAAAGAAAGTAAGTCAGAAAAATGTGTGACAAAAAAAATGCCCACCCCCATAGGGCTTTGCAGGAAACAATAAAAAGCATACTTTTCCTATTCCTCTCTAGATGACCGTCTGATGCGCTCTTCACATCTTCCAAGAGTCAAGCAAATACCGCCGTCTTCAATTGTTTTCCCATAAAATCCCAAAGTAATTCAGAGCTTCCTTCCCTGCGTTACAATTAACATCATATTGCTTATTAAATTGCTATGACTTTTGACAGGTTTCTTTTCTCAGTAGATATTTCCTCAAATAGTCCAATGTTTCACTCACATTTGCCTTCCCAAGGCTTCCAACAGTAGAACACAGAGAGACCCACTACATATCTGCTGAATAGATCTGTAAATGATCTTTCAAGGCTTGGAAGACTTCAGTCAAAGGAAAGCTCACATGAGCAAGTTCCAAATGAAACCAGTTTGCCAACCCTACAACTAAGAAGCAAGCAAACAAAAGGAAAATAAAAGAAATATGTGAGGGGCTGGAGAGATGGCTCAGCGGGTAAGAGCACTGACTGCTCTTCCGAAGGTCCTGAGTTCAAATACCAGCTCCCACATGGTGGCTCACAACCATCTGTAAAGAGATCTGATGCCCTCTTCTGGTGTGTCTGAAGACAGCTACAGTGTACTTATACTTATTAGTATACTTATACAGTGTACTAATAAATAAATATTTTAGCTGGGCAGTGGTGGCACACACCTTTAGTCCCAGCACTTGGGTGGCAGAGGCAGGCGGATTTCTGAGTTCTAGGCCAGCCTGGTCTACAGCGTGAGTTCCAGGACAGCCAGGGCTACACAGAGAAAACATGTGGGGGTGGGGGAGGGGGAGAAATACGTGGATTCTAAGCATTAAATCTGACAATGACCAAAAATGGGAGCTAAAAACGTTCCACTCAATGCCACATAGGTAAGACAAGCACCGAAAACATTATGCTTGTCCCCTCCCACATTTGTAAAAGGTTATAAGGAATATTTATTAATGCCCATCCAAACTAGCCAAAGAGTCAAAACTGCAATAAAACCTGAATCAAGAATGCTGGTTCCCCACCAACAGACAACTGTGGGGCAGGTACTAGCTCCAAGCCAAGGTGGCTATGACGGGTACCTGCCGTGTCTTTGGGCGTTGCCCAATGAGAACCAATGTTAAAGCTGAAGAGATGGCTCAGTGTTTAAGGGCATTTGTTGCTTTTGCAGAGGACCTGGGCTGGATTCCCACATTATGGCTCACAACCATCCATAATGTCAAGCAATCACATAATCACATATGTGGAGCACATTCATAGACATAAAATAAAATAATAAAATAGCACAAGAAGCTGAAGGAGGATTGCTTAAGTTTGAGACCAGCCTGAGCTACAGTGTGAGTTCTAGGTCAGCTTGGGTTCCATGAATTAGCAGATCCAATGATCTATGAGGGGGTCAGTGGCAGATGGGATACTGTCTTGGCGCCTTCACATTAATTTTAGGAAGCATAGTGGTTAAGGGCACGTGCTCCATCACAGCCAAGCACGCGTGCCTTTATTTTCAGCACTCAGGAGACCTCTGTGAATTCCAGGCTAGCCTGATCTACAGAGCAAGCCAGGGCTGTCCTGGAAAAACACAAAACCAAACCAAGGCATGGGCTCCAGAGTACACATATGGCAAGGGCATCCTAAGGTCCCAACTGCTATACTTAGCCATGTACTCACAGACAATCTGCTTACTTTCAATGGCTTTGTTCCCTCCTGTGTGAACAGAACATAATAGAGCTGTTCTTGGGAAATTAAATAGATATAGAGAGCTTCTGCCAGGACCTAGGACCTAGCTTATCTAACAATTTAGCTTCTATCATTACTTTTATTAGTTAATTTCTGAATCTTCCACAGTTTTCTTTTTCTGTTTCTCTCTCTCCCTCCTTCCTTCTCTCTTCTATATTCTGTTTGTTTGTTTGTTTTGTTTTTTCGAGACAGGGTTTCTCTGTGTAGTTCGGGCTGTCCTGGAACTCACTTTGTAGACCAGGCTGGCTTCGAACTCAGAAATCCACCTGCCTCTGCCTCCCAAGTGCTGGGATTAAAGGTGTGTGCCACCACCGCCGGGCACTCTCTTCTATATTCTTTGGCTTACTGAACATGACTTTTGTGGGATCAGGCATGGTGTCCCAAGTCCCAGCATAAGAGGCAGAGGGAAGCAGATGAGTTCAAGGCTATGGTCTACAGTCAACGCTACAAAGTGAGACTGTCTCAAAACAAACAAACAAACAAACAAACAAACAAATACTCATAAGCAAAAAATAGTTTTATGGGTTTTTTTTTCCAGAAAACTCTTATTCTAAGTTGATTTTGCTAATTTAAACACACACACACACACACACACACACACACACACACACACACCTACCTCTACCTACCCATCTCAGGGTGCTGCTATGTAGTCCAGGATAGCCTAAACTGTCAATTTTCCTGACTTAGCCAGCATTACAAGCATGCAGCACCACCTCTAGACAAATTAATTTTATAATTGTACAAATGTCCAGTGACTATATTGAGGATATAAAATCTTTGAAACAAGTTTTTGTTTGTTTGTTTTGTTTTTTTGTTTTTTGTCCCCCCAAGACAGGGTTTCTCTGTATAGTCCTGGCTGTCCTGGAACTCACTCTGTAGACCAGGCTGGCCTCGAACTCAGAAATCCACCTGTCTCTGCCTCCCAAGAAAATCAAGTTTTGTCTTAAAAGTTTTCCATTCTTTCAAACTCATATTTGGTTGGCTCTATTCTCTAAAAGGAAACACTTAAGAAAACACTGAAGAAGCACTTAAGACCCACATACTCATCCCTTCCTGGCCAGGCCCGCCCCACTCCCTCTGCCTCCTATACAGGACTCTTGGTGTCCAGCAATAAAGGACACTGTCTATTTATGGCACATTTAAGAATGAATTAGAGGCAGCAATGGTGGCGCACACCTTTAATCCTATCGGTTGGGAGGCAGAGGCAGGTGGACTCTGAGTTTGAGTCCCACCTGGTCTACAAAATTCCAGAGCTACATAGTGAGAACACACACACACACACACACACACACACACACACGAAGAATTTCAAGATATACAGTGTGCACTTAAACTCTATCAAAACCTGAACGTAGCATGATTATAAATGGCCCTTTATCTGTGTACATAGTCCTTCTTAAAACAAAGTATTTCTTACCCCTTTACTCCTTACATGCTGATTTTCTATCTGGCATGTGGGATACAAGAAGGGTGGTGTTACTAACTCATTATGGCAAAATTATCAAACTATTTCCCAAACTTGAATAATTCTACAAGCTAATTAATCCCTCTAGTCTAAATTCTTTTACTTCATATTCTGTTTACCGGACAGCTGAAAGAAACATTTTCATGTATTCATTTTAACAACCAAATATATCCAAGCAAAGGTATCCCCATTGTTTAATTTTATTGCAGGGCTCCAGATTCTCTGTAAAGTGTTATTGCCTGCCCACATTCCTTGAGGACTATGACATCTCAGTGGCAGAATATAAATTTAATTTGAAAGTAAATCAATACCAAAAGCAAATGACTTGATCATCTTATTATAAAGATTAAAACGGCCACAGATTGAATTATAGCAAGTCTAAAAATGCATAAAATTATGCTTCACTGACATAAGTCACAAATACAATGTAGCATGTTACTAGCCTGGCCTTATAAACAAGCCAAACTGGAAACTATTCCCTGCGGAAAACAAAACTGTTCCAAATCTAAAACTCTCTTGACATTTGATTCACTACAAAAAAATAATGTAGTTCATCACAATAAACAGAATCTTTAAAGGTGGCTGGAAAACAAACCCAAAAGATTGCATCTTAAAAGACAATTCCCCCAAATGCAAATATTCATTTTCAATTGCCATAAATGACTAAGAAATACACACTAATACCAGCTATTTTAAGCAATATAATTTCTTCTGAAATTATTCTCAGCCTAAATGAAAACCTGATCATCAAGATGTAAAAGATGTTTAAAAGTATCTCCCTCTATACACATTAAATACTTAAAAAATAGACCACACTCAAACACATTTGGATAGTTTATTAGCTTAAACTGGCAATTTATGAAACTAGAACTGGCTACTTTTACAAGAATAAAATATCAAAACCACTCGCATTTTTTAAAACAAATGACAAGCTGGTCAAATGTACTATAATATCAAATGTCCTGGGAGTATAGAATTTATGACAATGTCCCAAACTATGCAATACTGAGGGATGGACAACGCTTTAACCCTTTTGAAAATTATTATGCAGCAAATTAATTTGGATGATTTCTTGAAATATAATTCATTAATAAAATGTTGGTAAAACCAATCTAGTTAGACAAGAATTAACAAGGGCCCTGGATGTCATGGCTTTATACATTCTGCCTAAAGGTACTTCTAAATCCACAGGGCACCCAGAACATCGTTTCCCATCCCCTCCTTTCTGCACATGGCTGCATGGTTTCACTGTTGCACAAGCACTGAAGTTATTATAAAGTAGGATGGTATTCCAGTCAAGTGAAGTATTTAATAAACAGACACGTTCTCTTCCATTATCCAGACTCCAAAAGCATTTAGAAATAAGCTCCCTGGAAAAGAACTTACTCTAGCTTCATCAGTCTCATTTATAGTGCTAATGCAATTCTGAGTATGCACTCCTGTGAAGATGAAAAAAGTCATTTTCCAAGCAGTGAAATCGCAACTGGCCAAACGACAGATACTCAAAGAAAGCAGCTTCTAATAAAACCAAAAAATTATGTAATAAGCTGCGATAATCTCCCCAATAACTTCCTAGTGTCAAAGGAAGAGATAATATCTATTCGTACAAGAGGGAAATGGGAAATTATTAAATGTTTTCTCCCAAACTAAGAAATACTTTCCCTTCTGGCAATCTTACAATGGAGTCATCTACTGACGGACGGGAAATGAGCCCAGTCACTTTACTCAATCTATGAAGCAAAATTGAGAGTATCACCAGCCATAGGTTTAATTTTTGTTTCTAGAATATTTAAAGCAAAAGGATTAAAGTTCACTGACTGGGGATAGATTCTGCTTTAAGAGCTTGCACAACACAGCCCCTATCTGTCACTTGCTTGTTTCCCCACACCATCCACTCTGCCCCAAATCCCCATTGTTCTAAATAAAAACTCACAGCTAATGATACCTGAACAGCAACTGCTACATTTACATTAACTGATGATCCTCCATGGAACTCTCCAGACCCACATTTACTCGCTGTCTTCTTTCTCCCATCAAATCCAAATTTGGTCACCAACTGATCACAACTGATTGGGGAAAAGATCAGAGCTTCTCTTCCAGACTGATGGATATCATCACTCCAGAGCCAGATGAGTTAGTCCCCAAAAGGTTACCGGATAAATCGACCGAAGAAAAACAGATATATTTAAACTGGCATCTTATAACCTTCTTCTTAAAACACAAGAAAACTGTACTGTACTGAAATTCATTCTCTCTCTCTCTCTCTCTCTCTCTCTCTCTCTAACACATACACACACACACACACACACACACACACACACACACACACACTCACACACACAAAGGTACACACACTGCCCATGAGACCGACGGTCCTTCTCCCAGTTTCACGAAGGGTTTCTTGTGCGTCTGGATTCCTGGCACACCACTTCCTCCCAAAGCAGGCTGGCCAGCACAGAGGCAGTCTTGGAGGAAGTGGGGACCCCGGCACCCGGGCCGGGCACCTGCCTCGCAGCCTTGAGGACACCCGCAGCGACACCCACACTCACCCATCTTTCCTCTTCGCCTTGTAGACGTGCCCGTAAGTGCCTCGACCAACTTTGCAGCCCTCGTATTCAAACAGGTCCTCGACCCGCTCCCGCTCGCTGCTCAGCTTCACTTTAAAGTCATAGTCCATTGTCACAGCCTCCAAGGCCGGGGTGCTGGGGCGGGGGGCCGAGGGCCGCGGTGGGGACCGGGCCGCGCGGCAGCCGCAGCCCCCGAGCTACACCCGCCGGCGGCAGCACCAGCCCGCCTCACGCGTCGACGGCAGGAGGCCCCGCGCGGGCGCCGGGGACATCCAGGGGAGCGCCGGGCGGTCCCCCGCGGGCGCGCGACAGCCGAGGGACGCGCTGGGGGCGGGGAGCAGCGTCCGCCCTTGTCCCCGCGCTCCCGGGGCGCCGGCTCGCGCGCGGTTGGCCGCGCGTGCTGCTACGGGTGCGACACGGGACGGCCACGGCTGACTCTGCTCCTCGCCCACGCGCGTCCGCGCCTCACCTTCTCCCACACGCGCTCACGAACACTCAGGCTGCCATCCGCCCGGACAGACCAGCGACGCCACACAACAGCCGGCAGCTCCTCCGGGAGAGGAGGAGGAGGACGAAGAGGAGGAGGAGAAGGAGGAGGAGGAGGACGAGGAGGAGGAGGGAGAGAGGGAGGACGAGCGCGGAACACGGCAGCCGCTGTCGTAAAAATGTCGCGAAGCCTCGCGCTGCCTCCGCCCCACCTGTGAGCGGCTCAGGAGGTGGCAGCCGCCTCTTCCGACGCCAGCAAAGCTCCGCGATGCGGAGCTGCTGACAGACTTACCACGTGGACCAACCCAGTCGGCAGTGCGGCCAGAAACTCTAAGGCTCATGTGCACAGGTGACTACAGAAGCAGTCTTCACCCAGACGCCGCGAATTCAGAACGTTGCATGATGGGATTGGTAGTCCATCACGCAACGAGTTTCTGCTGCGTGGAGATTATTTTTCCCAAAGCCGCATCGCTACAATCCAACTTAGCCCATATAAGCTTAGCAAAAGACACCTGTTAAAGGGGGTATTATGTTGTATTGAAGTAATTTCTGAACTCCCAAGATTTAAAGGGCACTTACTGCTCCCCCGCAACCCCAAGATTCCAGGTTTTTCCTTTCATAGCCCCTACCTGTCTCTAAATACTGCAATAAACTACGTGATTGTATTTAAGATTTCTTTTCTTTCATCTGATTGCATCTGTCATTAAGTTCTCGGACTTGCACGTGCTAGGCAAGCATTCTATGTCCAGCCACGTAAAGCTATTTTTGTTTCAGTTAAGATTGGACTCTGGGCTGGGCGGTGGTGGCGCACGCCTTTCATCCCAGCACTTGGGAGGCAGAGGCAGGCGGATTTCTGAGTTCGAGGCCAGCCTGGTCTACAGAGTGAGTTCCAGGACAGCCAGGGCTACATAGAGAAACCCTGTCTCGAAAAACCAAAAAAAAAAAAAAAAAAAAAAAAAAAGATTGGACTCTGTTAACACAAAAATAGTCATCAATTGAAGGACATAAGAGTTTGTTGTTGAACCAAATTTGAGTGATGATGACTTAGAGACACAGATTTAAGTTACCACAAATTCCAACTTGGTAAAGTTTAATGACATCTTTATACCATGAGGAAAAAAACTTAGTGAAGAGGGCTGGGGAGATGGTTAGATTGATAAAATGTATTCCATGTGTTGTAACTCGATTTCTGTTGCTGTGATAAAACATTGTGACCATGTACAACTTGGGGTGCGAAGGATTTATATCAACTTACAGGTAACAGTCTGCCATCAAGAAGCCAAGGCACCTGTTTAAAAGAAAGTCTTTAAGCCATACATGTTTATGTATGTATGGTATGTTCTCAAGGTTCCATGACAGACACCAATCTCTAGTCTCCAGACACAGAGATATATACACATATGCTTACACTTGCACACATATGTGCATACACAAGAACGCTTACACACACAGGCAGAAAAATTGGCAGAAACATCAAATAGGCTGTTGATAGAATACCAAGACTGTGTCTGCTATAGGGTTTACATGCCCTCTAATGGTAGTTCTCAGTTGTGGGGTTAGTAGGAGTTAATGGTCTGCTTCCGTGTCCCTGGAAGATTTAACTAATATGAAGCTGTTAGGTCACTCACTGTCTTAGTTTGGGTTTCTATTGGTAGAACAAAACACCATGACCGAAAAAAATAAGTTGGGGAGGACAGGATTTATTTGGCTTACACTTCCACATCTCTGTTCACCACCAAAGGAAACTGGAACAGGTACTCAAGCAGGGCAGGAACCTGGAGGCAGGAGCTGATTGATGCAGAGGCCACGGAGGGATGTTACTTACTGGCTTGCTTCCCCGGGCTTGCTCAGCTTGCTTTCTTAGAAAACTCAGGACACCAGCCCAGGGATGGCCCCACTCACAATGGGCCCTCCCTGCTTGCTCACTAATTGAGAAAATGCCTTAGAGCTGGACCTCCACTGATGCTTCTTTCTCTGCTAGAGGCAATGACTCTAGCTTATGTCAAGTCAACACACAAACCAGCCACAGAGATAAACAATAAATAGTCTTTCAGGCTAAAATAGCCCACTTTCGACCTGTGACAACCTAGCTCTCCCTAGTTGTGGAAGTGCTTGTTTCTGTTTGTTTGTTTTTTTTAATTTTATTTATTTATTTTATGTCTATGAGTACACTGTAGCTGTCTTCAGATATACCAGATGATGGCATCAGATCCCACTACAGATGTGAGCCACCATGTTGTTGCTGGGAATTGAACTCAGGACCTCTGGAAGAGCAGCTAGTGAGCAGCTAGTGCTCTTAACCGCTGAGCCATTTCTCTGGCCCAGTTGTGGAAGTTTTATTCAGTCTCTCCTGTAAAATGTTTTGAGGTGCAGATTTTTTTCTGCGAACTTCGTTTGACAGCTCCCCCTGTTGGTCAAGCATCACGTTGTTGCATTTATAGAGGTCAAATGTGTAAGACTCATCCCTAGAAGCTGATAAGGAAAATGAGTAGGCAAGAAAGCCAGGGTTCAGCGGGGCGTGGTGGCTCACGCCTGTAATCCCAGCACTTGGGAGGCAGAGGCAGGCGGATTTCTGAGTTCGAGGCCAGCCTGTTTTACAGAGTGAGTTCCAGGACAGCCAGGACTACACAGAGAAACCCTGTCTCGAAAAACCAAATAAAAAGAAAAAAGAAAGCCAGGGTTCAGGGAAGCCTGAAGAAAGAAAGAGAAAGAAAGAAAGAAAGAGAGAGAGAGAGAGGGAGGGAGGGAGGGAGGGAGGGAGGGAGGGAGGGAGGGAGGGAGAGAGAGAAGCAGTAAAGCATTATGGAAACCCAAAAAACAACACCTGGGTCAAATCAAGACACATCTATTAATTTTAATGATCCAAGTTTGATTTTCCCTCTTTCTACCTCCCCACATCTGATATAACATGTGAAATATAATAGGTATATTATACTTACAATTGAAATAATCCAGAATGGGACTGGAGAGATTGCTCAGTGGTTAGGGACATTTACTGCTCTTCCGTGGAACCCAGGTTTAGTTTCCAGCACCCACATGATGTTTCACATCCGCTTGTACTCCTGATGCAGGGGACCAGCACTCCCTGCTGGCCTCTATGGTCACTGAGAAACATGGTGCACTTACATTAGAGAGGCAAATCACAGCTGAGCGGTGGTGGCGCACGCCTTTAATCCCAGCACTTGGGAGGCAGAGGCAGGCAGATTTCTGAGTTCGAGGCCAGCCTGGTCTACAGAGTGAGTTCCAGGACAGCCAGGGCTACACAGAGAAACCCTGTCTCAAAAAACCAAAGAGAGAGAGAGAGAGAGAGAGAGAGAGAGAGAGAGAGAGAGAGAGAAAAGAAAAAGAAGAAAAAAAAGAGAATGCAGTATGGCCCCCAAAAGTAAATGTGACAGAGAGGAAGTCAGGTCTATTCCAAACTAAATGGACCATATATTTCCCTTATGTTTACAGTTATTTTCACTCTATGAAATGTTTGATTGGATGCTTATAAATGTTTAAATCTTTTAATTTTGGTAGATTTTAAAAGCCAACTTTGTTTTATAACTATAACCTCATAAAGAGTGGTTAGTTCTCATTTAGATGAGATTAGTTTTTTTTTGTTTTTTGTTTTTTGTTTTTTGTTTTTGTTTTTGTTTTCAAGACAGGATTTCTCTGTGTAGCCCTGGCTGTCCTGGAACTCACTCTGTAAACCAGGCTGGCCTCGAACTCAGAAATCCGCCTGCCAGAGTACTGGGATTACAGGCGTGCACCACCACCGCCTGGCTCTGTGGGTAACAATCTGATCTGTCCAGTTATCTTAGTACTGGAGCAAACTTTAGTTTGGGGAAGTAGGTGGAAAAAAAATCACATTACAGATAAAATTGGACAATAATATAAACTCTAATTCCAATTTAACAAAAATTGCCTGGGAACTGGAGGGGGGGATGCTGTTATATATACAAAAATATTATGATGTCTGACTTCTGAGAAAGCAGGATTCCATAGGCGTTGTAAGCATAGTTAAATACATAATTAAATACTTTTAAATTTTTAAAAAAGTTATTTACATAATCAAATCTTACTTCATTTATAGTGGAAAAGAAGGAAGTCCAATAAGAATCCGCATTTTCTTTTTCTGACAAGGCTTCTCTGCTAGTCCTGGCAGTCCTGGAACTCGTTTTGTAGAGCAGGCTGGCCTTGAACTCACAGAGATCTGCCTTCTGCTTCTGCCTCTGCCTCCCTGGTGCTGGGATTAAAGGTGTGTGCCACAACTGCCCGCCATTCATTTACTTTTTGTCAGCAAAATGTGACTTGTTTAATTTTTGAATCCCAGCTAATTTTACAATAACATACCATATTCACCAAGAACCATGGGTGCTTAGGGCTAGAGATGGCTCTGTGGTTAAGAACACTGGCTGCTCTTCTACAGGACCCAGATTTGATCCCCAGCACCCACATGTGGTGGCTCATAACCCTCTGTGGTTCTAGTTCCCGGGGAGCTGACTGTTCTGGGAGTTGTGAACACTACACATATGGAATGGCATGTACATACACTCAGAGGCCCGCACACGCACGCGCGCGCACACACACACACACACACACACACACACTAAATAAATTATTTAAAGGCAGGCTCATGGGTTATCAAAATATAACAAGAAAATTTCTATTTTAAGAAATAATAAATTAAAAATGGCTACATAAAATACGGATGTACATTTAAGAAAAGACTTAAGAAATGCTTAACAAGGCATGGTTAGTACTGATGTTGTCAAAGGGTCCTGAGCTTAGACATGTGGGGTATTGTCTTAGTTAAGGTTTCTATTGCTGGGAAGAGACACCATGACCATGGCAACTCTTATAAAGGAAAGCATTTCATTGGGGCTGGCTTACGGAGGTTTCGTCGTCATAGTGTGAAGCATGGTGGCATGCAGTCAGACATGGTGCTGGAGAGGTAGCTGAGAATTCTGTATCTGGATCTGCAGGCAACAGGAAGTGACGGAGACTGAGCCTACCCCCTAAAGACACACTTTCTCCAACAAAGTTGCACTGGTTAATAGAGAAGAGGCAGAAGAGTGCCCAGGATTTCCATACTGGGGGACTTTGTTATGGAATAGAATACAGCGGGGATGGGGTGTGCCTGGCAGGCCCATACCAAGGCGCCCCCTGAGAAACCATGCCATGTAACAAATCTGATATAAAGAAGGTTTATTTGGGGGAAGGGAAGAGAGTGAGGACCTGGAGGATGGGTAGAGGCAGACGGATGGGAGCAGAGCCACGAGGGCAGAGAAGGGGGGACAGAGAAGGACAGGAAGGGGAGAGACCAGCCAAGACCGTGTAGGAACAGAGAGAGAGGGAGAGTGCCAACAGGGGTGGCAGGTAGTCCTTGTATACACAGCCCAGACCTGGCAGCAGGTAATGACTGCACACGATGACATAAGCTATTGTTAGGTCCCCGGGAGGAACCTAATATAATCGCCTGTAAGCCAACAGACTTACATGAAGGCCCAGGAGGTGTGGCCAAGTGCTTAGCAAACAAACAAAAATGGTGTGTAATTTTGTGAACAACCTTGCAGGGTAGGTAGATTTTCTTTTCTTTTTTGAAATTATAATATAATTATATTATTTCCTCTCTTCCCGTTCTTCCCACCAAGACTTCCCATGTCACCCTTGTATTTCTGCTCCAATGGGAGGGTGTCCTAGGACTCAGAAGCCCAGGAACCAGACAGCTCTGTGGGGAAAAGGAACGCTAGCAGAAAGGCATCCTGAGACACGGGAGCTTCCAGGAACCTTCTAGGAACCTTCCAGCTCTGAGGAGGGACAGTGTCCCAATGTAAGGAGGGCATCCTGAGACACCAGAACTTCCAGGAACCGTCAGCTCTGGGATGGGACAGTGTCCCAGTGGAAGGGCATCCTGAGACATGGGAGCTCAGGAAGCACACAGCTCTGAGAAGAAGCCTCCTCAGCTTGGCTCCTCAGAAGAGGCACTGCTCAGGAGCCCCAAGCCCACTCCTTCTCTTTGCTACTCTTGCTTCTTTTCTTCCTGCCTTCTTCCAAGGAGAGAGTCACTCCAGGCAGAAAACCTCATGAAAGAGATTTACTGGAGGGTCCAGGGTGTGGAGGGGCAAGTCCACGGATGGCTGCCTTCTGCTCCTGGGAGCAACCGGACAGCAGAGACCCTGACAAAGGGGCAGGGCTTACATAGGATTTCAGAGGAGGTGGAGCTTCTCAGGACAGAGATTTCCACTGTGATGATTGGTGGGAGTTCAAGTTCTGAGCTTGGGGAGTGATAGGTCTTCCTGTTCGGGGACTGGTGAGTTCTCTTGCTCAGGCATTGGTGGGGTTTTGTGGGAAGCTCAGGGAATGGTAGTTTTTTTCTGCTCAGAGATTGATGGCTTTTTATCACACCCACACCCACCCCCCACACCCACACCCACACCCCCCGGCGAGATGCCATCTCTATGGAGCTGCTGGGGATTGGGGGGGGGTCTGGAGAGGGGGTGCTGCCACTGTGGATGGTTCCTGTAGGACAGCTACTGCAGGGGTGTTTCACTAAGGTTGAATAGGCTGAGGCAGGAAAAGAATATGTCGGCACCCTGGACAGCTCCTCATACTCACAGTAGGCTGAGGCAGGAAAGGTGTTGCCACACTGTGGACAGCACCTGAGGCGCCGCTCCCAAGGGGCAGCTCCCATTGAGGTGGGAAGGGAGACATGCCACTTTGGATAGTTCCTGTGACAGCTGCAGGCTGAGAAGGTGTCATGGTGCTGCCATTTTAATAGGAGCTGCCATTTTTTTTAAAAAGATTTATTTATTTTATGTATGGGAGTATACTGCCACTCTCTTTAATTGGATCTCATTACAGATGGCTGTGAGCCACCATGTGGTTGCTGGGATTTGAACTCAGGACTCCTGGAAGAGCAATTGGTGCTCTTAACAGCTGAGCCATCTCTCCAGCCCAAGGAACTGCCATTTTTGACAGCTCCTGTAGGGACATCTTACCATGGCCCATAGGCAGGGGCAGGAAGGAGGTGATGGCCGCCATGTTGATGGGTTTTGTGGCACATCGCTTAGGGACTACAGACACTCTCCAGACACAGTCAGGCAGAGAAGTGGAAGTCCTGCGGACAAAGGGAGTCTTCCATTTTGCACCAAGCTCCGAGAATTATCCTGTCATGGGGGGACTACAACCTTAATAGCCGGATCTTCCAACAGGCCACCATAACTTTCCCACCATTCTGGACCGTACCCGGGAATTGTGAATCAAAAGAAAACCGTCAGAATATTTGATTACAACAACAAGCTGAGTAGCTACTACAGGCATTTGGTATGTAAAGTGGAGTTGGTGATATTATAAATCTGCATGCAAGGTCCCAGGCCTTTAGAGCTGGTTTGCAGGAAATGTGAGAGAGGTTGGGACTTCGGGCTAGAAAAGACCTCGAATATGGTTATCAGAGTGAAATGGATCATCTGGGTGGAAATTTGGAAGACAGAAATGGTGAGAGAAAGCAAGACATGAGACCTAACTTGGGAGGCTTCGGGGGAACAGGGCTATCAGGAGCTGGGGTTGGAACCATCTGACGTGCCGGCTAGGGACCTAGCTCTATTCTGCCTGTGTCCCTAGAACACAAGCGATGCTGAAGCCACGGGAAAGAGACTAATTTGTTTGGTGGAGGAGACCTCCAGACGGGACAGCATTCAGTCTGTCTCACACGTACTGTTCTTACCCCTGGGTTGACGAGAGATAACGAGTGGAGACAAAGACAAGAACACTGGGAAGCTAGGAAGTTAGGAGAAGTGTGTGAGCTTAAGATGGCGAGCAAAGCATCTGTGTTTGTTAAAGAGAAACCCGCTGCCTTAGTTAGGGTTTCCACTGCCCAGAGAGATACCAGGACTAAGGCAATTGGGGCTGGCTCACAGGTTCAGAGGTTCAGTCTGTTATCATCATGGCAGGAAGCGTGGCAGCATCCAGGCAGGCGTGGTGCTGGAGGACCTGAGCAGTCTACATCTTGTTCCAAAGGCAGACAGAAGATTGTCTCATGGGTAGCTAGGAGGAGGGTCTCCAAGCCCATCCCCACAGTGACACACTTTGTCCAACAAGGCCACACCTCCTAATAGTGCCAATTCCTAGGCCAAGCATATTCAAACCACCACACTAACCCTCTTCATTGGGAAAATAAAAAAGAAGGCCTGAGGTGAAGATGTCACCCATCAAAGGCTACAATTAAGGACCCATTTTGTGCCAGGCTGTCCGTCCCACACCTTTAATGCCACACTTGGGAGGCAGAGGCAGGCAGATCTTCTGAATTCCAGGACATCCAGGACTACACAGAGAAAGAAACCTGTCTCCAAAAACCCACTCCAATCCCATGGGCCAGATGAAATAAAATCAGAAATCCACTGAGCACCAGCTGCCTCAAATTCCTGTTGCTATGGTTTTCCTACCATGATGTACCATACTTTGAACTCCCCTCTTACGTAGCTTGCTGGGGTGTTTGGTCTTGTCAATAATATATGTAACTAATGCATTTATCTTTTTTATTTAAGAGTTAAGCAAGGCTGTGGTGGTACACACCTTTAATCCTGGCACTTTTTTTGTTTGTTTTTGGGGTTTGTTTTTTTTTTTTTTTTTTGATTTGTTTTTTTCAAAACAGGGTTTCTCTGTATAGCCCTGGCTGTCCTGGAACTCACTCTGTAAACCAGGCTGGCCTCAAACTCAGAAATCCGCCTGCCTCTGCCTCCCAAGTGCTGGGATTACAGGTGTGCCCCACCACTGCCCGGCCCTATTGATTTTTAATAGCTCCTTTTAACTTCAATATAGTGAGCTTGTCAATTTTTGTTAACTACCAATTCCATCGCATCTTTTTTATGGAAGTTTTGTTTTTTGTTTTTTGTTTTTTTTTTTTAAAGTCCAAGAAGGCTGCCTTTTCATTTTTAAATTCTCTGGGACTTTCAGTGTGTGTGTGTGTGTGTGTGTGTGTGTGTGTGTGTGTGTGTGTGTTCTGCCTCTCTCTCTCTCTCTCTCTCTCTCTCTCCAATTTTGGATTAAATGTTTCAATGAAGAGATGCATAAAGCCAAGTTATCTTTATTTCCCCATCTTCCAAATGCATATAAGTTAAACTAACAAGATTATCAAACATAAAACCAGCTGGAGTGCCACATGGCAGCTTTTCTCTGAACAGTTCCTTCTTCCATGAATTAGACACGGGAGGAGAAGCAGAAAGCAAATGAACAAACCAAATGTCCTGAAAGCAAACAAACTGAACCGGGCACGGGCAGAGACCAAACGAAACAGATGACTTTAAACAAACAAAGGGCTCCCAAAGCAAACAGGGGGAATAATAAGGTAAGCAACCAAAGAGGATCCTTACAACCAGCTCAAAACCAAGCAAACCAAGCCAGGTCTAAGCCCCAGAGACAGCTCACCAGCATTCCCCAGGAATCAACACCAAACCTTTGGCACAAGTGGCACATCCTGGCACCAACCCAGTGACTCCTACAACGAATCTGGATCATCTTTGGGACTCCACATTCAGCCACCAAAACCCCTTAATGCAAAAGCAACTCTTGCCTCAGAAAGAATAAGAAATAGTTTGTCCTGGAGCCAAAGGGGAGTGGCCATGGCTTGGAAAGACAGATTCCAGTTATCCAAATACCATGTTCCATAGAAGTAACAGATTCATGATGGTTTTTTTTATTTTGTTTTTTGTTTTTGTTTTTGTTTTTTTTCTGAGACAGGGCTTCTCTGTATAGCCCTGGCTATCCTGGAACTCTGTAGACTAGGCTGGCCTTGAACTCAGAATCCACCTGCCTCTGCCTCCCAAGTGCTAGGATTAAAGGCGTGTGCCACCACTGCCTGGCTCATAATGGTTTTATAGTAACAACAAAGAAAATAAAATTGAGATGCTTTCAAGATACCTTGATGGATAAGCTAAATCTGGTGGCAGGAGCAGGGGCAGGGGCAGGGGCAGGGGCAGGGGTTAGGGGCAGGGGCAGACAGATCTTTGAGTTCAAGGCCAGTTTGGTCTATAGAGCCAGTTTCAGGATAGCCAGGGCTACCCTATCTTGAAGGATGAAAGGAAGGAATAAGGAAGGATGGGACAAAGGGAGGGAGGGAGAGAGGGAGGGTAGAAGTTGGCGTTTACAGGCAGGCAGATTTCAGAAAAGCAGGGGCAGTATGTGCTACAGGCCACAGATGCTGTCTGCTGCTTACATTATTTTGAGTTGGCGGAAGCTAAGGGACTTTCCATAAGGCCTAACCTGCTAGTCACAAGGATGTTGGGTCACATACAGACATGGGCAACAAGCGGCTGTTGTGTGTGTGTGTGTGTGTGTGTGTGTGTGGAGGGGGGATTAGCCCAGGAGTATTTGGCTTCTACCAGTAACACAATCATGGAAGTTTTCATCAATCTGCCTTGTTGACTGTTTAACATGTCCCTGGAAGGGAGGGGGAACTTCAGTTCACAAGTCCCATTTCCAGTATTAAAAAGCAATGGGAGGGACTTCAAGTTAAGGTGAAAGATGAGAGAGCTGGCTTTCTGTGTGCCTCTGAAAGACAGCGACAGAATAAGGAAAACAATTAGACTTTCCCCATCTTAGTTAAGGCTTCTATTGTTGTAAAGAGACACCATGACCAAGGCAACTCTTATATAGGAAAACGTGAATTGGGGCTGGCTCACAGTTGTAGAGGGTTAGTCCATT
The DNA here is from genome assembly GCA_964023405.1 of Apodemus agrarius. Classification (NCBI taxonomy): domain Eukaryota; kingdom Metazoa; phylum Chordata; class Mammalia; order Rodentia; family Muridae; genus Apodemus; species Apodemus agrarius. Next base: position 39,156,262 of record OZ030028.1, read on the forward strand.
AGCATCACTTTTAGTATATGTGCTGCCGAAGCGAGCACAGTCCTTTATCATCATGGTGGGAAGCATAGCGGTGTGCAGACAGATAATAGTGCTAGAGAAGAAGCTGAGCGTTCTACATCTTTTTTTTTTTTTTTGTCTTTTTGTTTTTTGGTCCCCGCCGCCCCCCCCCCCCAGACAGGGTTTCTCTGTGTAGCCCTGGCTGTCCTGGAACTCACTCTGTAGACCAGGCTGGCCTTGAACTCAGAAATCCGCCTGCCTCTGCCTCCCAAGGGATTAAAGGCGTGCGCCACCAACGCCCAGCACGTTTTACATCTTAATCCATACATAGACAGCATGGAGGAGACTGTGTTTTACCCTGGTGTTAGCTAGAGCATTTAAAACCTCAAAGCCGGCCGGGTGGTGGTGGTGGTGACGCACACCTTTAATCCCAACACTTGGGAGGAAGAGGCAGGCAAGATTTCTGAGTTCGAGGCCAGCCTGGTCCAAGGCCAGCCTGGTCTATAGAGTGAGTTCCAGGACAGCCAGGGCTACACAGAAAAACCCTGTCTTGAAAAACCAAAAGGAAAAAAAACCCCAAAACCTCAAAGCCTCACCTCCACAGTGACACACTTCCTCTAACAAAGCCACACTTACAAATAGTGCCACTCCCTATGGCCAAGCATCCAAACACATGGATCTATGGAAGCGGGTTGGAGTAGCATTCCTATTCAAACCACCACAATCCCAAATAAAGATATACAAAGAAAGCTTTAGAAACTCATGAAGCGATTGAATACTGGAAAAGACAAAAACAAAGACGGGTCACACAGAAACGTGAGCTTAGCGTTGCCTTCATCACGTAGTTCCCTGATGAAGTTGGGGAAAGGGACTCCAACAATAATACTGCTTCCAGAAAGTAAGTCAGAGGAAAGTCTGGTCCTCAGAACAACGATATAAAAGGGACATATAGACATTTTTGGATGAATATTAAAAGGGAGGAAAGAATCACCAAGCAGGACACCCTAAATAAAACCCAACCCACTTTAAACCCATTGGTCTTCCCAACTGGGGGCACTTTTCTACAAGACATATTTGTAACAGTTGCCAATACAACTCAGTTTAATGTTTCTATGTTTCAGATATTTAACAGACAGGGAGTGGGGAGGGGGGACTCTCCTGCTAGACAGTATCGCCTTCTACTCTAGTAGTTTCATTGATGCTAAGGCTTGCTACATCCCGGTAACCAAGCACCCAGCAAACATGGTAGCACATTCCTGAGAAGGGCAAGAAGCTCACCAGCTAAAGGCCTGCCTGGGCTATATGAGACCCCTTCTCAAAACAAAACAAATTCACGCACTAATGAAATAAGGGAGGAAAGAATTATGAATCACAGCGGTATGCACGTAGTAAACTGTGATTAAGCTGATTGGGGGGGGGGGTGTCAGGAAATGGCCCTACCAGGACCACAAGAAATGGTTAGATAAGTCTGGTGTTGCATAATGAAAACAAAAAAACAAAAAAACAGAGAGGGAGGTGATGACTAGGGATAGCGGGAGAGAAAGAACGTGAATAGTTAATACTGGGGGTTTCAACATGCTTTTTCATTACAAGCACTCGACATTTAGTTTCCTCGTCCCAGTGGACTACCACAAGGGAAATACTCAAACTGCGTAGTGACACTCTGGGAGTAAAGAGCAATGAACACCTTGACAGATGCGTTTCTCGTCAGACTTTGTCAAAGGGCATTGAAATATGAAAAGTGGAGCTGGCATTTCCGAAGCGTGGAAAGGCGGCTCCGCCTTCGGGACGAGAAAGCTGCCCGGAGCTCGGAGAGCCTAGACCGGAGTCCGAGACAGCCGGACCTGCGCACTGCAGATGCGGAACTCAGGCGCCGCGGCTCCGGCTTCCGGCGAGCGCCGTTTCCAGACGCACCGGCAGGGTCGGCGCAGACGGTGGCGTGTCTTAGTTCTCCTAGGGGTGAGGGAAGGCCGGCGATTGGACGGTCCTCTCTTAGCTTTCTCTCCGCCAGGCCAACTCCGAGCAGCAGCAGGGACTCTGAGCTTCGCGCCTCAGAGGACTTAGCGGCCTTCGAAGGCTCCGCCACTGAGCCTTCCGCTCCCTCGCCGCCTCGCCTCGGTGAGGCCAACCCGCTGGAGGTGGGGTCGGGGGGGAGGGGGCGCTGCGTACACCGGGAAGGGTCATTTGGTGAGTCTTCACTACTACTTCCGGGAGACGCCTCGGAGGACGTGCTAAGGGGCGGGGGACCGAGGGGGAGAGGCACTTACCTCTTCTCCGATTGGTTTATTGCTTGCTGGCTGAGCTTTCCTAGCTGCTGATTGGCCCAAAAGCCAAATAGGTCGCAGGGGAAGCGTTACTTGGGGCTAGATAGAGGTGAGATTGGTTGGGTTCCCGAGTCCAGTGTCTTGGAGTAGGGACTTCATCTTAACCCCAGTCCGAGGCCTCGATTAACAGGGTAAGGAAAAGAACCGGTAACGGGATCGTGGGGGCGGTTGGCAACGAAGTGCAGGCTTAGATCTAACCTAACCCAACTTCCTCACCTAACCCTCGCTACACCCGGACGGGAACGTGATACGAAGGCCTTTGAGAAAGGAGGAGGCGTAGTCCTCGGAGCCGTGGAGGCCTTCTGGGAGGTTTTTTGTTATCTAATTGTATGAGGCTCTAATTTCCTAGGTAAAGGTATCACAGAACCTTCTGGAGATTTTTAGCTTTGGCTTTTCCGAGGAGTAGGTAGACTGCTAGGTGTTCCAGGGCTTCAAAGAGGCAGTTTGCTGAATAATTCCACTTTTGTTTTTATTACCTCAGATGAGCAGCTCCCAAAAAAGGCACAAACATCAGAAGCATGGATACAGTCTCATCTGTTAGAAGAATGTTCAAAGAAAAATAAGGTATTCATTTGGCTTATTTATGGTTAGTTAATCCAAGAATATTGCCTTGGAGGAGAAGATCTCGGGTTGTGAATATCTTAAGGAATTTGGCTTTTTGGTGGTGTTGTCACCAGATTTCTACTTATTAAACATCTGTTTCAAAAATCAAGTTTCTGCTTTGACCACCAAAAATGCTCTTTGCTAATAATAGTTACTGGTTACACTGCAAATGGAAAACCTTTACTTTTTGATATTATTAATTAACATCTTGAGTTAATCTTGCCTCCCCAAAGGACGGTGTGTGTGTGTGTATTCCTGACTGTCCTAGAACTCACTCTGTAGACCAGGCTGCTCTGGAACACAAAGAGATAAGTCTACCTTTCTCCTGAGTGCTAGGAATAAAGACATGTGTTACTACACCTAGTTGACTGGCTGATTTTGTATGTCAGCTTGACACAGGCTGGAGTCATCACAGAAAAAAGAGCCTTAGTTGAGGAAATGCCTCCATGAGATCCAGCTGTAAGGCATTTTCTCAATTAGTGATCAAGGGGGGAGGGCCCAGCTCCTGTGTGTCGGTGGTGTCATCCCTGGGCTGGTAGTCCTGGGTTCTACAAGAAAACAGGAGGATCAAGCCAGTAATCAGGCTTCTGCATCCACTTCTCCCTCCGTGATCTTGACGTGTTTGAATTCCTGTCCTGACTTCTTCCAGTGATGGAAGTATAAGCCAAATAAACTCTTTCCTCCCCATCTCGGTTTTTGTTCATGGTATTTCATCAGATGACTGGAAACCCTAAGACAACTAGCTAGCTTTGCTTTTTAAAATTAGAGAGGGTTGCCAGGCGGTGGTGGCGCACACCTTTAATCCCAGCACTTGGGAGGCAGAGGCAGGCAAATTTCTGAGTTCGAGGCCAGCCTGGTCTACAGAATGAGTTCCAGGCCAGATAGGGCTATACAGAGAAACCCTGTCTCAAAAAGCCAAAAAAAGGGGGGGGGGTTGCTTGTTTTTGTTTGTTTGGATGTTTTGTTGTTGTTGTTGTTGTTGTTGTTGTTTCTGAGTTTTGTTTTTGTTTTTTGTTTTTTTTGGTTTTTTTTTTTGGTTTTTCGAGACAGGGTTTCTCTGTGTCTTCCTGGCTGTCCTGGAACTCACTCTGTAGACAAGGCTGGCCTGTAACTCAGAAATCCGCCTGCCTCTGCCTCCCAAGTGCTGGGATTACAGGCGTGCACCACCACGTCCGGCTTTGTTTTTGGTTTTTTGAGACAGGGTTTCACTATAGACCAGGCTCTTGTTGAACTCAGGATTCTCCTGCTTCTGCCCCTTGAATGCTGGGACTAAAGGTGTGGTCCACCACCTGCCCAGCTACTTTATTTTTAAAATATATCCGCTAGTCAAATACATGTGTCCAATCTTATAATAAAGAATTCACACATAAACAACAACAAAACAACTTGTAGGAGCTAGTAGCTCTATACCTTTGCTCTAAAAGTTATCACTGAGTCAGACATAATTCAAACATATATCTCCTATCTGAGTATTAAATTGATAATCTTCTTAAATATTTTCATTGTCTCTCAAATTGTGTCTAAAAGCTTTCATCATGTTAAAATTTTAGGCTTGAATAATACACATTCTTAATATACAGAGGGCTCCTAAGTGCATCCCAGAACAGTTAGGAATCCAGTCCACTATACATAGAGATGATGTTGTCCTGCACTCCTTCCAGAAAAGATGGTGAATATAAAATGGCCACCACTGTCTCATTGCACTTTTTTGAGATGAAAATAATTTTTTTGCCTGCTATGCCTGCTGAAGACTCAAAGTTGATCTCTCTGAGACTGAAAACCAAGAGGAAACAGCATGCCATGCATGGCTCTCAGCCTGGAATGGTTAGCCTCAGCAGATTCTTTTTCCTTTTTTTTTTTTTTTGTCTGAGATAGGGTTTCTCTGTATAACCCTAGCTGTCCTGGAACTCACTCGATAGGCCAGAAATTCTCCTGCCTCTGCCTCCCAAGTGCTGGTATTGCAGGCATGTTCCACTACTGCCTGGCACCTCAGGAGTTTCTGATTGTGGGGATGTGATGGTTTACGTATGTTTGTCCCAGGGAGTGTCACTATTAGAAGGTGCGGACTTGTTAGAGGAAGTGTGTCACTGTGGAGGTAGGTTTAGAGATCTTCCTCCTAGCTGCCTGAGGATGCTCAGTCTGTTCCTGGCTTCCTTCAGATGAAGATGTAGAACTCTAGCTCCTCCAGCCTCATGCCTGCCTGGATGCTGACATGCTTCTGCCTTGACGATAATAGACTGAACCTCTGAACCTGTAAGCCAGTCCCAATTAAATGTTGTCATTTATAAGACTGGTGGCCTTGGTCATGGTGTCTTCCTAGCCATAAAACCCTGACTAAAAACTAAGACAAGGTGCTACATGTAAATGAGAAGCAGATTTTCTACCTCGATGAGATGCGGAAAGGTAACACTACTTCTTAGACTCTTAGAATTCAGTAAGTCTCTAAAGGTAGTTATGAATCACAATTGAAGAAATTGTTAGTGGCCTATATTATGAGTTCTGGGCCAGTCACAGTTACATAGTAAGAGCTTAACTCAATAAACCAACAACCAAACCAAAATAAAAGTACGAAGCTATGTTTAGTTCATGACTGATGCATTGGATTTGTACATATTCTTTAAACAGGAAACTAGAAGTCTCAGGATGAATCCATCCAGATCTAGATCAGGTGGTAGTGGAGAAGAGATCTCATTTCAAGAAAATGAGAGAAGATGGCAGCAAGAGCGTCTCCACAGAGAGGAAGCCTATTACCAGTTTATTAACGGGCTCAGTGATGAAGATTATCGGCTAATGAGAGACCATAATCTTCTAGGCACCCCTGGTAAGAAATGGGCAAAGGGGGGAAATTGTTTTTCTATCATTGAAAGGAGAGATTTTAAAGTAAAGAGAGTGCCTCCCTTTGAGTACCGTTTTGTGAGTCTGAGAATTATGCAGTATAACAAAATCACTATCCTTTGTGTTTGATAAATACATGAGAATACTGGATATATGGGCATACACACAGGCCAGACTTAAAGAGCCAGTGTCCATAAGCACGATTCTCACCCTCCACTGCCAACCCTCACGTGGATGGGCTTGGGGCTGAAACCTAGGGTTTTGTGCATGTTAGGGAAATACTCTGCCACTAAACTAACTCTAGCTCTCCGTTTCTCTTGCATGATATTTGTACAAATAAAATGTTATCTGAAACTTAATCCTTAGCTTATTTGAGGTGTTAGCATTCAGCCGGATAGTGACCAGCCAGAAGTCCAGTGTAGTCAGTGCATTTTCTTTCAGTTCACTTTATAGGAATCTGGCTGAAATGCGCCTGTCTGTGTGCTTGTATATTTGTATGTTGGTGGCTCATATAATAAAATAATGGGATAGAATTCAAGCACCAAGATTTGAACATTTCCCTAAAACTACTCCCTAATTTTCTTCCTAACTCTTAAGAAACTCTACATGAGTGCATCTCATCCTTTTGTTTAAAACTTGTTTTATTTTTCGCTGTTTGTCTGGTGGTGATGGTAAGCGGGGTTGTGTACGTGAGGTAAAGGTCCGAGGAGGCCAGCAGAGGTCCCAGGTCCCCAGGTCCCCTGGAGCTGGCATTAAGAGTAGTTGTGCGCCCTCCGCATGGGCGCTGGAAGCTGCTGAGCCGTGTCTCCAGCCCTAACTTACAGGTTCTTCCTGAGAGGTTCTGGTCACTACTCAAGTTTAAATCTCAAATTTTAATGGAATATTAATAAATGAGATATAACTAAATTGATATGTATTTGTATCAAATATTATTCAATTCATAAACCATGGAAATAAAAAAAGGATTGTCTTCTGTAGGTTAAGATTTGTTAAATGACATTTTATTTATTGCGTGTGTGCATATAATGACAATGAGTATTTATCTGCTACAAGACAACCAGTAGATACCTTTTTTCTCCTTCCACTATGTGGTTCTCATAAAACTTGGTTATTTATTTTTGTAACGAGTGCACTTTCATTGTTTCAGGAGAGATAACATCAGAGGAGCTGCAACAGCGCTTAGATAGAGCAAAGGAACAACTGGCATCCCAGCCTGGCTCGGACAGTGGCACGAGTGACGGAGGTACCGTGGCCTGCACTGCCGCAGTGGGCCTGCTTACCGTGTTGATGTGGTCTTCATTCAGATAATGTGTGTTGCTAAGAGCATCTGCTTAGGGACTAGAGAGCAGAGAACACGTTGAGAAGTGTCTCACATGCATAGTTGGCCTTCAGGAAGTTTATGTGTACAGAATAGCAAATGTATATTTTCCTTTCTTCCAATCTTCCTGAGACAAACCAGGGCCTTATGTGTTCTTGATAAATATTCTACCTTTGAGCTATATCCCCTAGCAAAATAAAATTCTTTCTAATAATTACATAAACATACCACATTGTTTTTATATTGATGTGACTTAACATGTATACATAGCCTAATACAAACAGATTGACAGGAAACTGTATTTGCTGCTCTGTTTTGTCAGTTTGCTCGCTTGTTATTTTAGCAAGCAAACACTAATCATAAAAATTCTTGCAATAAGCAAAACACTAATGAAAACCAATTTAAACTAATGGCAACTATAGAGTTAAAAGCAAGCCCAACTTTGGGACCCCTCTCTCTGTTCTATCTTCTCTTCCAGAGACATTCATCTTTAATGATGTTGTTGCAAGTCAGCTGACTGAGGGGTCTTTTGTTCTACCTGTATAGAAACTGTGGGTAGTTCTCAGCTTCTCAGGGAGACAACTAATGTGATTTTAACATCAAATTCAGAAAGTGAGATTTCTTTCTTTTTTTTTTTTTTTTTTTTTTTTTTTTTTGATTTTTTTTGAGACAGGGTTTCTCTGTATAGCCCTGGCTGTCCTGGAACTCACTCTGTAGACCAGGCTGGCCTTGAACTCAGAAATCCACCTGCCTCTGCCTCCCAAGTGCTATGATTAAAGGCGTGCGCCACTAACGCCGGCTGAAAGTGAGATTTCTTAAGACATCACCTCCCTAAAGCCTTTCTGCCCCTAGTATTCACCATCTCTGCATACATTTACCTGTGTGCCTTTCCACACCCTCCTTTCCTCTTTCTCCCTTACCCACCCAGCAGCTCTCTTCCTGTCTCCTGCTCTGGGGTACTTGAAGATAAACACACACAACTAAACACAGGAAGGAAAAAAAAAAAAGCCAGGCATGGTGGCGCACGCCTTTAATCCCATCACTTGGGAGGCAGAGGCAGGCGGATTTCTGAGTTGGATTTCTGAGTTCGAGGCCAGCCTGGTCTAGAGTTCCAGGACAGCCAGGACTACACAGAGAAACCCTGTCTCAAAAAACCAAAAATAAATAAATAAATAAATAAATAAATAATAAAAAATAAAATAAAATAAAAAATAAATAAAAAAATATAAAGACAGGAAGACCTATTTCTCTAGATAAATAGATTTCTTTTAAAGTTTATGACAAAGGTTTAGGTTCCATGTTTACAACTGAGTGGTATTTGAGTAAGCCTAAGATCCCTGGGTTTATAAAATAAAAGCATGAGAGAGTAAGAGGAATAATAGGAAACTTGGATTATCCCCTCAATTATAAACATTTGCTGGCTGTTACTTTAGATGTTAAAACAAGTCTAGTCATGCAGATATAGGAAAGTTTTCAAGAATTCATATGTATATATATTCATGTATATATATGTGAATATCATGCATCTATATGTCAATATATATATCCCATTAAAAATAAAAACCTTAAATCTTTTTCAAAACATATCTTAAAGTATATCAAACATTACATAAACCTTTAAAATACCTATCACTTATTTTAAATAAATCTGTCTTCACAATGCAGATGTAAACCCTAATCCCTTCTCAAGGCAAAGCTGCCAGCTCAGAAAGCAGTAGGGGACCTTCCTTAGCAGCCTTTCTGCAGTCTCCCTCAGAGCAGAAACCCAGCTCAGCTCTGCCTTCGTCTGATACAGCCTGTGCCGTTTTCAAGTCCTCTAACAGGACATTTAATGCCTCTTTTTCATAGTGAAACTCTTTCTGGCTTGGTCTTCTTTTTCTCTTTTCGCCCTTTGGAGTAGTGTTACTGTTTTGTAAATTATGGTGCTTGTTGAATAGTAATGAGGATAGTGGAATTCAGGTTCCCAGTTTAGAAGTGGAGGCTGTGAGCACCAACAATATACATGATATAAGATTAGCAATTACCAGGTAAGAGTAGCAGAAACATGCCCATTAGTCAAGTCTGAGGAAGGAGACAGCCTGTGACGTGTCTTTTGGGGCAAAGTCAATCCCAGTGACTGTTCTGTGTTCAAGTGAAGCAATTTTAGAATACAAACAAGTTGCTGCTTTTTCAACTTGATTAGGTTTGAGTGGTGCTCTTAGTGTAGCTCCCCCATAGTAGTTATGTCCTACTGATAAATACGCAGCAGCTAGGAAACAGACTGGATGGAGGCACCCATCCATTCAACCAGTACACAGAGATCATTTGTTTAAGGACACTGCCCACTCTTCTCCCTTGGCAAGGGAATAGATGCCCTAGGGTAGAACATAACCGTTTCAGTACTGTTTGTGTCTTAGTTCTTGTCTGTCTTCCTGTTTTGTTATCTATCAGAACAAACCTGGCTTCATAAGAGAGTTTGGGTGTCTCAGTTCCCTTTCTGTCCATGGAACACTTGGTGTTCTCCTTCCAAGGTCTGCTAGAATTCTGTACTGAGGACCTCTGGTTCTGGGGGTGAGGGGGCTGATTGTTTTGTTGTTAATTTTTTGTTTTTTATTTTTAGTTGAGAAAGTTTTTTTTTTCTTCTTTTTCTTTCTTTTTCTTTTTTTTTTTTTTTTTTGGTTTTTCGAGACAGGGTTTCTCTGTGTAGTCCTGGCTGTCCTGGAACTCACTCTGTAGACCAGGCTGGCCTCGAACTCAGAAATCCTCCTGCCTCTGTCTCCGAAGTGCTGGGATTACAGGAGTGCGCCACCATGCCCGGCTGAGAAAGTTTTTAATGCTGCTTCCAGATCGTTGCTAGTTATTTATCAGTTTAAATTCTTTTATCTTGGTTTTTTTTTTCTTTGTTTTTTTTTTTTTTTTTTTTTTTTTTTTTTCCGAGACAGGGTTTCTCTGTGTAGCCCTGGCTGTCCTAGAACTCTCTCTGTAGACCAGGCTGGCCTTGAACTCAGAAACATCGCCTGCCTCTGCCTCCCAAGTGCTGGGATTAAAGGCGTGCGCCACCACTGCCCAGCTATCTTGGTTTTTTCATGACCCATTAATTGTTAATATTATGTTTAGTCTTCATGAGTTCTGTACTTTCTGTGTTTTCTCTTACTCTTGATAACCAGCTTTATTTTGTAATACATAACATGAGATGTTATTTCAATTTTCCTATATTCACTAAGATGTGTTTTGTGTCCTACTATGTGCTCTATTTTTGTACAGAGTACCATGAGCTACTGAGAAGAATATGTATTCTTTTAAGGTTTGGTGAAATTTTCCATAGATATAGTTAGGTCCATTTGATTTATGATGTTATTTAATTCCAGTGTCTGTTTCTATTTTGTCTGGATGACCTGCTTATAGATAGGAGCACAGTGTTGGGTTAATCTGTAGCTTTACATTTTTAAAAAAGATTTATTTACTTTTGTATATGAGTACACAATGGTTCTCTTCTTTATCAAACAGTTTTGCTGGGTATAATATTCTGGCATATATGATCTTTCAGAACTTGGGTAATGTCTTTCTGAGACTTGATCCAGGGACTTGATCACTGTGAGTGGCCTGCCTTTCTGTGACTTGGGCCTTCTCTCTTACAGCTTCAACACCCTTTCCTCAGCCTTCTCTTCTAGTGTTTGAAACTGGAATGTGTTGTATTATTCCTCTTTTGCTCGTGTTGTTTAAGGGTGTCTCTCAAGATTTGGGAACTTTTCTGCTGTGGTTTTATTGAAAATATTCCCTATGCTTTTGATGTGGAATTCATTCCCTCCCTTCCTTACTCCCTTCCCAATGCCTGTAATTTATAGTTTCAATTTCTTTGATGGTGTCCAAAGATCCTACATGTCTGTTCATGCCTTTTTTTTTTTTTTTTTTCATTTCTAATTTTCTTTGAGTGGATGATCCAATTCCTCTACTCTGCCTTTAAGTCTTGTTCAAATAACTGGTCTACTCTGATTGTGAGGCTTTTCACTGGGCTGCTTCATTTAACTACTTTTCACTTCCAGCTTCATTTCAGATTAGATTTTGTTTACTCCTCTGTCTCGTTTGTTTCATTTAGCTATGTGTTTGTGTATTCTGTTTATTTTGTTTATTACTGCTACTGCAAACAAAAACTGCTATTACCAGTTCATTCAAGTATTTATCCTTGTCCTCTTTAAATTCTTTGAGCTCTTTGTGTTTAGTTCTTCTTTTGACTTTTGTGCCTGAAAGTGGTTCTCTTTGGGACCATTGCACTGATGGGATTCACAGGAGTATTGTGTATGTGGGGGGGGTGGGGTGGTGGTGGTGGTGGTGGTGGTGGTGGTGGTGGTTGGTTGTCTTTTTGTTGTTGTTTTGTTCTTGTTTTTTTTGTTGTTGTTGTTGTTGTTTTTGGTTTTTGGATTTGGTTTTTTCGAGACAGGGTTTCTCTGTATAGCCCTGGCTGTCCTGGAACTCACTCTGTAGACCAGGCTGGCCTCAAACTCAGAAATCCGCCTGCCTCTGCCTCCCAGAGTGCTGGATTACAGGCGTGTGCCACCACTGCACGGCTTATTGTTTTTTTTAGCAGACACTGTCTTTTTGTTTTGTTTTGTTTTTGTTTTATAGCTTATTTTTGCACTGACCCCTGAGCATCTGGAATTAGGTTGTTAGAAATGTCTTGCTGTGTGTTTTCAGTAACCAAGGCCAGAATCACAAGTTGGTCTGAGTGCCGAGGGAGTTCTGAGGGAGTGGAGCAGAAGGGAAGAGGTTCCTCACGACATCCCCTGGGTGGAGGTGGCTGGTGGGGTTCTGAAAGCAGGAGTGGGGTGGGGCCAGGTTGAGGAGAAAGGTTGCCTTACCAAGTTCGGACTGCCGAGTGGGACAAATGGCCAAGGGGAGAGGTTGCTTTATGGGTTCCCACAAAACTGGGCTAGACCTTGTGGAGGCAGTCTGCTGATAAAAGTTTCTGAGTCTAGAAAGTAGACTTTTTCTTTAAATGCCCGTGCCTGTGCCGGAAGACAGTTTGTGTGTAAGGCAGTTTTTCCACCACATGGGGCCTGGGGGATCCAACTCAAGACAGTTAGGTTTGGCAGCATGTGCCAGCATAGGCCCAACATTTTAATTTCTGTAGTGTGCTTTCAATAAACTTTAGAGAGTTTTTTTTTTCATTTTTCATTCATTAAAATAATGCAGAGCCTGAGTTTAACTTAGCACAAATGCCTTTCTTGCAATGTTTTAATAAAGCACTGAAGTCTTATTATAGAAATTGACCTTAAATTGATTTGATTCACGTTTCAGACTCAGAAAACCTTAGAGCACATTCAGATGAGGCTTCTCTGCTGCGGTGGCTGAACACCTTTCGTCGCACTGGGAACGTGACCCGAAGTGGGCAGAACGGGAACCAAAGCTGGAGGGCTGTGAGTCGGACGAACCCCAGCAGTGGCGAGTTCGGGTTTAGCCTGGAGATCCACATAAACCCCGACAGCAGAGGGCCTGAACCTCATGGAGAGGACTCTACGGACACTCCTCTGTCAGGTGTTAGCAGAGAGCATAGGCAGCAAAGACCATCGAGTCCTGTGGCTAGGCGAACCAGAAGCCAGACCTCCGTGAACTCCAGTGGCAGTATCTCCAGTGTTCCTGGGGGCAGGCGTGGTGCGAGGAGGCAGGGTTCTGTGCAAGGGTCGTTCGCAGCACTGGGAAGGCTAAGGAGTGGAATTGGAACATCACTTGGCGTTCCCAGAGTCAGTACCCCTCGCACTAATGTTATTAACACCCACACAAACCAGTCAGATGGTAGTACTCTCAGGCAAAGCGGACGGCAGCGGTTTGGAGCAGCACATATTTGGGAAAATGGGGCTAGAAGTAATGTTACAGTGAGGAACACAAACCAAAGATTAGAGCCAATAAGATTACGTCCTGCTTTCAGTAGTCGAAGCCGGTCCCCCATTCAGAGACAGAATGGTACTGTGCATCATAATTCCCAAAGGCAGGGTAGACCGATACAGCAAACGGGTAGAAACAGGTCTCTTAGGCACAGAGGTGTAACTCAGGTCTTTTTAGAACAAGGTAGAGAACGCAGAGGTACTGCTTATACCCCGCTGTCCAACTCAAGACTTGTGTCAAGAATAACAGTAGAAGAAGGAGAACCCAGCAGGTCCTCAGCTGCCGCACAGCGCCATCCAGCAATCACACTAGACCTGCAAGTCAGGAGGATTCGTCCTGGAGAAACTAGAGATAGGGATAGCATTGCAAATAGGACCCGATCCAGGGCAGGGCTGGCAGAAAGTACAGTTGAGAGCAACAGTGGGGGCTTCCACAGGACTATTTCTCATTTAGAACGGTCAGGGGTCCGAACCTACGTGAGTACCATTACAGTTCCTCTCCGGAGGATTTCTGAGAATGAGGTGGTTGAGCCATCCTCTGTGGCGCTAAGGTCAATTTTAAGGCAGATCATGACTGGGTTTGGAGAGCTGAGTTCTCTAATGGAGGTGGAGCCTGCATCAGAGAATCAAAGCAATGGTCAGCATTTACCGGAGGTGTACCTAGAACTGAGTAATGGAGATGCAGCTGATGACGGTGGTCCGAATGGACAAGCTTCCTCACAGGCCAGTCAGGCCCAGGAGGACAGTGCTGAAATGCTAGATGTGAGGGAGCCCACCCCGCCACAGGCTCGCACCAGTGGCTACAGAGGTAGAAGGCAGTTGCGAAGGGCAGATGATGTGGTCGAGGCTGGGACACTGCCCATTCTGCGCCTCGCTCACTTCTTCTTACTGAATGAGGGCGATGACGATCCAATTCGTGGTTTAACCAAAGAGCAGATTGACAATCTTTCTACCAGGAGTTATGAGCAAAACGGGGTTGACAGTGAGTTAGGTAAAGTGTGTAGCGTGTGCATCAGTGACTACGTGGCTGGGAACAAGCTCCGGCAGCTGCCTTGTCTGCATGAGTTTCACATTCACTGTATTGACCGCTGGCTGTCGGAGAACTGCACTTGCCCCGTCTGTCGGCGGCCTGTCTTAGAATTCGGGGCCACAAACAGTGGCTGAGAGACGGGTCTGCCCAGTGCCGAGTGTTACCAGAGCCTCATAGTCAACACTTCTTGAGTTACTTGTGATGAGGTAACCAAGACAAAAAACCTGTCAGATTATAGTTTGCACTATTTTTTGTGTGCTTTTTTTTTTTTTAAACTTGTTACAAAGAGTTTGTTTATATAAAAAATTTAAAATGCAGATGTTAAATTATCCAAAAGTAAAGAATAGTTAATATTGCTAGAACCAAATAACCTTTAAAATGTTTTTATTTTGGTAATTTTGTCCTGCTAAGCACTTTTATATCTGCACAATTCAGTATCCTAGGGATCTTGAGGCTTTCTCCTAATACTGCAGTAGGTTTGCTGGGATTTCCCAGTTGGAGCTCAGTGCTTCATTTAGACACTACTGTCTGAATCTTTGTAGACTGTTAGGCTGAATGTCTGCTAGATATACTTAAGTTACTTGAAATGGTAATTTAACACGTGGCACACTGTATGTGTGTATGCAGGTATGTAACTGTGGGAACATATCCAGGCTGAAAACTATAAGCTTGAGACTTAAGCTTTGGGGCTTAGAGAGACTGCATATGGCACAGTGCTAACAGTGATAAGATCATCTCTAAGAGGAAGTAAATTAAGATACAGTTTTAAGATAGAGATTGTTTACTGAAGCGTGTCTGACAATCTGACTTACTAGAGAGCAAGCGATATATAATAATGAACCTAGTATTTCTTTATTCATGGAATGTGGAAATTTTATGACAGTTTGTTCGTCTTTTTTGTGATTTTTTTTTTTTTTTTAGAAGTACAAATACTTCTTGGGGTTAGGTAGGGTTTACAGCATGCTTGATTTCTCAAATTTAGTTTTAAAATCTAAAATACTTTAAAGTCTATAAAACAGTGAAATGCATAGAATATATGTAAATTTGGATGCCAAAAAGCTCCAAATAAGATAAAAGCCTTTAAAAGAACATAGAGTTTATATAAACAGAGGATGCATTAAAGTCTATTTCTACCAGTAAACATTAAAGACTGTGTGCAAGCTTATTTCTCTTTGTCCACTGTGGCTTACTTATCTCCAAATACTTACAATAGGTGGTTATTGCAGTGGCAAAGTTCACTCGGTGACAGCAGATCAAGTCTCTCTCTTCACGGAAAAGATACCTGCTCTTAGAAGGAACAAATCAATTTTTATTTTGATGTTTGCTTATGAATGAATATGTGATAATATTCGTGTGTGTGTGTGTGTGTGTGTGTGTGTGTGTGTGTGTGAGAGAGAGAGAGAGAGAGAGAGAGAGAGAGAGAGAGAGAGAGAGAGAGAACGAGAACCACTCGGGCAACTCACAAGAAAACATTTCATGTCAAATCCTGAGAGGTTTAGAAATGCCTCCATATTTAGCTTTTCTTTCAGTCAGTGATCACATTCAGTTCATAAGGTTAGTCACATGCCTAGAAATAGCACAGGGTACATTCACCAAAGTGAAAGATTTCTGTAAAAGTTAGGACTTTGGGGAAAATAACTTTTGCAGGTTTCTCATGAGTCCAGGAAGGTCGATTTGGGCCTGGTTTGAAGACCTTTATATTATCAGACTAATTAATGGATTATCATTTCATTTTGTAGCTGTTAGATGACAACAATTATCCCTTGATGATTTTAGCATCGGGAATTTTTCATGTTTAAGGAAGATTGATCTAATCCCTCATATAGGACAGCAAAATGGAGAGATGTGGCAAAAGACCAGTAAAGGAGCTGTTAAGGAAGTCAGGGCTGTGGAGATGGCTCAGTCAGTCAGATGCTTGCCAGGAGACCACAAGGAGTGAGTTCAGTCTCAAGCATCCATGTAAAAGCTTGGTGTAGTAGTGCGTGCCTGTACTCCTAGGGCTAGGGGAACAGAGACAGACATATCCCTGGGGGTTACTGGCCACCCAGTCTCACTAAATTGGTTCAGTGAGAGATCCAGTCTCAAGAATAAAGCAGAGAGCAGTTGAAGAAGGCACTCAGTTGACCTCTGACCTCCACATCATGTGCATGAACACACATGAAAACAAAAGCCAAACCACATACCTTCATTTTGTCAAGCTGATAACAGTGGAACTAGAAAGAAGGTGTTCCATCTTTTCCCCTGAAAGGCATTGTTTGGTGTCAGATTCATGAACCAGCCACCACCTGAGAGGAGGAAGAGGTGATGTCACACACAGATACTGGGAAACCAGGCCATGGACAGAGACTCAGTGAGCTCACACATACATTCCGTGTGTCCTTTATTTTTATTTTTTAAATATTTTATGTATATGGGTACATTGTAGCTGTACAGATGGTTGTGAGCCATCATGTGGTTGCTGGGAATTGAATTCAGGACCTCTGCTTGCTCCAGCCCCTCTCTCTCCAGCCCAAAGATTTATTATTATATCTAAGTACACTATAGCTGTCTTTAGACACACCAGAAGGGGGTGTCAGATGTGGTTGCTGGGATTTGAACTCAGAAGATTAGTCAGTGCCCTTAACTGCTGAGCCATCTCTCAAGCCCCTTGGCGTGTCCTTTCTTTCTATGGGCAGAAAGGAGATCCAGCATTCATCTTCTGTGGAATGGTGGAAGTTTTACCTACTCTTTCCCAGATAGTTGAGGAAATGGCGAGAACAAATAAAGAAGTGAGACTAGTGGGAAAAAGAAGCCGGGCGGTGATGGTGCATGCCTTTAATCCCAGCACATAGGAGACAGAAGCAGGCACATCTCAGTGATCTAGGTCAGCCTGGTCTACAGAACTTGTTCCAGGACAAGTCAAGGCTATATACAAAGAAACCATGTCTTGAACAGCCCCCCTCCCCAAACAAAACAAAACGAAACACTGTGTCAGCCACCAGGCAGACACTTCAAAACACAAAACAAAACTGGTATTTTGTTGGACTTGGGTTTTGTTGGTTTTGAAAGAAGGTTCCTTTATAAGTTAATCTGATTTTTATCTTTGTAGTCTATCTGTATCTGTTTCCTAGGTACCAGGATTGCTGACATGCCCTCATGACGCCCAACTTGACTTAAATCTTCTTCAGGATATGATGCTTTTAACACTGTTAGAAGGTGGTTCAGTTAGGTGCGTGAAACACAACAGGATGGGTACTGTCTGGAAGGCATGGCGGGGCTGAATGAGTTTGATACATTCATATCACAGTGAAGAACACGAAGGGTTTTCTATAATACTTACATTCGTTTCCCAGGAAACAAAGCTGGTCTATCCAAAGGCTATGGATCTATTATAATTTCTGTTTAGTAATGATTATGTTCTTTGTGGATCTAATGTAGAAAGATGCAAGGGATTGGCTGAGGCTCTAAACTAGACTACAGCTCTTTTGCAGACTTATATTTTGAGATTTGAAGCTTCCTGACTGCTCTTCCATAGACTTACACCCTTTAAGGATTTACTTGTGTCTTTGGATATTTCTCATTTTATCTAATACTGTTGTGACCCTTCCTTGATTACCATTTTTGTTATTCTCCTGTCAGCATTGTGGTGGTTTGAATGAGAATAACCCCCATAGACTCGCATTGGAATGCTTGGTTCCCAGTTGGGTGGACTGTTGGGAAGGATAAGGTGGGGTCTTGTGGGAGTAGATGTGATAATGGCCTTGTTGGAGATCTGTCACTGGAGGTGATGGAGGTTTCCAAAGCTCACACTGGATCCCCACCCCCACGCCCCACCCCCCACCCGCCACCTCTCTGCCTGTTGTCTGTGGATCAGGATGTAACCCTCGGCTACTTCTGCACAGCTCCAGGCCTGCATGCTGCCATGCTCCCACCATGATGATAATAGACCAAGCCTTTGAAATTGTAAGCGAGTCCCCAGTTAAATGTCAACAAGGCCTGCTCAGAGGGGATCTCAGCAAGACTGAGCCTGAGACAAGATTATTGCAAGCAATTAGACTTAGTATACCTTTACCAGAAACAAAATACCAGGGTAGTTGCCAGGACACAGTGATATCTACAAGCTGTACAGAGTACACAAGGTTAATGTCTAAGCCTAATTTGTTTAGCCAAGCTTCTGCATGCTTTACTGATGTCTAGGGAATGTAGACACTCAAGTGTCCTGAACTCTTCACGGCCTGAGGAACTGTTCTCAGGAACTGGAAGACACACAGTGCCCTAGGAGCCATGGACTAACCTGAAAGCCCTGTGATGCATGCCTCTCAAGGCCCTAGGTCAGTTCAACTGCATACTTTCTGCAGAATACTAACACAAGTAGTTAACATGAATCCATAATCCAAACATGGAGAGCTCTCATTTATTTTTAAAGATACACTTTTTTTTTTAAACCTGCATACATGTACATGCCTGGAGTCCTTAGAAGCCAGAGAAAAACACTGGACTCCCTAAAACTAGAGTTACAGTCCTCAGGAACATGTGACCAAAAAGGCCCCTGCCCCCAGTAAGTATATTGATAAAAGCTAGTTCATGTCTAAGTCCCTGATCTCTAGACTCCATTGTTCTCATGGGGAAAATATAATTTAAAAAACCAACTCTTTTTTTTTTTTTAAATTTTGATTAGGACTATAACAATGAGAAAATCATACTTGAAATGTAAGTGGTTTTATTTATTTGTTTTTAAGAGGTAGGGTAGCCTGGGTTGTCCTAAAACTCAATATAGACCAGGCTGGCCTGGAACTCAGAGATTTACCTCTGCCACCAAAATGCTGGGATTAAAGGTTTGCACCCCTTACCAAACCCCCAACTGGTTTGGGCTCCATATTAAATAAGAACCTGCCTATGGATAAATGCCTTAAATATCCAGAGAGCAGATGGTATCCTTGGACGAGTCACCAGCTGCAGAGATAGAACATCCAGAAAGGAGAGAAAGAGGACCAGCATTCTCTGTCCTCAGTGAGATTTGCCTGAACCTTCAGAGACCACGCCGCCTGCAGCATGTCTCAACAGAATGGAAACACTTTATTATATTAGTCAGTGTTCTCTAGGGTAACAGGACTTGTAGAATGAATCTCTCTTTCTCCCTCCATTTTATTTACACGTGCGTGTGTGTGTGTGTGTGTGTGTGTGTGTGTGTGTGTGTGTAATTTTATTAGATTTTTCCAGAATGACTTATAGGCTTCAGTCCAGCAAATCCAACAATAGCTGGTTGTGAACAGATAGTCCAAGAATCTAGTTTACAAGGCTGGGTGTCTCGGCTGGTCCCAGAGTGGACTCTAGTGACAGTAAAGGCATAGACTTGCTGACAATGAGAAGGTAAAGATCAAAAACTTACTTCTTCACCCTTGTCTAGGCTTCCAGTAGGAGGAGTGGCCCAGATTACATAGGCATCTTCCTGCTTCAAGATCTAGATTACAGATGAGCCTTTTCCCAACACAAAGAGCTGAATTAAAGTCGTGTTTTCCTACTTCAAAGACTGGATCAGAAGTGGTCTTCCTACTTCAAATTAAGCAAAATTCCAAAAATAAAATGTGTTTCTATCTTGAGGTAGAAAAGACTGTAAAAGCTGGAAGCTGGGGAGTAACATCACCCTCTGGACATGGACAGCGGTCACACTCCCACACACAGTACCTACACAAGATCAAGCCAACCAAAGGTCCCCCAAAGATTTGGGAGTTGCCCTCTCGGTCCCACCCCTTCCTGAGGAGCTGTTGGCAGCTGATAGTTGCTAGGGAAGGGAGAACCATTCTGCTTCCATGCTGTGGCCACTGGTGAGTTTTCCATGTTTCAGTGCATGGCCCTACACCAATACACACGAGGACAGCACTTAGGCCTCAGATAGAGTCTTACTAAATGACACAAAGTCTTGAAGGGATGTCTTGGGCACTTGCCTGGCATGATGGATTGTTCCACCAAGCCGAGTCAGAATAAACCACTCCTTGAGGTATTCTTGTTAGATATTTTTGTCACAGAAACCAGGACACATACCCTAGCTTTTAGTAAAATATGACAGAATTTTTTTCTTCAAGGAAAAAAAAAAAAGATTCTGGTGAAACCAAACAGGTAGGAAATGGTTGAATGTTTGTCCTGCAAATGTTTCACTGTGGTGGAGGAGTATGCAGACATATACAGTGTCTCTCTCTTTACTTCCCCTAAACTCTGCTTCAACCAGAAAACAAAAAGCTGACTCCTTATGGCACTTGCTCCAGAAAGTTCCCAAACTCCATTTCTCTGTTCTCTTTCCACAGTGCTTAACCAACCGCCTGAATTAATTCTATCTGTAGTACTCACTGCCAAGTTTTGTGTGAGCTTATCACTGATGCTGCACACACTACAAAATTTTAAGTGATGTCACAGGTGCCCATCTTCAAGATCCACAAATAAACCTCTTGTGGCCTCTTGTAGCCAAGATAAGCTAGCAGCTTGCAAACTTACTGTGCAGAGAACCCACATACCCACCAGGGCAGCAGCTACAACATCATTGTAAGGAGAACACCCCAAGTCAGGGCACAAGGGGCTTAAGCTTAACATAGACCAATGGAGAATGTATCACAGAAGATGCTTATACTTAAAAGGATTCTTTAACAATCATTTTAACCAGCTTGGAGGACAGTATCCTAGCAGCAAATTTAATAATCAGTAATTTTATTTGTTGACAAATTTTCAAGGAAGGATGCTGGCAATGTGTTTACCAATTTTCATGCCAGGACATAGTAACATAGTAATATAGTAACTTACTTTCTTCCTTCCTTCCTTCCTTCCTTCCTTCCTTCCTTCCTTCCTTTTCTTTCTTTCTTTTTTTTTTTGCATAGTAACTTTCTCATATTAATTCATGCAGCTTCTACCTTATGTCTTTCCTGAAAATGTAAACATCCATCTACCTCAATCCCAGCCTTCTGTGTTAACCAATAACAAAACCCATAGGAAAGGGCACAAATGACCCTTTCACAGCCTGATACATGATCAATGACCGTGACCAATGCACAGTACTGGACCATGAGCTTTCTGACAGTAACACCACATTTTACTTTGATTTGTATCAAGGCGATTTTGCCATGTGTATTTTTACAAATTTGTGGGAAAATTCCATTACCAGGTCTGGTGGCTTGAATATGGTTGGCCCATAGGGAGTGGTACTATTAGGAGCTGTGGCCTTATTGGAGGAAGTGTGTCACTGTGGGGGTGGGCTTTAGAGGTCTCCTCCTATGCTTAGGCTCTACCTACTGAGGAAGAGACCCTCCTCCTAGTTGCCTGTAATACAGATGTCTCTTGACTGCTCTTGGGTCAAGATGCTAGGTCCACGGCACCTAGCATGCGGTGGGCATCATTGTAAACAAGCAAGTTAAGGACAAGATTCTGGCCAAGAGGATCAATATGTGGACTGAGCACATCAAGCACTGGAAGAGCAGAGATGGCTTCCTGAAGTGGGTGAAGGAGAATGATCAGAAGAAAAAGGAAGCCAAAGAGAAGGGCACCTGGGTTCAGCTGGAGCACCAGCCTGTGCCACCCAGAGAAGCACACATTGTAAGAGCCCATTCCATATGAATTCATAACCTAATATACAAAAAATAAAGGACCCAGACTGCAAAGTGTTGAATAATATAGGAAGAAATACTGTTATTATTTGATCATTTCTTATATGCCATGAAATAACATATTCACTCCCTTCTCCATTTTCCATCCCCTGCTTCACCAGCTTCACCAACTTCTCCCTCAAGACATCCCTTCACGACTTCATGTTTAATAAGACTCTAAGCCCTAAGTGCTGTCCTCATGTGTATTGGTGTAGGGCCATCCACTGAAACATGGAAAACTCAGCAGTGGCCACAGCATGGAAGCAGAATGGTTCTCCCTTCCCTAGCAACTATCAACTACCAACAGTTCCTCAGGAAGGGGTGGGACCAAGAGGGCAACTCCCAAATCTTTGGGGGACCTTTGGTTGGCTTGATCTTGTGTAGGTACTGTGTGTGGGAGTGTGACCGCTGTCCATGTCCAGAGGGTGATGTTACTCCCCAGCTTCCGGCTTTTACAGTCTTTCTACCTCAAGATAGAAACACATTTTATTTTGGTTTTGGTTTTATGAGACAAAGTTTTTCTGTGTAGCCCTGGCTGTCTTGAAACTTACTCTATAGACCTGACCTCAACTCACAGAGATTGCCTACCTCTACCTGCTGGGTGCTGGAATTAATAGCATGTGCCACCATTACTGCCTGGTAGGAATTAATTTTATAACAGTGCGTACAAGTTACCTAAAAGTGGGTCAAAGATTCTAAGTCTAAACATGGTGAGCACACATCTTTAATCCTAGCACTCTGGAGGTAGAGGCAGGTGCACTCTGCACTCAAGGCCAGCCTGCTGTATACAGCAAGTTCTAGGAGAACCAGAGCTGCTATGTTACAGACTCATTCATTCTCTCTCTCTCTCTCTCTCTCTCTCTCTCTCTCTCTCTCAAAATGATGTTCCTTTATGGCAAGGAGGAATGGAAAGAAGGCCAGAATGAAAAGGTGCAGGTCTTCTTGAGTAAAATGTGCTCTGGCTTGATAATGGTGATGGGTACACATTGCCTTGTATAAGTGAAAATTAAATTATACATTTCAAGCAGGTATACTGTTTTTATATGTGAATTGTATCTCAGAAATGATGTTATTTTCATGGGAGCATCTGAGGGATGAAGAACAAAAGAGGAAGTGGCTACTTCTAGAGACAAGAAGTGGGTCAAGAATATCTAAATTTGTTAAGATCTTGTTGGCTTTCTGCACAGGGATCCTATGGGTTGTTGAGAGTGCCAGTAATAACATTCATGTGAGAAGCTCCAGATGCTGAGTGAAGAGAGACATGGGAATCAACATTTGCATCAGAGACAGTTCATATTTTCAAGCTACTCAGGCAGGAAGCCACAGAGTCAGAACGACAAGATCATCAGTGGGGTCCAGGCTTCTATCACACACTCATGCCTCAGCCTTTAACGTGTCAGTTTGCAGATGTCTTATTCCTAGGGTTGAGGAGACACTGAGGTAGTTACAGTCCCATCAACCTCACCACCACTTACTCTTCCATGTGGATGGGCTCCCCTTTCTCTTCTCTCAAGTTTTCCACCAACATTTCTCCATACTGCCCAATGATGGGGAATACCTAAGCACAAAATGCAACAGTTGTAGCTAAATGTGGAAACTCAGGTTCCAGAAAGACATGTCATCAGTTGAGCCTCAGTTGAGGAAATGTCTCTGTGAGATCCAACTGTAAGATATCTTCTCAATGAGTGATCATTGGGGGGAGGGTCCAGCCCACTGTGGGTGGTGCCATCCCTGGGCAGGTGTCCTGGGTTCTATAAGAAAACAGGCTGAGCAAGCCATGGTAGGCAGGCTTGTAAACAGCATCCTTCCATGGCCTCTGCATCAGCTTCTACCTCCAGGATCCTGTTGGGTTGAATTCTTGTCCTGACTCATTTGGTAATGAACAGCAAAGTAGAAGTGTAAGCTGAATAAGCCCTTTCCTCCCCAACTTGCTTATTGGTCATGATGTTTCATCAAAGTAATTGAAACATTAACTAAGACACATGTAGAAAAATGGTCTTGGGATACTGTTATCTCAGGCTAGTTCTTTTTATTCATACCAACAGCATAATAATTGGAGAAAACAGAGGTTGTTGTTTTCTTAATAGTGGCCATTAGAAAAGCATGAGGATTGGGGGTGATAGTCCCAAGCACTCAGGAGGTCAAGGTTAATGGATCTTTGTGAGTTCAAGGATAGCTGCCCTTCACAGTTGAGTTCTGGCTCTACCAGGGATACTCAGAGAGATCCTGTCTCAAAACAAACAAACAAACAAACAAACAAGCAAAAAAGAGTTGGTAATAGAGAAATGGCTCAGCATTTAAGAGCTCTTGCTCCCCTTGCAGAGGACCCAAGTGTGGTTCCCAGTACCCAGGGTGTCACTCCAGAACCAACAGAACTCCATCTCTGGGAGTTCTGGCACTTATGGCCTCCAAGGGCACCAGCACACCCATGCACATATACCCTACAGACACACAATTAAAAATATATTAAAAAGATTAAGGGTGTATCTGTTATTTTTAAGAATGAATATGCTGGGCAGTGGTGGCACACACCTTTAATCCCAGCACTTGGGAGGCAGAGGCAGGCGGATTTCTGAGTTCAAGGCCAGCCTGGTCTACAGAGTGAGTTCCAGGATAGCCAGGTCTATACTGAGAAACCCTGTCTTGAAAAAACAAAAAACAAACAAACAAAAAAGAATGAATATTATAACATGAAAATCCTTTTATGCATTTGGCTTTTTAAAAATTATTTTTATCTTTATGCTTATGAGTGTTCTGCCTGCCTGTATATCTGTGTACCATGTGTGCACAGTGCCTACCATGGAAGGAAGAAGAAAGCATCAGATGACATGGGATTGGACTCATAATTGCTTGAGAACCACTCAGTGTGGATTTTACTAACTGCTGAGACATCTTCTAGCCACATAGAGAAATCCATTTAATTTTATAAATAGGGACACAAGGGAAAAGATGATTCTATTTTCTTACTATGAATTTTCTTCTAAAATCTTCCAAAACTATATTTTGGGCCACAGTGAACTCTTCTAAAGCTCCTTTATGATAAAAGCTTGGAAGAAAAGGAACAACACAAACTTCTTCTACCCCATGAAGAAAATCTGCACAAATGCCTCAGCCGGCTTCATATGTGATGGAAAACGCCTACATCGGGAAGTAGCCTCTGAAGAAGAGCCAGCTAGTGCAGTGAGGCAAGAACATTCCATTGCAGCCATAGGACGGTAAAGCAGTGAATAGAAGGGATCTCATTTTCAGGCCTCACCATGCAGTCCATGCAGAGCACACCAAAGTGTACACAGAACGAATGTATAGGACCAAGAAATAATTTAAAAACCTCATAGGGCACAGGATTCAACTGCATTTGTACACAATGGTGACAATAAGTTGGGAAATAGTAAGAAAATGATGTCATAGCAATAACTAGAAATTAATGCTTAAAGCATGAATGAACAGACCAAAAATCAGAGAGTCATATGGTAGCCACTGATCAGAAGACACAACACAATAAAAAGATCTCCCTTATGCTTATTTAAATTTTTATCAGAAATCTCCCTGAGCCTTTACATTCCAAGTTATTCATAATTTGGATAGAAAAGTGAAGGTTCAAGAAACAACCAAACAATTCTACAAAAAAAAGTAGAAAGAATTATCCACATCATGTCACTCATCAAGAGTGAATTGTCCCCCCAAAAGGGAAAAATGCAGCAATAATCGAATAAAACATGAGAAAATATAAACCCCCTAAAAGTCTAATAAGTTTTGGAGGGAATAACTTTCCTCAAAACAGTATTGGAGAAATTGAATATGCATGTTACAACACAACTCTTTACCTGACATTCATACCAAAACCAAAACAAGACATTAAAGACAGGTCATAGATGCAAATCTAAAATATAAAACTACATGTTATCAATTAAAACAAAAACAAAACAAGAAGCAAAACAAACCAAAAAAACGAATTAAGCAAAGGTGGATTCACTTGTAGGGGGGATTTCCCCTAGCTATTTGATTGGCTGATAAAAAACAACAGGAAGCCCAATCACTGAGTGAAGATAAGGAGGCAGGATCTGACAGGTGGAACAGGAAGAGGAGAAGCACACAGAGAGACAGAGACTGAGATGGGAGAGACAAGATGGAATCTGTAGGAGAGGATGAAGAGCCAGGACCACGTGGTCCTAGGAGCCATAAGTACCCAGGGATTTCTTAGATAGACGATTTAATAATACAGGACACTTTTGTTTAATATAAGTATACAAATTATATCAGTATCAATTGAGTTTTGAGTGGGCATTTGGGGGTTTAAGGATTTACTAATATAAATCTGACTGGCAAATTACAAGCCTCTGGAGTTTTCATTTTATGGTGCTAGGGGATTAGAGCCAGCTACAGCCAGTTTCAACAGGCCAGCCACAAGAGTGCAGAGCAGTTCTGCAATAGCTGACTGAGAAACCTAGACAGATCACTGCTTGGGTGTCCCCATGTGGGTGGGGAGACCTCCATTGCTGTCCTGTATCAGGCCATGGCATAGATTGCTTTTTATTATTTATTTATTTTTTGTTTTGTTTTGTTTTTTTTTCAAGACATGGTTTCTCTCTATAGGCCTGGAACTCACTCTGTAGACCAGGCTGCCTCTGCCTCCCAAGTGCTGGGATTAAAGGCATGCACCACCACTGCCTGGCTAGATTGCTTTTTATAACTACATGATAAATTCACTTTACCCTCTGTTCTTAGCTATAGTTTTGCAGAGTGATGGGTACATACACACCTTGGCCAACAATCTGTCAGTGTGCAGTCTATGACAAGGCTGTTTGAGAGATTGCCAGATGCTGCTTAGTGAATCCATTAGTTTCCCTGCCCATCTATCCATCTGTAATCTTTCCTGTCAACAAGATCCTGGTCCATCATGCTGAGCTTGCAGTGAGGGTGGCCACGACAGAGCCAACTTATCTTGCAATTAGCAATTATAATGGTCAGGCAATGCACAGGTCTGGTTCAACTAACCTATCAGGATGTCTTCTGTTTACAAAATATTCAACAAAGGCCTAGCGATATACTGATGACTAATACCTAGACACTTTATTGGCAGTCTCACAATTTAGTAAGAAACATGTGCATGGAATCCCCCAATAGTAAATGTACAAGGGACAATGGAGCATGAAGGAGAAGGAAAAGAGGCCAAACTCACCTTTTCCTCACAACTAGAACGTGCAGCAGCTGGCCCATGACTGCAAACACAGCCTTAATCTACTCATGTAAACAGATCCACCATAGCCGCATCCTTTCTGAAGTTTCTGTCTGTTCATTGTGTTGCATTTAGAAACTACCACATAAAATTGAGACCATGCTTTTGAAAGTCCCGGAAAAAACGAGGGCACCCCAGCACACCATGCCTCGGAAGGCGACACCCCAATCACTCGTGAGAAACAGTCTTGATGCAACAGCAAGAGGATTTTTATTCTAGAGGCTCTGGGGTTCACAGTCTTACACCACACAGGGGTAGAGGACTGTGGACCCCGAGTGCAGAATTGGAACAGCTTTTATAAGTTCATAACAAAGCCTGCACATCGCAAGCCAATCGATTTGTACCACTCCATAGCTTCTAAGCCAATCAGTTTAAATTATCCCAGCCTGCGCTCCAAGGACCAATCAGCTTTCTATAGAAGCCAGATAGCAACTAGTTAGCTCATTTTTTCTTATGAGGCCAGGATCACATACTCAAGGCCTTTTTATCTAGTTTTTAACAAAGAGCAGGGTCTGGAATTTGAGGTGTTTAGGGCTTCTTAGGAGGCTGGAGTTAGAGCTGTACTTTTTATCTTTTCATTCACTAATTTTCCTCTTGGTAATAGTTCTAATCTTAGAACTCGGAGGACTAAAGGTCAGTTTTCTCTTGGCTTGGAAGGCCCTTTTACTGTTGTCTAAACCTATTAATTATGTAAGGCCCAACTGTAAGCAACAGGAGCAAAACTTTTAAGGGTCTCATCAAAGCAGAAAGCAGGGTGGTCAAGAGTACAAGATTAGGGCCTTTCCATCGAGTCTTAAGGTTTCCTGCGCAGTGGCATTTAACGTAGACTGAATCTTCAACTTGGAAGTGATGTGGAACTTGCAAGTCTCTTTTTCCTGAGTAGGCCTTTCAGAGCTGCTTTTATGCTCGCTGCCTCACCCATTCGAGTGCCTTGAGCCTAGAGATCAAAGGCTGGGAAAGCAGTACATCAGTACTATGTGTGGAGCCCGGCTCCCCCCCCGCCAGAGCGATTCATAGGGGTGTCAGGTTAAAATGGCAGGGCCTGTTCAGAAACAAGGGGAGAGGCACCACCCAGCCTAAGCCAGTCTCCAAGGTCAATTTAGTTAGGGTCTCTCATAGGGTTTTGCTAATTTTTTTTTTAGCTGTCTTGAGCCCTGGGAATACTATGTCTGATAATGTTTCTAAATAGTCCCCAATATCTCTGTCAATTTCTGACTTAACTTAAAAATAAAAACAGAACCATCATCTGATCCAATAACCTTGGAAACTCTAAAACTCAGGAAAATTTCTTCTAACCCTGGCAGCTGTTTTCTGTTTGCTGGGCAAAGTCTCAACCCATCTAGAAAAAATATCTACAAACACTAGAAGGTATTTATAACCATATTTTCCTGCCTTAGCTTTTATAAAGCCTCTATATATTCTAGGCTGTTCTCTTCTAGGCTTTTTGCCCTGTTTACCCTTTGCTGCATAAGCATTCACTTGCTGGCATACCTTACATTGTTCTATTAATTCCTTAAATGAGTTCGTCTGTGCATTTGGCCTGGTGAGTCCTTGGCTTACTTTCAGGGGAGTATAATTCTCCCTTCTTGTGTGCACCTTCTCTTGGTAATAGTTGGTAGGATGGCTAGCAATCTCAGTCCTTTTTTTCTTCAGCATATTTTAAGTGAGGCTATCTCTTAATTTTGTCTCATTTTTTAGTGGGTGTCTCTTGCAGACCCATAACCAATATAGGCTCCTGCATATTAATTCTTGGAGCCATTTGTTCTGCCTGGCTATTGTCCATTGAGTTTTTTTCCCTTTGACGTCCTGGGCAGTGGGTAATACTCACAGTTGCTGGCTTCATTAGGGCCTCTAAGAAGTCCAAGATTTCTTGTTGGTTTCCTCTGATGTGAGCAGTCCTCTTGGCATATATCCCTGTGGATGTGGGCTGTGGCAAAGGCATACCTGTTATCCATGTGGATGTTGATTTTCTTGTTGGCTCCAAGTTTCAAGGTCTTGGTATGGGCAATTAGCTCCATTTTCTGCGTTGACATGCCAGGAGGTAAAAATTCTTTTACCCAGATGACATTTGTGCTGTCCATCATAGCAGTACCTGCTTGTCTCTGTCCTTCATGGAGAAAACTGCTCCTGACTGTAGCGACTTTCAGCAGGGGTCAGTCTCTCTTTATGGGCCAGTTAGCTGCGGCCTGTTGGGCAGAAAGTATATCTGCTCCTCTCGCTCTCATTTTGGAGAGTATGTCTTGTTCCAACAGAGAGGGTAGGAACAGTCTGGGGTGACCTTAAATGAATGAGCTACCCATCTCATCCCTAGGTCCTTTGTTTTTCGGGTAGACCATGAATATAATTTGGTGCCAGTGGCTTCTTGTACCCAAGATCCTTTCTTGGAAACAGGGCCATTGACTTGGAAGACTGAGTGTTGAGCCCCCATGTCCATCGAGAACTGAGTGGGTTTTTCTTTCTCTCTCATAGTTATCTTGGGTTGGGGGAGGTGGTCAGAACCCCCATCTCCTTTGGTCATTGTCTTCACCCAGGGCTAACATTTTTGCCATTTGGGGGCACTTTTCTCAAGACTTGGGTATTCCTGCTCTCAGCTTTTATTTGTTAGAGCACCTTCTGGCTCAGTGGCCTCTCTCCTTATAGTATGTACATTAGTCCTTTTCTGTCTCTCTTCTCTGCTTTTAGCCAGGATTTTTGTAGCTTTTTTCTCTGTCGGTTTTTTCTTTTTTCTTTTTTGTTTCTTTTTCTCTTCTGTCTCCCTGTCTCAGCAAACTGTACTAAATTCTCTATAGACTTTCCTAACAACCTGCACTGAATTCTTTTATAGACCTTTTCAACAACCTGCACTGAATTCTTTTATAGACCTTTTCAACAACCTGCACTGAATTTATATATATCAAACTATATCAAATCCCCCTAGCCTGGGGTCATAGGGTGTATGGCAGAATGCTTCTATGAGCTGCTCTAGAAAGGCTTCTGGTGACGCATCTGGTCCCTGCTTAACTTCATATACCTTGGTCAAATTTGTGGGCTGCCACACCCTCGAGACCTGCCAATGGAGACTAGTGTTGTTCCTTCAGGTGCATCTTACCTTTTGTCTGAGGGCGTATTCTTTTTGGCTTCCTGTAAAACAGTCTCAAAGAGATTAATCAGTCTCTTGGGAAATATGTCCTTAGTGAGAGAGCCACCATGGAATCAGGATAGGTGGTCTCAGGTCTCCCCCTTTCTCATTCTGCAGTCTTTTTAAAATATGAATTGAGTATATTATTACCATTTTGTAAATTGTAAACTATAAGATGGACCTAATATCCAGTCTCTGTCAATCAAACAGAACCTTTGTTATCTTTATTATCTTAAAAGACTATAAGAATTAACCTCTGACTCATGTTTTGGCTATAAATTTGTCATTTGAAACTGTTTATTTAAATCTATATTAGCTTTTTAAAGATTAAACAGCTTGAGCTGCCTATGAGACTAACAGTCTTCAACCCCATCAGAAATTTAAGAGTGACTAATATTAAAATATATAGAAAGCTTAACATAGCTTTTAAGACTTAGCCAAAGGATAGAGACTGCTGAACACTCAAACAGTTTATATTTTAAAATGTTGGAGCATTATTCTTCAGCCTTTTTGCACACGAACACCTGACAAACTTAGACAATCAGGAATTATTAAGCCTTATAATAATCTATGGTCACATTAAGTTTGTCTGTAGATGAAGAGAGGCAATCTTTGCTTCGTGGGTCTCTCTCTCTCTCTCTCTCTCTCTCTCTCTCTCTCTCTCTTTCTCTCTCTCTCCACAACAGAAGCAACTCTATATATGCCCAGTTTCTTCAAGAAAGGGAAGGTGTCAGGAGCAGACTAATCTCTCTATATAAATAAATAACATTAAACACCATATTTCATGGATTTCTGATGTTTTTGAGAAATCAACTATCTATGTAAAGTAATGTAGACTGGTGTCTGTTAAACTGTTTTCAGCTATTTCTGATTAAAACATAGAAAACATCTTAATAATAAACTCAGAGCCTTATATTTTTATTTGGCCCTAAACTCATAGGTTTAAACATCTCAGATCCATGACAATAACAGCAAAGAAGGACTGGATGTACATCCTGCACCCTTAAATTTCAGTATTTATATCAATGAAAACCTTGATTTTATATCAAAATAAAATCTGTATCAAATAAGAATTTATGCTTTGAACTTAATTTATATCTGTTTTTAAATCCAACCATTTTTATATTCTCTAGAAAGACAATTTAAAAATAATAATTCTCTTTGGCCTCAAATCCCAGGGAAGGGGGTGGCCACTCTCTGTAACTTCTTCAAGCTGAATATGGGTGTTGAGATATGAAGGGGAGTTGTATTTTCTCTAATATAAATCTCAAAATAAGATTTTAGTACCACCAAGACAGATTTTACATTTAATATTTTAGAATCTAGTCTTTTGGAGGTCTCTCTTATTTTGACCTCTCTCCCAGTGGAATAATATAACTATAAAGCTTAATATTATATTTATCATAATAATCTGAACAATTTAAAATAAATGAAATAAACCATCTGTACCAACTTAAACTCAGAATTTCCGCACCTGCCACCTTGAGTGTCTTGTTAAGACTTATTTTCTCCATCAGAAGGCCTCAAAGTATTTTGTCTCTTTTTTGTTTTAACTTGGTGATGAACGACCTTGCAGCTGCAGTCCGGAGTTTTCTTTAGAAGAAGAAACTACAAAGAAAAGGGGGAGTAAAACAGGGAGATTGGCCCCCAGGCAGCTGCAGTCAGGTGGCAATTTTTGGCTCAGTGGAAGGTTACAGGTTATCTCAGGCAAACAGTTAACCTTGGAGCAATGTGCCAGATGTCTCAGGAATGTGGTGAGCTAGCTCCTGGAGGGAGCAGAGAGTGTTATCTTAGGATTCATAGTTTCTCAGGCTGAGAGCAGAGAAAAGAAAAAGAAAAAAAAGAACAAGCAGCTCTGTGTCTGAAAATATCGAGTTGGGGTCTAAGAGAGTTGCTTTTCAGTCAGTCTAAAGTCCAAATAATATCCTCCAATATTGTCAGTCTAAGTCTGAGAACACAGAACAAGATACAAAATAACACCATATAGACAGCCTGACCCTGCCACCATCAGGCCTCTAGATTCAAGAGCATAGAGCAAGGAAAATCAACACACAATTTGCCCCTAGAGGGGCCCAGTTTCAGACATCAGGTGCCCCTGCACATACTGCAGGAACCAGACAAACCAGATTTCAGCAAAACTCGGCTCCCGCCATTATTTACAGATGGAGAAAAGCCTTATTCAGCCCTCTCTAGGGCCTAACACTTCCTCCAGACCCCTGTGGTCTCGACTCTAGCATGGCTGCCAGTCAAACTTACCATATCAGACAGGCTCTCTGAGCCCCAGATGCAAGTAAAACTGAAATTTTCAGACAGGCTTACAGACTCAGACTTTGACAAAACAGTGAGACAGACAGAAAACAAACCATGGTACCCGTCCACTGGACAAACTGTAGACAAAGACATACAGGACAAAGACTGACAAGTATTCGTCTCCACTGAGACAGAACCAGATCAGAAAACCAGATGGCCGGGAGGGCATGTGAGTTCTCCAATTCAGTAGAACTACCGTGTGAGTTCTCCAATTTAGTAGAACTACCGTGTCCTCCCCAACACCCAGATGGGAATCTTCCAGGCATCCCTGGAGTTCCCCCACTCCTGGGACGTCTCCCAGAGTCGCAGCTTGTGGCCTTCACTAGCATGTCTGCTTACCACGGTCTCCTGGCCCTCATGGTCCAAGAGGACAGCTGCATATCAAAAGTGTGCATCTCATCATATCAGATTCAGATTCAGATTCAGATTCAGATTCAGATTCAGATTCAGATTCTGATTCAGATTCCGATAACAGAATAGAACAGATACTCAGAATGAAGACATCGGCAGGCACACACACACACATTTCAGAGGGGATCCCCTTATCTCCAAGTTGGTTCTCTGGTATGGGGGGGTAATTGCACTTCCCGGCCAACGCACCAGTGAAAGACCCAGAAAAACGAGGGCACCCCAGCACACCATGCCTGGGAAGGCGACACCCCAATCACTCACGAGAAACAGTCTTGATGCAACAGCAAGAGGATTTTTATTCCAGAGGCTCTGGGGTTCACAGTCTTACACCACACAGGGGTAGAGGACTGTGGACCCCAAGTACAGAATTGGAACAGCTTTTTATAAGTTCACAACAAAGCCTGCACATTGCAAGCCAATCGATTTGTACCACCCCATAGCTTCTAAGCCAATCAGTTTAAATTATCCCAGCCTGTGCTCCAAGGACCAATCAGCTTTCTATAGAAGCCAGATAGCAACTAGTTAGCTCATTTTTTCTTATGGGGCCACGATCACATACTCAAGGCCTTTTTATCTAGTTTTTAACAAAGAGCAGGGTCTGGAGTTAGAGCTGTACTTTTTATCCTTTCACCTTTAAGTAAGAGCAATTGGACTTAATGGCTTCGCAAATAATGGCATCTGGGATTTAGTCCCCTGCATGTAAGGAAGCTGTTGGGTTATGTAGTGGGCTATGGGTCACATGCTTCTGTCATTGAGACTCTATCCTGGACTTGTTAGCAAGAGCCCCTGGAAGCATCTATGTCCTGGGCAGGCAACGGTGATGCTATGTGTCCTGCTCCGTAGCAGATGCTTCATAAGCTCCCATCCAGTTCCCTCTGAGGAAGCAATCGTGAAACTCAGCGGGTCAGGAAAGAAAAACCTGAGAGTGGGAGAGAAACCAGCTGGGAAGCAGATTAGACCTGAGGCAGGGAAAGAGAGGAGAGGCTCATGGGGGATAAATGTGCCCAGACTGCAATATGCATAGGTATGAACATCTATTATCAATAGCATGCTATTTTACTAAAAGTATGATGTATTATAGTAAAAATAGTGCAACAGAAAATCAACTTTTTATTTTAAGGGTTTTTTTTTTATTTTTATTTTTTTTGAGCCAGGATCTCTCTACATAGTCATTGTTGTACTAGAACACACTATGAAGACCAGAGTGGCCTTGAACTCACAGGCATCCTGCTGCTTCTGCCTTCTGAGTGCTGGGAGTAAAGGTATTTGCCACCACACCCTGCATAAAAATAACCATTTTAAAGTAAACAATTTATTTAGCACATGTTTGATGTGTACACCACTGCTAATCATCTTCTCCTTCTCCTTCTCCTTCTCCTTCTCCTTCTCCTTCTCCTCCTCCTCCTCCTCCTCCTCCTCCTCCTCCTCCTCCTCCTCCTCCTCCTTCTTCTTCTTCTTCTTCTTCTCCTTCTTCTTCTTTGTTTTGTTTTTTTTGGATTTGGTTTTTTGAGACAGGGTTTCTCTGTATAGCCCTGGCTGTCCTGGATCTCATTCTGTAGCCCAGGCTGGCCTTGAACTCAGAAATCCACCTGCCTCCACCATCTGGCTTGCTAATCTATTTCAAAAAGCACTAGTGACTGCACCACAAAAGGTAGAGGAGTGGATCTATGCTTTGATTTAATCTGGAATCTGTGTTTACTGATGCTAAAAGTCCTTGCCTTCAGTTGGTTTTTGATCTGTCAATAAAAATACCAGAGGCCAATGATTGCGTAGAGAGAAAGAAGCGAGACTAACAGGTCCCCACAGGTGAGGAGAGAGGAGAGGGAGGAAGAGAGAAAGAGATATTTGAAGTAGAGAGCTGGAACAGACTGAGAAATGCAGGGGAGTACTTCCAAAATGTAGGCAGAAAAGGAAAGTGGCTCACAGAAATGGAAAGCAGCCAGAAGGAGTCTTGGGCAGCAAGATCAATGGGCTTCAGAGAATGTAACCAAGCAACTAAGCTGAGGTAGCTTTAGAGGTGTTGAGCTAGGAATAACGGTAAAATGAGCTAATGTGTGTGTGTCTTACCTCTGTGGATTGAAGATAGCTCCTGGGCTCCTGTGAGCATCCGTCCCACCAGAAACATAAAGTGGGACAGCCAAAAAACAACTTGCTACAACAAAACTCTGCAGATACCTCCCTATTCTCTCTTCCACTCACTGGCTTACCATTGCATGCTTGTATTCATAGGTGGATTCATTCTGGGTCCTTCCAGTTAGTAAGATCAGACACTACATGGGATTTTTATGCCTGCCACCTTTGACTTAGCATGATGTCTGTCTGATTCTTCTATACTGACTTGAACTTCAATCTCAAAAACCCAATCTCTAAGACAGATGCTGACCACTGTGGCCTTCCATTCAGAATGATATCACAGGCAGGTAGATATGGGGAGTGTCTTAGAGTTTCTTCCTGTACAAAACATGATGACCAAGAAGCAAGTTGGGGAGGAAAGGGTTTATTCAGCTTACATTTCCACACTGCTGTTCATCACTAAAGGAAGTCAGGACTGGAACTCATGCAGATCAGGAAGCAGGAGCTGATGCAGAGGCCATGGAGGGATGTTACTTACTGGCTTGCTTCCCCTGACTTGCTCAGCTTGCTCTCTTATAGAACTTAAGACTACCAGCCCAGGGATGGTACCATCCACAATGGGCCCTCCCCCCTTGATCACTAATTGAGAAAATGCCTTACAGCTGGATCTCATGGAGGCATTTCCTCACCTGAAGCTCCTTGCTCTATAACTCCAGCCTGTGTCTGGTTGATGCAAACCCAGCCAGTATAGGTAGCAATCTCATTTATCTGGATGAGAATACTGAGGCTGAGCACAGTAGAGGAACTACCCCTCTGCCACTGTGTCACACTTCTGGTCCATGCTGGAGCATGACACAAATGCCTTCAGATGCCAGAGCATGACCCCATGACCCTCTGAATAAATATACCCATGTGGCAGTGCTCACAGCAGCAAATATCTGCAGTCTGGTTTCTTACCTCTCTCAACTTTCAACTACATCCAAGTGACTTCTGGCAATAATGTAAATTGTCTTCTGACCTGCCAATCCTGTCCTCTCCTGCACCTGGTCTAGTCTAAACCATCCTGAGACTTTCTTCTTTCAGGTAAACCACCCTTGTGTCATCTCACAGAGAATCCACTGGACTCTGAACATGTGAGATGTGGCCACTCATGATTGACATTCATTGTAACATGCAAAATAAATATTGATATTGAAGATATTCAATAGCAAGGATATTGAAGTCTATATAAAAACAGAAAACTACATTTCATTATCCAATTTGCCATCATTCCAAACTAAAATTATAGTATTACAGTTTAGATATAGTTTGAACTCCAAAAGTTCGTGATATGATAGATATGTAGATTGATGTAGAGGTGGATGGGTGGATAGGTGGTATGATAGATGATAGACAGGTGGGTAAGTGGCAGCAGGGAGGGCAATCCTATGCCACCTGAGGAATGGCAAATTTCAAAATGACAAATCCCAAAAATAGCACCTGAGAGATGACACCTGAAGCTGCCATCTGGCACACACATATATACATATGCACACACACACACACACACACACACACACACACACAGAGAGAGAGAGAGAGAGAGAGAGAGAGAGAGAGAGAGAACAAAAATAAAACCAATTAATTGCTTATATTTTTCACAGATTTTCCAAGGCCTTTGGCTATTTAGGAATTAACTTATCAAGGTTTCTTTAACTACCTGTTGTTGAGGTATTTGAAATGACCACTCTCTAAGGATCTTCTTTACTAAACGATGTCTCTGTGACTAGCAATGGGTTCAGCTGTGTGTCTTAAATTTATATGTTTTGCACAAATTTATAGGGTGCTGTGTAAGTGATGCTTAGAAACCAGTTTGTGCTATTTTATGGATATGTAAAAATCTTCATTATACCTGGACTCCCAACATAAAAGATGGCCAGTGAAGTGTGAAGTGGAAATTTCTGGTTTCTTTGTAGACTCAGTTGTGTCCTGTGATATTATTTTTCTGGACACTGTCATATGAGGGGATGTTTTTGCTGAGGCAGACATGGAAGGGAAGATGTTTGGCAGAGAACAGACCCGTGATGTTTTTCTGGAAGTCATCTGGACAAAGGGCATGTGATGTTTTGTTGGAGTGGATGCTTGACAGAACACCTGATGTTTGGAAAGTGTATAACTATAACCCAGCAGACAGAGGACAATGCCGTGGTGGCATTGGTTTACCTTGCATTCTTCACTGATCACCTTTTGTCATGGCTTCATAGAGAGAAACACACCAAAGAACTCCTTGGGATATTCCAGAGGCTTCTTGCTGCTTCCAAGGACTCAGGCTGATTGGCAGAGCCTCTAGATCAGTCCAGACGAAACCATGAGGCTGTGCTGTGAGATACCTCGGTTGATTCCTGTGAACTCAGTTGTTGATATCTTGACATTGAAGATTGGAATTGCCCCAAAGAACTTTTTCTAAATAGGTCCACATTTCCCTTTGCCATATTAACTTTTCTTTTCCATTACCTTTGGTGCATAATGGCCTAGAAGGGAGGGGAAAGCATTTAAGAAGTCTTATTGAAGTAGGTTTGGAAACATCTAAGGCGACAGAAGTTTTCTGAACATTTCTGCTATTCTTCAACGCCATTCAGAGAGAAAACTGCCATTGTGGTTGTCCTCTGTATATCTACTCTCCTGGACACGGTACTATTATGCTATTATGTATATAAGATGTAATATTTACATTAAAAAGTCTTGCCTGTCACCAGCAGTAAATGTGTAAGGTGTGCCAAATGTACCATGAATCTCTAAGCCAAGGTAACCTAGCGTGCCCTAGCAGTGTGCACTCAAGCAGGGCCTATAAAAAAATGGAAAGGTACTGGACACCTAAGGAGGGCACCTGCAGTTTTCTGTTTGCTCTTCAGAGCTGGAGAGATGGCTCAGGGGTTTGGAGCACTGTCTGCTCTTCCAAGGAACCAGATGCAGTTCCCAGAACCCACATGAAGGCTCACCATCTGGCATAGTTCAGTTCAGGAGTTCTCATGCCCCTTTCTGGCCTCTACAAGAACTGCATTCACACTGGACATTAAAAAGTCTTGCCTGTCACCAGCAGTAAATGTGTAAGGTGTCACACACAGGTGACAAAACACACAATCATTGTTGCCCTGTCATTTGTTCTCTTATAAACTTTCTAACTGATGTCTGTTAACATTATGAGAGAAAGCATCATCTAGAGAAAGAGACTGAGCAGGATTTGAGATGTTTGAGCATCACCCACGGGACAGACAGAATCTAATCCAGGTAGGCCTGACCTGAGAGCTTTAACTTCCACAAACCTTGGCTGCTTAAAACTGGGTGGAGAATTTTACTGGCACTGGATCCTTGACTCCTGGCACTTTCTTTCCCAGTGTGGGATCAGACTAGATGGAACAGATCTTTTCTCAGTGGTGTCAGAGAAGATGAAACTAGATGAAGGATCTGTGACGTGTCCAGAGACTATTGTTCAAGGACAAGGGAAGACCAATCACAAGGGAATCTTTCAGGGCAGAGAAACCTTTGCCCTTTATCTTCCTTAGGTTTCTATAATTGTGAAAAAAAAACACTGACCAACAACAACTTGGGGAGGAAAGGGTTTATTTGACTTCCATTTCCCCACCACAGTCCATCACGGAGGGAAGCAGGTGCAAGAACTCAGTGCAGGAACCTAGAGGTAGGAACTGAAGCAGAGGCCAAGAGGGAGTGCTGATGACTTACTTTCTCCACTTGGCTTCTCAGCTTGATTTCTTATGCAACCCAAAGCATTGGCCCTGGGGGTGGCACCCCCTACTGTGAGCTGGGCCCTCCCGTGTCAATCACTAATCAAGGGATGGCAACACAGACTTCCCTGAAAACCACCCCAATGGAGATACTTCCTCAGCTGAGCTTCAAGCCTTTCCCCATGACTATCAAGTCTAACTTCCCAGATGCTGGATCAAGTTGATAAGAAACTAACCAGCATAGCTGTGACTAGGTGCTTAAGAAGCTGTGGTAAAGGAGACTGGGGTTTTAAATCCAGCATGTTGTGCTTCGTGCCTCCGTCTGTTTCCAAGCCGACAACAAAATGGAAACAGTGCCAGCCCTTGACACAACCGCTAAAATAAAAGTGTAGAGCAAAGATCCTTGTGTATGGTTGCCTGGGCCGACCGTGAATTGCTCTAATCTGTTCGCATATTGTCTTCGTACTCTGTGTAAGGTTTACCCTTGTGTTATTTTAAATGCTGTTTTTTTTCTATCCCACTATTTGGGTTCAATCCTGACACAGCTCTGTTGTGTTTATTCTCAGATGCTCCTGTCTCAAGCTCATAGTCAATAAAAGCCAATGAGCCAATCCAGAGTTTTAGATAGGAGAAGGCAGGGAATACCTGTTCTAGGATCGGTGGGGATAGGGACAGGAAGTGAAAGAGGGGAGGTCCAGGAGCATTGGGAGAAAAGAGTTGGATCAAGAAATGATGAAAAATCCAAGTTATGTGGAAATATTGTCTCGGAGGAACCCCGACGAGCTTAGAGGTTTAGAATGGAGTGATATTTGTTCAATATTTGGCTCAAGGTTATTTTTAATAAATCTTAGTTCTCTCTGTGGTTGTTGAGGACTACTGAAGGTAAAGAAATACAGCTGGCAGATTAATGTATTACTTAGATTTATATTCAAAATAATTAATTTTACACTAACCCTGGCTCCTGCTTCTCTTCTGTTTATATTGCTAGTTTGGACATGGGCATTTTCACTCATGTCTGACCTGTACAAAGGAAGACTGGGGAAACGTAACTGATCTGGAAAAAAGTGAAGACACTCCAAAGACACACTGCGCCCCTCCCTTCGGATATTGGGAAACCAAAGCAGGCACACCAGAAACAATCAGGATCCCTTAGGGAATTTCCTGTAGGCAGAGGACCAAGACTGAAGCCGGGTGCTGGCAGGAGGAGAAACTTGGCCCCCACAAAAGCCTGACATTATTCTGGTGACTCGTCAGATCACCTCGAAGGAGACACTTGAGCAGAAGCCTTGATGGCTCAGCGTGGGCCTGACCTTGCCTCACTGAGGACTGCTTAGTGTTGCACACCTGTTGCTGTCCATTGCGGAGGAGCTCACACGTGAGAACTCTACGTTGGGTGGGTTGACCCTGGAGCCCAGTTTTGTTCCTCTTCCCAGTGTACTGACCTGAATACTTTCTCAGCTATTTTTGTTTTGTTTTTTGTTTTGTTTTGTTTTGATCTTGAGAGAGTGCATTATGTAGTCTGACTCTCTTGGAATTCATCAAGTAGAACTCACAGGCATCCACCCTGCTCCCAAGCACCGGGGAAAAATGGTTCATCTTCATACCAGGTCTTTTTCTGCGCCTCACTTTTGACAAACAGGTCCATGGAAAATGGGTGGCCACAGTCTAGGTTGGTAGGGCTGCCAGGGTCCAGGCTCTGACACTAAAAATCCCTGGACGCTTCCCTGCCTATATGCCCTCAGGTGGATGCCAGGGTGACAGGAGCAGACTTTGAGTAGCTGGGGTGTCAGGAGACAAGTAGATTTGGCTGGTGACATCCTAGGTCAGACAAACCCCATCAGTTTCCCTGGGATGCTCATCCAGGGTCCTCTGGCTCACCTGGGAAAACAGGAGGAGCCAGACAAGATGGAGCTGGTGTCTCAGCCCCACCCTGTGTAAGTGAACATGGTCAGGTTTTACTAGGATAACCAGAGTAGTCTGGACAAGAGTACTTCTCGAATTTTCTACTGCCTGTGACCCAGAGGACTCTGCTTCCCTCCTCCAAGGCAGTTTTGTTACTGTCCCACTGCATGACTGCCTTCTATGGCCAGGCTCTGAGAGGCCTTCTGCTGGGTCTTCACCACCCTGCTGTGGGGAAGCCAGACCACAGTTGTCCAGAGAGCATAGCATCCCTTGGCAGGCCTGAGTTAGGAAGACTTGGGACCCTTGAGACCTCATCTGGTGGGCAGACCACTTGTACGCTGGAATACAGTTCAACAAATCCCCAATGAACTCTCATGGAAATTGTACTGCTGTAGCCAGAATAGGTGTGGCCATCACTTTAGGTTGCTAATACTTGATGGTTTTGATACAAGAATTTAATTATGGGGACAAAAATTAATTACACTGACTACCAGGTTGTATCTAATAACCCAGCTGAAAACTTTCTACTGGGTGGTACTGGACACTATGGTGGTTACTACAATGGCTTACTCTAACCAACAAAAAACCAAAAGTGGTCCCGAGAGATGACTGTTAAGGGCAATAGCTACTCTTGTAGAGGACCTGGGTTCAATTCCTTGTACCCACAAAGCAGCTCACAACCATGCAGAACCTGGGTACAGGGGATCCAATGTCCTATTCTGGCTTCTGTGGGCTCAGCATACATGCCATCATAGAAACACATGCATTGATACATATAAAACAATAATTTTTCAAAGCACCAACACATTTTTAACTATGTAACAGTTCCTGAGCATGGTAATGTGAAACAGGAGGCTATTGTCTTATGAGTACATAACTGCACTGTACTGCACTGTAACTGCATCTCTTCCCATAATCCTTCTTTTCCCATTAAACTCCATTGATCCCGTTACCTTCCAAGTGAGATTCCTGCTGTGTATATCAATATGATTTTTTTGATATTTTTTATAAAATCTAGTAACCGCAAACTCCAATCTTTTTCCTTCCTTCTTTGTCTGTATTTTCATGGAAGTATTACATTTCTCATTTTACCTTCAACAATCTGAAACTGACCTATGAATGTGTTTTAAAGTTCTCATCAAAGAAATCCTTCCAAAGTCTTAATGTTAGGGTATAGTTTTTTTTTCAGGGTAGGGAATGCTGTTGTTAGCAGTGTGGGACACCCTGCAAACAAGAATCCAGTCAGCCATTGTCTGGGGAACACAGAGGCAGCACAGTGTTGCCTGTGGAAGCCCAAAAGGGACAAATACTAGCACACATGGAAAAGGAGAGGATCCTTGCTCGCTCCCCTAAGAGAAAGGCACAATTAAAGATGAACACATGCATTTTGCTAAAGCTCGTTATCCTAATACTAATCTCCACCAAATACCTCAAATGCCCATCAAGGAGGGGCCATTTTACACTGATATGTTTATTGTAAATGAATGTTCTGTGTGCCCCTGGGCCTGGGCCTGTGTCTATGGGTGTATGTGTGTTTGTGTGTGCATATGCTTTTGTGTGCACGTGTGTGTGCATGGGCACAAGTGCCTATGCATGCCTTCACCTCTGGTAACACTATTAGGAGGTTTCCCAGGTGTAGGGCATCTGTGATCATATATACATGATGACATATTAGGAAACCCATGCTCAAATGATCTTCAGGGCGCAGGTCATGGCAGTGAGAAGACCCAAGGAGGAAATCGCTTTTTCCTGGGACGCTTGTGGAACAGAGGGAAAGGCTTGGAAACTTCTGCCTTTTCAAAATTATGGGTCTCCCTGAAGTCAGGCTTCCCAGGGCAGTGTAGAGGCATGATCTTATAGATGCCACTGTGTCACATTGTACACATGGAATTAAAAAGGATAGAAATTGGCAGTACCGATAACCTCTTAAAAAAGCCTGTGAGCAGGGGCTCACA
Source organism: Apodemus agrarius (assembly GCA_964023405.1). Lineage (NCBI taxonomy): Eukaryota > Metazoa > Chordata > Mammalia > Rodentia > Muridae > Apodemus > Apodemus agrarius. Next base: position 39,198,561 of record OZ030028.1, read on the forward strand.
CTGGAGGACCTCAGGAAGTGACCTCACTTGCTTAACGGTCCAGATGGAACTTATAATGCTGGTTACCAGGTAACCAGAGGCCAACTGTAGACTTAACTGACTTACTTGTCTGGAGGCGCTTGAGACAGAAGGATGTTCTCTTACTTCCAGTCTTCCTGTGGCTCAGGCCAGAAGGAAGCCAAGAGTGGTCGCCTTGGCCACTTTTGGAGACGTTGGATACACCCTCTTGCACACTTCTGGCGTGTTTCCCTCAGGGATCCCGAGGTAACATAGGAGAGCCTCTGCCATGGAACTTTCTGGTTGGTCCCCCTTATCACCTGAGGTCACTGCCTGGGTGTGTGTTCCTATGAGACACTAAGGAACATTCTTTTATGCTCACTCTTCAGTGGATTGCTGATGTCTCTCAGAGTTTCTACATTTAAACACCTTTGCCGTCCTAGGTCTGTCCTCAGAATAAAAAGAAGCCAGGCTCTCTGCCCAAGCCCCCCAGGTTCAACTACAGAACCACAGAATATATTGAACAAATGGTCCAGTATTTACCAACTGCAGTTCAGTACCACGACCACCTCTCGATCAGCATCTTTCTTGCTATCTACCATAAGTATGTTACCACCTGGGAGGTGCTGGACCTGATAATGACAATGTGAGTGGCTACAGCCAACATGGGTTTTAGGATGGCTCTGTTCTTCTTCAGGCCTCTGTGATCCCTTAGAACAAGGTTTATTGTACCCTGGCAGTGTTGGTCCTGGATCTGAGCCTGCAAAGTGACATGGCCACATGTGGGGTTGGGGTACTCTGGTTTGTGTCTTTCACTGTGCCCAGGGAGTGTCAAAAACTACCCTTCCTTGTGCCTGGGGTAGAGCTGTTTTCCCATTTGTATAAAAGGTTCTAGGCTCTATCAGACCTATATGGGATTAATGGATCCAGACAAGGGTCCCTGGGGGACCACCCAAGAAGCCTATAACCAAGCAAGAGCCCTAGTAGGAAGCAGGAAGGCTTCTACCCATTGAGTGAACATCTCATAACCCAGGACCTCAGCATGGAAGTCAGAACAGTGCAGAGAGAGACCAGGATCTCCACTCCCTTTCTAGATTCTTCAGATTCAAGTAGCTCCCTGTAGATCTTTTAGTATGTTGGGGAAACAAGGCCTTAAGGGTGACACCCTCATGGAATGCCACAGGTATGCATCCTTCCAGCCTGACTGCGTGGAGGACCAGCAGACAAAGAGGTGAGTGGGTTTCAGGTGAATGGGAGGTAAGAGACCATCTGTGCAGTGGGATGTGGTCAGGGGGAGTGGAGGAAGAGGGAGGTAAGGGCCCATCTATGGTGTGTGTAGGGGGGAGGGGGGAGGTAAGGACCTATCTGTATCATGGGGTGGTTGGGGTTAGGGCTGAGGGCTAAACACTTGATAGGTGCCCTGCTTTGGGGATCACCACTAGAGAGATGGTGCTTGAGAGGTCACCTGCTGGTGGATAAAAATGGAGGTCTCCAGTGGGCTCCCTGGTTCTGAGGAGCAGAGGGAAGGATGGAATCTGAAGGGCCCTGTTTGAATCCATCGCCATTAAAGCCTAGCCCCATCTTTCCTCCAAGGGACAGAATGTGTCTGGAGCCCTCTCCACACAACCTCACACCCCTGACCACTATGCCTATGAGTAGGCAGGCTGGCAGCAATTGCCTCTCTGATGGGGCCCACGGTTCTCTGGTGAAGCAAGGCCAGGCTTCTGACTCCACTTCCCTCCATCCTCCTCTTCCCCACAGCGCCATATTTAGTTTTCTATCCCGCTGGTTTGAGAAATTTCCTGATAGTTTTTGTGAGGCCCCAGACATGGCCGTCGTCAGGCGATTAATGACCTACGTGAAGCTCAATGTGCCTTCTGCAGAAGTACATGCCCGAGCCACAGAGCTTCTCTCAGTTCTGGAGGAGGAGGAGGCCAAAAAGCTAAAGCTTGAGAAAGGTGAGGAGGCCTGGGGTGGGTTGCCTGGCAAGGTAGGACAGAGTTTTGGTGATGGGTTCCACCAGAGAATTCTCCAGAGCTTTGGCCTGAAGCTGGGGCTTCACAACAGTCAGGTAAGATGTCCCACTGTGAGTAGAGGACCAGGGATACTCTGTCATGAAAAGGTCTTGTATGACCATCAATGCCATCTTGGAAACTCACCCCATTCTAGGCCTTCACTGAAATCCCTTCTCCTTCTCCCCTTAGCTTGTGCAACAACGCCAGCAGAGCCCCCAGTGCAGAACGCCTCAGTGACGCAAGAGAGTCTGGCTGTGAGGCCTGCTTCTGTGGCAGAGCCACAGGGAGACCTGCCACCCCGAGAGGACACTGAGCTCTTGGAAACAACAGTTGTGGAACCCTTTGAGTCAGAAGCTGGTCCAGTGCAGCTTCCAACTTCAGATCAAGCTCTGCCCACATCAGCTGATACACAGTCACCTGCAGATGTGGCTGCAAATGTTTCAGCTACAAGGCATGTATTTCTATCTGCCATTGTGCACTTAGGTGCACCAGAGTGTGTTTTCCCTCTGCCTGAGGTTGACATATAGCTAGGAGAATTATCTGCTGAGTTCTACCCAGCCGTGGTTCCTGCCTAAGCTTTTCTTGTTTCTGAAGAGATATTTCCTTTTATTTCATTAGATTCTTTCTTTTATATTGTAGTTTTCACTGTTGTGCTTTTATTTATGTTTTGATAGTAATAAAAATTAATTCTTTACTCATCTTAAATGATATAGTTCCTTTCCTAAGTGGTACAATCTACTCATATCTACCTGGGGACTGCATCTCTGAGTGAAACACGTCAATCACAGGAATGGAACCTTCGCAGGCCGCCCTGAAGTCATGAAAATCAAGCCACTGATGTGGCAGAAAATGGGGATATACTAACAACAGTGAACAATATAAACTATGTGACTGTGACCAGGAGGTTCTGGGCTCAGCAGTGCCCCTCACAGGTAGGGACACAGATTCTAGATGAGCCATATCGGGGCTCATGGACAGAGGTCTTTCTGGGCTTCTCCTCAGTCAAACTGGACATCAGAACCATAAAGAGGAGAAAGTCAGTTTAACTGTAATGGCGCTCACCATTTTTGCCATCCTTGAGTCCAAAGCTGTGCAGACACACTGCACCATGTTTTAACAGATGGTTATCATAAAGAATTTCCGGGCTTTCCCACAATTCTAGGGGTGATCCACAAATGACCAGGCTGAGCCCATGCACATTTTACACATTTCGTCTGTGGGGAATGGGTTGCATATAGTCTTAATGTTCATTAGGTATAGGGAACACTCCATGGGCCAAATCCAGGAGTCACCAGCAAAAATGGCTCACCCAGTCCTCATCCTGGGCATGTGAGATGCCCGCAACTATTACGAGAATATTGAATGTTGTCCAGGCCCCTTCTAGGGTCTTGGGCAGCTCATGTGGGCTCTAATGATGGAGGAACCCCCCCACCCCATCACTGGCTACCTAGGCATTTGTCTTGGGAAAAGTTTCTATACAACAGGTTAGACCCTGTCTCATGAATTGAGCTGTACAGTTCATCTAGTGCCTGAGCTGGGGTGTCCACTGGCTCTGAGGACTGGAGACCCAAGTCTCCAGTAACCAGGTTGAGGGAAACCCTACACAGGCTGCAGGTTGGAGACAGGCTTCCTGGGTGAACAATGGAGGCCTGTGCAGCACAGAGAGCAGAGAAGGAGCAGAAGCTAGAAGTGATGGTGGCAGGTGGTCTAGCTGTCATCCGCGGGGTCATGGCTTAGAGGATGATTCCATTTGAAATTGGCCGCTTAGGGATCAGTCTGCACATTCCACCTGAATACTGTGGACAGCAGGGGAATGGAAAAGTGAATTTCCCTATGCAGGTCTGAGGAACCCACCAAACACTACCTATCAGGGATTAGGGGGTGCTATCAGTATGGCACCTGCTTAGAAAGTGTAGGAACCTGAGTTGGGATCTCCATCATTCTAAAAAAAAAATGGTGTGGTCATGTGCATTGGATACCCCATGTGCTCATGTTTTATTTGTTTTTGCTTTTTGTTTTGTGTTTTCTTCAACTTGATATAAAGTAGAGTAAATTGGGAGGAGGGAACATTAGTTGAGAGAAAGCCTCCCTCAGATTGGTCTGTATCTCACAAGATAAACTAGTTTTAGTTTGATTTTATGACCAAAGGGAGAGTTTTTGCCCTTTGTATTCTGAAACCTTTAAAAGAATGGAAAATGGCTAATGTCCAATTTCGATTATTTGAAAGTAGCTTTTACTTTGAAGTAATATACTCTAAAATTTAATTCCATGTTGTCCCTAGTACGATATTTTACAAAAAGAGACCAAAGTAAAAACTTTAAAGTTTTGGTTTTCATATTTTAAATTTGCCTACTAAGATTTAGCAGCATATTTGATGTCTATGAACTCATGCTCAGACATATCTATAGATCTTAAGGTTGTTTTAAATTGTCCCCAGTTTTAGTGTTCCAAAGGTATTTTAGCTGAGTATCTGACCTGGTGTTTTATCATTGTATAGAGGATAGATGTTGGGATGATGTATGTATGTATGTATGTATGTATGTATGTATGTATATTTGTATGTATGTTTTATCTATTGATAGTTCATTGGATAGTTGGATGAATAAGTTAGATATGAATGGCTGGATGAGTAGACAGATGGGTGGATAGGTGGGTGGGTGGACAGATGGGTAGACAGGTAGAGAGTAGGTTAGTGGGGAGATCTGGGATATGTAGGTGTGTGAGTGGATAATTAGGATGAACGGGTAGACTGGTGAGTGACTAGATGGTTAGGTGGTAGATTGGTGTCCAGATGGATGCATGGATGGGTGGTGGGTGGATAGAAGATGCCTGAGTGTGCACATCACTGCACACAAGCCAAATGAGTGCAGAGACCACGAGTTTGGGTGCTTAAATCTTATTTACTACGAAGCCATTAGAGGATGGATTTTTTTTTATCCCTGTACATTTTTAACACATTAAAATTATTATAAACAGGATTATAAAGGACATGAAACCTTTGTAATACTTGCAACAGAAATATGTGATACCATTGAATTTATTAAAGACTAGAGGCAGTGTACCAGCCGGAGTAGCAAGGAAGTTTTAGTGTTATGAAGGAAGGTTGTGTGTTATCTGGTGGTATTATCAATGAGGTTGTAAATCGAACCTAAAGTGGTCTTAACTGTCAAACAGTTTTATACCTGCTTGTATATCTTACTCTTTTTCTATGGAGTAACAGCAGTCAAAGCAAATGGGTTCTGGCTATTTTGTGAAAGGGTGGTTATGAAAACGGGTACAGAGAAAGCATTGGCAGTTGGTCAAGAGGAGCTGTGTAATGGACCTCTGTGTCACGTGCAAGCCCAATCTGAGCCTCAGTGAAAAACACTCAACAATCCGGTGTTTAGAAAGCGTGTGGCCATTACTCACACCCATGATGTCTGTATGCTCAGCAGGATGAATGATCACAGAGTAAAAGACCTCTCCAATGTAATCAAAGGACATGTAAGCAGTGCTTGAATACATCGGCTATTCTTTTTATAACTAACATTTTAAATAATGTATATGTGGATGTTGGGGGGTTCTGATATGCACATGTGGGTGCAGTTTCCTGAGGAAGCCTGAAGGTGTCAGATCCCCTAGCTCCAGAACTACAGACAGTTGTTTGTGCTGGAAATGAAACTCAAATGTTCTGCAAGGGCAGGGCATGCTTTTGGCCACTGAGCCATCTCTCCAGCCTCTATGAAAGTTATTTCTAATTCTTTCTTCCTGTCAGCTATTTGTTAGAAAATTCCAGACTGGGCTTCACCTAGTACTGTTTATTCAAGCACCCACTCAACCTCAGCGGTCAGCCATCAACTGTGAACTCCCCTGTTTTGACTTCTTTGGGTTCATAAAGTCAATGAATGACCAGTCAGTGTTGTCAGAACATCCAAAGGTTACTGGTCACCACTCAGATCTCCAGCCTTTTGCTTCTAAGGCTCTGGGGTTCCTGGTTCTTGGCCTGAGATGGTCAATGTCTCAACAGTAAAATCAACTTCTTCACAGAGTGCTCACTTGTCTCCTTCCTCACCTGGGAGAGATCATAAACATCTACCTTCATGATTTGTTCCTGTGTGTAAAGTAGTCTCTGGGAAACACCAGGAAAATTCAAAGCTGTGCCTCTCACATGTAATAAGAAGTGCAAATATTCATCCATGCATTGATTCAAGACCAAGGAAGCAAAGGTTTCCTCTGTGACTCTATCAGATACTCTATCCTTGTATATGGTTCTCCTTCCCAAGAGTTGGCTTGAGTCACATTCAAAACACATAACTGGGCTCAGAATGAGGTTTACCAGTGGTGTACCTATGGAGTCTCAGGAATAATGAAACAGAATTGAGATTTAACTCAGGATATAAGTAACAGATGGTAATGTCAATAAAAGAAAAACAGGAATCCTACGAAGCCAAGAAATGTAGTATTGGAAACCCAGGGCATTTTTAGAAATTTCTGACCCCTTTCCTTGACATTTACAGTTCAAGAGATCAATGATAGTGCCCATGACTTATAAGGAAAGAAATATGACTTGTGACAGCAATTTAACTTCCCCAAACCACTATATCACAACACAATATGGTGCATTGACCCTGTTAGCTTCAAAGGTCAACCTGTCCCAGCTATAGTAATCTGGGTTAGCCTGGACTAAGAATTGGTCTAGATCAGACTAGCCTGTGCGCATGTCTTTGGGATACTCTCTCATTGGTTAACTGATGTAGGAGGTCTCAGCCCACTGTGGGAGGTCCCATCCCTAGGCAGGTGGTCCTGAACTCTATAAGAAAACTAGTTGGATATAAGTCAGTCTGCGAGCCAGCTGGCAAGCAGCGTCCTCTCTAACCCCAGCTGTAATGCTTTGGTTGTGAAATGAGTTCCTCTGAAGGAAGTAATGTTGGGTTGAGCAGCGATCAGAGGCACCTTCAGACTCCTGCCTTGACTGCACTCAGTGATGGACTCTGACCTGTAATCCTAAAATGAATAAACCCTTGCCTCCCTTAGGATTGTTTGCTCAGAAGTTTTTCTTTTTTTTTAATTACAACAACAGAAGTGCAAGAATGTCCAAAGCTGATATAAAAGCAGATGAAATCCCTCAGATGCTCTAATGCACCAGGTTCCACATGTGCCATTCAAAAGCAAGTATCACACAAGGAATATTCAGATCCAAAGTATCTTTGGTTGAGACTCTGGCTGTCACCAGAGTCTCTCTCAGTAGACACCTAATAGGACTTATAGTACCAAGTACCCCTCACATCTCAGGAGAGGTTTCCGTGAGTGTTCCGAACAAGAGCCACGCAAATACTCAAACAAGGAAACCGGAGAGGAGCCTGCTCTCCTGTTTTTTAATTTAAAGCTCATCACCACCACCATCACCACCACCACCACCACCATCATCATCATCACCACCACCACCACACCACCACCATCTCTTGCTCCTCCTCCTCCTCATTATCATCATCACCACCACCAACACCAACACCATCAATGTGTATGGGTGCTTTTACCTACATGTGTATGTGTGTACCATGTGTGTGATTTGTGCGCAAACAAGCTAGAAGAAGGCACTGCATCCCCTAGTACTGTATTTATAGATTGTTGGGAGCCACCATGTGGATGCTGGGAATGAAACCCAAGTCCTCTGTTAGAACAGTCAATGCTCTTGTCTGCTGAGCCATCTCTCTGTCCTCTCCCCTAACATTTTGTTTGGGTTTGTTTTGCCAGAGACAGGATTTCTATGCAGATAAGGCTGGCCAAGTCTCAGCAATTTGCCTGTCTGTGCCTCCTGGATGCTGGGATTAAAGTTGTGTGTCACCACACCCAGCTTCCTCTCTACTAACATTTTACAGCATGCTTCACTTACCTGACATTTGATGACTACCTGCTTCCATTTGGACATCAAACTCCATGGATTTCTCAGGTATCAGGAGTCCTGGGTCCTATACACAACAGCTTTAAAAAAGTAATACCTAAGCCTGGCTGGCAGTGGTGGCGCATGCTTGTAATCCCAGCACTTGGGAGGCAGAGGCAGGCAGATTTCTGAGTTCGAGGCCAGCCTGGTCTACAGAGTGAGTTCCAGGACAGCCAGGACTATACAGAGAAACCCCATCTCTGGAAAAAAAAGAAAGAAAGCATATGAACTTTATATATCTTACACACGTTTATATGGTTCTGTGTCAGCTTAATAGATGATAAGAAACAAGTGAGTGCTATTTTATGAATGTATAAAAGTCTGCATTGTACCTGGACTCCCAACATACAAAATGGCCAGTTACATTTTCTGGACTTTCTGCTTTTCCTCATCAATGCCACTCAGAGAGAAACCTGCCATTGTGTTTGTCCTCTCCATACCTATTGTCTTTGAGCAAACAGTATGCTCTGGTGTATATATATATGATATAATTTTGGCCTTAAAAAAAGTTTGCCTGTCACCAGTACTGAATGTGCAAGGTGTCTCAATTGCACCATGAATGGCTAAGACAAGGTTACCTATCCTGGCCTAGCAGTGTGCACTCACATAGGGACTTTAAATAATTGAAAAGTCCTGGACACCTAAGGAGGGCACCTGCACTTTTCTCTAAGTGTTTGTGCTTAGCGGATGGAGAGATGGCTCAGGGATTTGGAGCACTGGCTGCTCTTCCAAGGACCCAGGCTAAGTTCCCAGCACCCCCATGAAGGCTCACAACCTGATGTAATCTAGCTCAGGGGATCCCATGCCCTCTTCTGGCCTATATAGGAACTGCATTCACATGGCACATAGACATGGGCAGCAAAACGTCCACAGAAATTAAATTAAATGAAATAAATGCTACGACTGTCATTTGTTTCCTTGCAAACTTTAAAATTATGTCCTTTAATATTATGAGGGAATGCGTCATCTAGAGAAAGAGGTTGAGCAGCATTTGAGATGCTAGAGCATCATCCACGGAACAGACAGAATCCAATCTAGGAATGGACTCCAGGTAGGCCTGACCTAAGAACTATTCCTGCCATAACTCTTGGCTGCTTAAAACTGGCTGGAGGGTTTCATGGGCGCTGGCTCCTTGACACATGGCACTTTCTTTCCCAGAGGGGCATCAGAACAGATGGAACAGATCTCTTTTCAGTGCTGACAGACAGACAAGATCAAACAAGAAAATTAATCTGTGAAGTGTCCAGACACTATTACTCAAGTAATTGTGGTCTTCAAGGGAAGACCAATCACAATGGAATCTTGCTGGCCAATGCAACCTTTACCCGTCACAATCCTTAGGTTTCTATGGCTGTGATAAAACACTGATCTACAATGAATCGGGGAGGAAAGGATTTATTTGACTTCCATTTCCCCATCACAGTCCATCACTAAGGGAAGCCAGGGCAGGAACTCAGTGCAGGAACCTGGGGGCAGGAACTGAAGCAGAGGCCACAAGGGAGTTCGACTTACTTGTTCGCTTCACTTGGCTTCTCAGCTGGATTTCTTTTGCAACCCAAGCCATGCGCCCAGGAGCAGCACCTCCTACAGTGTGCTGAGCCCTCCCATGTCAATCATTAGTCAAGAAAAGGAAGCACACACTTGCATGGAAGCCACCCCAATGGAGATATTTCCTTGGTTGATCTTCAAGCCTCTTCCCCATGACTATCAAGCCTACCTTCCCAGATGCTACATCAAGTTGACAAGAAACTAACCAGCATAGCTGTGACTCAGTACTCGAGAAGTCAGGGCAAGGTTTTGAAGCTAGCATGTGCTTCAAGGCTCCATCTGTTTTTAGGTTTCTATAGCTTCCATAGGTTTCTATAGCTGTGATAAAACACTGATCAGCAATGACTTGGGGAGGAAAGGATTTATTTGACTTCCATTTCCCCATCACAGAGAAGTCAGTGTAGAAGAGACTAAGGTTTTGAAGCCAGCATGTGCTTTAAGGCTCCATATGTGTCCAAGCCAAAAACAAAATTGAGACAATATACTAGTCATTTCAACAGCAGCTAAAACCAAAAGAGTATAGGACAAAGATTCTTGTGTATGGTTGGCTGGCAAGACCGTGCATGTGCTCTCTAATCTCTAGGCATATTGTCATTGTGCCCCCTGTAAGGTTTACCCTTGTGTTATTCCAAATGCTGGTTTTTCTATCCCACTATCTGGGTTTAATCCTGACACAGCTCTGTTGTTTATTTTTAGATGCTCATTGCTCCTCATTCATTCTCTGCCTTGTCAGTAAAGGCCAATGAGCCAATCCAGAGCTTTCGAGGAGAGATGGTGGGATTTCCTATTCTAGGACAGGTGGCGATAGAGACAGGAAGTGAAAGAGTGGAACCACGAGGAGAGGCCCAAAAAGCATCAGGAGAAAAGAGTTGGACGAAAGAAAGGACGAAAAATGCAAGTAATGTGGAGATGGCATCTGTGAGGAGGAACACTGAGGCGCTTGAAGGGTTAGAATGAAGTGATGTTTGCTCAATGTCTGACTCAAGTCTATTTTAATAAACCTTACTTCTCTCTGTGGTTGTTGGGGACTACCAAAGATAAAGAAATACAGCTGGCAGATTAATTTATTACTTAGATTTATTTTAAACAATAATCAATTTTACACTAATCCAGGCTCCCACTTCTAGTACATTTATGTTGTTAGTTTTTGATATGGGCATCATCACGACCTGGAAAAAGTGAAGACACTCCAAAGACACACTGTGCCCCTCCCTTGAGATACTGGAAAACCAAAGCCGGCACACCAGAAACATTTGGAATCCCTTGGGAAATTTCCTGCCAGCATAGGGCCTGGTACTGGCAGGAGGAGAAACTTGGCTCCCATGAAAGCCTCGCAGAGTTCTGGTCACTTGTCACTAGTGTCGCACACTTCTTGCTTTGTATTACACAGGAACCCTCATGTGAGGACCCTAAGTTGGGGCGCGGTGACCTTGGAGCACATTATTTGTTCCTCTTCCGAGTGTGCCGAGTAGAATCACATCTCCTTTCTCTGCTACTTTTTGTTTTTATTCTTTGGTTTGTTCGTTTTGATCTTGAGAGTCTGTTATGTAGCTTGACTCTCCTGGAACTCGTTATGTAGAACTCACAGGCATCCACCTGCCTCTGCCTCCTGAGCACTAGGGAAAAGGCACTCATCTCCATACTCAGCCTCTTTCTGCTCCTCACTTTTGTCAAACAGGTCCATGGAAAATGGGTGGCCACAGTCTAGGTTGGAAGGGCTGCCAGGGTCCAGGCTCTAACCCTAAAAAACCCTGGAGGCTTCCCTGTCTATGTGCCCTTAGGTGGATGTCAGGGAAACAGGAGCAGAACTTTGAGGAGCTGGGGTGTCAGGAAATAAGCACTTCTGGCTGGTGGCATCCGGGGTCAGAGAAGCTTCAACAGTTTCCCTGGGATGCTCACCCAGGCTACCGTGGCTCACCTGGGGAAACAGGAGGAGCCAGACAAGATGGAGCTGGTGTCTCAGCCCCACCCTGTGTAAGTGATCATGGTCTTTATGTGAACACAGGTTGGAAAGGGACTGTCATCCAGGCCCACCCAGAATAACCAAGGGGCTTCGATGTCCTTGAATATGGGACATGCCCCAGCATTACTAGGTAAAGCTGAAGCTGTCTGAAAATGAGCCTCTGAAGAACTCCCACTAATTACCCTCTACAGCCTCTGCCCCAGAGAAGGAACTGTCAGTCCTGGTTTAGCCCAGGCTTCTGCAGGAGATGGGATTGGCAACTTTCACAGTGGCAGGGCCCCTTGCTCTGCAGAGAATAAGATAACCTGAAAGCTACATTATCTGATTTTATCTTCACTGCCTATCAAGGGCATCCAAGATAGAAATGAAGACCCTGCCCCCAATCCTGTTCTGTTGAGCTCACTGTGGTAGCCCCCCAACCCTTATTCCTATCTGAAATGTCACTGAGATGCAAGCACACAGGACAGGGAGGCCCTCCTTGTACTTCCATGGAGAACCACCCCCTCTAGTGGCCAAGCGGTGCAATATCCTAAAATGGTCCTGAGAGATGGCTCAGGTGTTAAGGGCACTAGCTGCTCTTGCAGAAGTCCTAGGTTCAATTCCCTGCACACACAAGGCAGCACACAACCATGCAGAACCTGGGTACTGGGGATCCAATTCACTCTTCTGGCTTCTATGTCCACTGAACACACGCAGTAATAGAAATATGTACGTTCATACAAGTCGATACCACATTCATCTCCGAGGACTGTTTGACACCATTGTGGCAGATGACTCCAGAGGGTCCCTGTGGTACAGAGATGTCACCAGCAAACTCATGTGATGCTGCGATGTAGCCCTTAAACTAGTGCAAACCAGAAACACACGGGGTGCTAACCGCAGATCACAGGGCCCCACTATCTGAGTTTTAAGTAATAAGTGTGGGGTCAGTCTGTAGTATCACTGGAATATGTACCCATGAGGTGGTGATGGTGGTGGTGGTGGGGGGATGGTGGTGGTGGTGGGGATGGTAATGGGCCTCCCGTAAAGAGGTACTGTTCAGCACAACACTGAGTAACACATGCTTCTCTCTAGTCATGAAGTATTCTGTTAGTGAGTGACAGATCCTCTACTGGCTGGTTTTGTGTGTCAAATTGACACAAGCTGAAGTTTTCACAGAGAAAGGAACTTCAGTTGGAAAGTGCCTCCATGAGATCCAACTGAAAGGCATTTTCTCAGTTAGTGATCAAGGAGGTAGGGCCACTTGTGGGTGGTGTCATTTCTGGGCTAGTAGTCTTGGGTTCTATAAGAAAGCAAGATGAGCAAGCCAGGGAAAGCAAGCCAGTAAGTAACATCCCTCCATGGCCTCTGCATCAGCTCCTGCTTCTTGGCCTGCTTGAGTTCCAGGCCTGACTTACTTTGGTGATGACAACAATGTGAAAGTGTAAGCTGAATAAAACCTTTACACCCCAACTTTATTCTTGGTCATGATGTTTGTGCAGGAATAGAAACCCTGACTAAGAAAGCTCCCATTTTGATGACTTGATGCCAGGAAATGTTCAAAAGAAGAATAAATATTAAGGAACAATGAATTGGGAAAATAACAAGAAATGAATACAATTAAGTGAAAAATAAATGATTTATGTAATTTGGGGGTGATTTTCCCTGAAGGAGAGAGCGATAATATTCAACACTATTTTTTTTGAAGATTTTTAATTATGTGTACTTGTGAGGTCTGTGTGGGAATGTGCATGAGTGCAGTACCCACAGAGGCCAGAGGAGGGCACCCAATCCCCTGGTTTCAGGTGCTTGTGAGCCAGCTGACATAGGCTCTGGGAAAGAACTCAGCTCCTCTGGAAGAGCAGGAGATGACCTTAACCACTGAGCTATTTCCCCAGCCAACCTCAACACATCATTCAAGCCAAAACTGTGACTATAACTCCTGGGATTAGGAAGTGTCTCTGTACCTCTAGAAGATAGGTCCAGACGGAAACAAAAATTCTAATGCAATGAGAGAAAGAAAAAAAAAAAAAAACCCAAACCAAGCTTGGGTATATTAAAATACTGCTGCACATTGAAGGAGAGTTTACAGTCTCCGTTTACAAAAATACCTTGACCCAGATTCATGTTTGATTTGGAAAAATTCAACCTTATTCGTTCATTTCCAAGTAGTAGACTGTAGAATTCATGAATAAATTTACTGTGCTTCAAATGGCCCTTAGAAGGAACATGTCTCTCTCTCTCTCTCTCTCTCTCTCTCTCTCTCTCTCTCTCTCTCTCTCTCTCTCTCTCATTTACCCCAATAACCTCATGAAGTCTGTAGATGACTGGTTACAGCCTCTCCCTGTAGGAAAAGTTTACATTTTCAGCGAACCAAGTAGGACTCCCCTAGACTCAAAATTTGTTGTTTGGTTAAGAAATGCAACTCCAAACTGTCATCCAGGCCCACCCGGAATACACAAGGGGCTTCGATGTCCTTGAATATGGGACATCCCCCAGCATTCCTAGGTAAAGCTGAAGCTGTCTGAAAATGAGCCTCTGACGAACTCCCACCAATTACCCTCTATAGCCTCTGCCCCAGGAAAGGAACTGTCAGTCCTGGTTTGGCCCATGCTTTTGCAGGATATGGGATTGGCAACTTTCACAGCAGCAGGGCCCCTTGCTCTTCAGAGAATAAGATAACCTGAAAGCTACATTATCTGGTTTTATCTTCACTGCCTATCAAGGGCATCAGAAATAGGAATGAAGCCCCTGCCCCAAATCCTCACTGCTGTATCTCTCCAACCCCCACTCCTATCTGAAATGTCACTGAGGTGCTAGCACAGAAGTCAGGGAGGCCCTCCTTGTGCTTTCATGGAGAAGCACCGCCTTCTAGTGGCCACATTATATAGCATCCTATTCTTGGGAGGGGGCTCACAGGCACTTAGCCCATTTCTGTCAATTTTCCTGTTGTTAAAGATATTTATCCCTCCTCACATTGCTGCTGGGAGAGAACTTGTGTAATTTTCTGGGTGCACAATTTATCAAACCTTAGTTAAAAATAAAAAACAGATGTTCTCCAAAATTTGTCAGGCTCTATTAGTATAAGCTTAGTAGGCTGGACAAATCATTTGTTCTAGAACTTTCTATGGCCTATGACCAGGAGTACTGTTCTTCCCCCTCTTGAGGCTGTTGGGTTTTTGTTAATGCCCCACGGCATGACTGGCTTCTAAGGCCAGGCTCTGAGAGGCCTTCTGCTGGGTCTCCACCGCCATGCTGTGGGGAAGCCAGACCACAGCTCTCCCAGCTGGAAGACAATATAGAACCCCTTGGCAGACCCAAGTCATGTAGACTTTGGACCCTTGTATCCTGGGATCAATTCTATCAATCCCCAATGCGCTCTCACAGAATAGGTATGGTCATCACCTTAGTTTGCTAATATATGATGGTTTTGATATAATAATTGAATCAAGGAGAAAGAAATTAAAGACACTCACTACCATGTTATATCCAATAACCCAGCTGTAAACTTTCTCCTGGGTAGGACTGGACACTGTTGTGATTTCTACCATGGGGGACTCTGACTAGTAAATCTCCAGAAATGGTCCTGAGAGATGGCTCAGCTGTTAAGGGCACTGGCTGCTAGGGCAGAGGACCTGGGTTCAATTCCTTGCGCCCACCAGGCGGCTCCCAACCATACATCCTTCTGTCCCCATTGGACTCCATTGATCCCACTTTCCTCCCAAGACAGTCTCATGCTCTGTATGCCAATAAGAATTTTTGATATTTCTATAACATCTAGAAACCACAAACTCCTCTTTTTCCTTCCTTCTTTGTCTGTTTTTGCACAGAAGGATTACTTTTTTTCATTTTCCTTCAACAATCTGAGACTGACCTATGAATATGTTTTAAAATACTCATCAAATAATTAGGATATGGAAACTCTTACAGAGTCTTAATGTTAGTGCATTGTTTTTCCTCAGAGTAGGGAATGTTGTTATGAGCAGTGCGTGTGGGACACCCTGTAAACCAGAACCCAGTCAGCTATTGTCTGGGGACAAAGAAGAAGCACTCTGTTGCCTGTGGAAACCCAAGGGGGACAAACACTAGGACACTTGAAAAAGAGAGGAGCCCTGCCCACTCCCCTAAGACAAAGTCACATAAAAATGAACACATACACTTTGCTAAAGTTTGTTACCCCAACACTAACCTCCACCAAATAATCATTATGCCAACCTAGGATGGCCTGTTGTTCATTGACATGTTCCTGGGCATAGGTAAATGGAAGATCTGTGTGCCCCTGGGCTTGTGAATGTGTGTGTGTGTGTGTGTGTGTGTGTGTGTGTGTGTGTGCACAAGTGCTCATGTGTGCCTTTACCTCTTGTAACACTATTAGGATGTTTCCAAGGTATAGGACATCGGTGATTATATACACATGACAACATAATAGGAAACCCATCTTCAGGCAGCAGGTCAGGATGGTGAGAAGACCCTAAGAGGAAAATGCTTTTCTCTAGGATGCTTGTGGAACAGAGGGGATGGTTTGGAAACTTCTGCCTGCCTTCTCAAAACTGAGGGTCACCCTGAAGCCTGGTTTCCCAGGGCAATGTAGTGACAGGAGCTTATGGACACCACCATGTCAAATTGTATACCAAGAAGGAAAACGGACAGACATTTGCAGTACTGGTAACCACTAGAGAAAGCCTATGATGAGGGGCTCACACTGGAGGACCTCAGGAAGTGACCTCACTTGCTTAATGGTCCAGATGGAACACAGAATGCTGGTTACCAGGTAACCAGAGGCCAACAGCAGCCTTACCTGACTTACTTGTCTGGACGTGTTTGAGACAGAAGGATGTTCTCTTGTTTCTGAACTTCCAGTGGCCCTGGCCACAAAAAGCCAAGAGTGGTCACCTTGGCCACATTTGGAGATGTTGGATACACCTGCTGACCAACTGCTGGCGTGTTGCCCGCAGGGATCCCGAGGTAACAGGCAAGAGTCTTTAGTAGGGAACTCTTTGCTTGGTCCCCCTGATCCTCTGAGATCCCTGCTTGGGTGTGTGTTCCTGTGAGACACTAAGGAACATTCTTTTATGCTTACTCTTCAGTGTACAGTAATGGATTGCTGATGTCTCTCAGAGTTTCTACATGTAAACTCCTTTGCCTTCCTAGGTCTGTCCTCAGAATAAAAAGAAGCCAGGCTGCCTACCCAAGTCCCCCGGGCTCAACTACAGAACCACAGAATATTTTGAACAAATGGTAGAGTATTTACCAACTGCAGTTCGGTACAACAACCACCTCTCTATCAGCATTTTTCTTACTGTTTACCACAAGTATGTTATCACCTGGGAGGTTCTGGACCTGATAATGACAATGTGAGTGGCTACAGCCAACATGGCTCTGCTCTTCTTCAGGCCTCTGTGCTCCCTTGGAACAAGGTTTATTGTACCCTGGCAGTATTGGTCCTGGATCTGAGCCTGCAAAGTGACATGGCACATGTGGGGTTGGGATACTCTGGTTTGTGTCTTTCACTGTGCCCAGGGAGTGTCAAAAACTACCCTTCCTTGTGCCTTGGGTAGAGCTGTTTTCCAATTTGTATAAAAGGATCTAGGCCCTATCAGACCTATATGGGATTAATGGAACCAGATGAGGGCCTCTTGGGGAACCACCCAAGAAGCCTGGAATCAAGAAAAAGCCCTAGCAGGGAGCAGTGAGGCTTTCACCCATTGTGTGAACATCTCATGACCCAGGACCTCAGCATGGAAGTCAGAACAGTGCAGAGAGAGACCAGGATCTCCACTACCTTTCTAGATTCTTCAGATTCAAGTAGCTCCCTGTAGATCTTTTAGTATGTTGGGGAAACAAGGCCTTAAGGGTGACACCCTCATGGAATGCCACAGGTATGCATCCTTCCAGCCTGACTGCATGGAGGATCAGCAGACAAAGAGGTGAGTGGGTTTCAGGTGAATGGGAGGGAAGAGACCATCTGTGCAGTGGGATGTGGTGGGGGGTTGCGGGGTAGTGGGGGAAGAAGGAGATAAGGGCCCATCTGTGGTGTGTGTGTGGTGGGGGAGGGAGGTAAGGACCTATCTGTACTGTGGGGTGGTTGGGGTTAGGGCTGAGGGCTAAACACTTGAAAGGTGTCCTGCTTTGGGGATCACCACTAGAGGGATGGTGCTTGAGAGGTCACCTGCTGGTGGATAAAAATGGAGGTCTCCAATGGGCTCCATGGTTCTGAGGAGCAGAGGGAAGGATGGAATCTGAAGGGCCCTGTTTGAATCCATCGCCATTAAAGCCTAGCCCCATCTTTCCTCCAAGGGACAGAATGTGTCTGGAGCCCTCTCCACACAACCTCATACCCCTGATCACTATGCCTATGAGTAGGCAGGCTGGCAGCGATTGCCTCGTCTGATGGGGCCCACGTCTCCACTGGTGAAGCAAGGCCAGGCTTCTGAGTCCACTTCGCTACATCCTCCTCTTCCCCACAGCGACATATTCAGTTTTCTATCCCGCTGGTTTGAGAAATTTCCTGATAGTTTTTGTAAGGACCCAGACATGGTCGTTGTCAGGTGATTAATGACCTACGTGAAGCTCAATGTGCCTTCCTCAGAAGTACATGCCCGAGCCACAGAGCTTCTCTCAGTTCTGGAGGAGGAGGAGGCCAAAAAGCTAAAGCTTGAGAAAGGCGAGGAGGCCTGGGGTGGGTTGCCTGGCAAGGTAGGGCAGAGTTTTGGTGATGGGTTCCACCAGAGAATTCTCCAGAGCTTTGGCCTCAAGCCGGGGCTGCACAACAGTCAGGTAAGATGTCCCACTGTGAGGTAGAGGACCGGGGATACTCTGTCATGAAAAGGTCTTGTGACGACCATCAATGCCTTCTTGGAAACTCACCCCATTCTAGTTTTCTTCACTGAAATCCCTTCTCCTTCTCCCCTTATCCTGTGCAACAATGCCAGCAGAGCCCCCAGTACAGGATGCCTCAGTGATGGAAGAGAGTTTGGCTGTGAGGCCTGCTTCTGTGGCAGAGCCACAGGGAGACCTGCCACCCCGAGAGGACACGGAGCTCTTGGAAATAACAGTTGTGGAACCCTTTGAGCCAGAAGCTGGTCCAGTGCAGCTTCCAACTTTAGGTCAACCTCTGCCCACATCACCTGATACAGAGTCACCTGTAGATGCGTCTGTAGATGTGTCTGCAGATGTGGGTGCCAATGTTTCAGCTTTTGAGCACATATTTCTATCTTCTGTTGTGCAATTAGGTGATCCAGAATGTTTTTTCCCTCTGCCTGAGGTGGACATATAGCTAGGAAAATTATCTGCGGACTTGTACCCAGCAGTGGTTCCCGCCTAAGCTCTTCCTCCTCTTCTTCTTCTTCTTCCTCCTCCTCCTCCTCCTCCTCCTCCTCCTCCTCCTCCTCCTCCTCCTCCTCCTCCTCCTCCTCCTCCTCCTCCTCCTCCTCCTCCTCCTCCTCCTCCTCTTCTTCTTCTTCTTCTTCTTCTTCTTCTTCTTCTTCTTTGAAGATAACTTATCGCTTTTTATTTGTTTGATTTTTTTTCTTTCATCTTGGTTTCATCGTTGAATTTTTATTTATGTTTGGATATTAATAAAAATGATCTGTTTAGCGGGCGGCTGGAGTCAGGTGCATGGACAGAGACCTAGCTTAGCTTAGCTCTGCAGATCTGGGCACCTACAGCTCAGCTGCGGTTGCAGACCGCTGCGGACCGGCTCTCCGGAATGGCAGCGAGGTGCCATCTGGCCTCGGGACACCGTGCAGAATGCTAGCACCTGGAGTCAGGTGTGTGGACAGAGACCTAGCTTAGCTTAGCATAGACAACACCGTTAGGCTCTGGGCGGTGCCCAGAGTCAGAGGAGATTGGCAGATCTGTGCACCTGCAGCTCAGCAGCGGTTACTGACCTCTGTGGACAGGCTCGCTGTGCTTTCAGCGGGGCCGCCATCTTGCCCCGGGCGGGTGGCTGGAGTCAGGTGTGTAGACAGAGACCTAGCTTAGCTTAGCATAGACAACACCATTAGGCTCTGGCTGGCACCCAGAGCCAGAGGAGCTCTCGGCAGATCTGCGCACCTATAGCTCAGCTGCAGTTGCAGACCGCTGCTGACTCTCCGGGCTTGCAGTGAGGTGCCATCTTGCCTCGGGACACCGTGCGGACTGCTAGCGGCTGGAGTCAGGTGCGTGGACAGAGACCTAGCTTAGCACAGCATAGACAATACCTTCAGGCTCTGGCCGGCGCCCAGAGTCAGAGGAGATCAGCAGGAGATCTGTGCACCTACAGCTCAGCTGTGGTTGCAGACCACTGCGGACCGGCTAGCTGGGCTTGCAGGAGGTGCCATCTTGCCTCGGGACATAGCAGACTGCTGACTGCTGAGGTCAGGTCTCGGCGGACGACTGGAGGCTGGGATCAGGAGCACGGACACCCTCTACTACAGCAGTGCCAAAGGCCAGGCTCACAGGAGCTTCAAACTCCAACCAGTAACAATAAGACCAACTAACTCCAGAGATAAACAGATGGCAAAAGGCAAACATAGGAATGTTACTAACAGAGATCAAGGCAATATGGCACCATCTGAACCCAATTCGCCAACCACAGCAAGTCCTGGATACCCCAGCACACCAGAAAAACAAGAGTTAGATATAAAAGCACTGGTCATGATGCTGCTAGAGGAACACAAAAAAGACATAAACAAATCTCTTAAAGAAATGCAGGGGAACATCAATAGGGTAGAAGCTCTTACAATGCAAACACAAAAATCACTTGAACTCCAGGAGAATATGGGCCAACAGACAGAAACCAATAAAGAGAAAATGAGAAAAACAGTTAAAGAAATGCAGGAGAACTTGAAACAACAGGCAGAAGTCATGAAAGAGGGAACACAAAAATCTCTTAAAGAATTACAAGAAAACACAAACAAATGAAGGAACTGAGCAAAACCATCCAAGATCTGAACACAGAGGTAGAAACAACTAAGAAATCACAAAAGGAGGCAACTTTGGAGATAGAAAACCTTGGGAAGAAATCAGGGGTTGTAGATGCAAACATCAACAACAGAATACAAGAGATAGAGATAAGAATCTCAGATGCTGAAGATAACATAGTAACCATTGACTCCACAGTCAAAGAAAACGCAAAATCCAAAAGGCTTGTAACCCAAAACATCCAGGAAATCCAGGACACAATGAGAAGACCAAACCTAAGGATTATAGGGATAGATGAGAGTGAAGATCTACAACTTAAAGGGCCAAAAAATATCTTTAACAAAATTATGGAAGAAAACTTCCCTAACTTAAAGAGAGAGATGCCCATGAATATATAAGAAGCCTACAGAACTCCAAACAGACTGGACCAGAACAGAAATACCTCCCGTCACATAATATTCAAAACCCCAAATGTACTAAACAAAGAAAGAATATTAAAGGCAGTAAGAGAAAAAGGCCAAGTAACATATAAAGGAAGACCTATCAGATTCACACCAGACTTCTCTCCAGAAACTATGAAAGCTAGAAGATCCTGGCCAGACCTCATGCAGACCCTAAGAGAACACAAATGTCAGCCAAGACTACTATACCCAGCAAAACACTCAATCAACATAGATGTAGAAATCAAAATATTCCATGACAGGACCAAATTTACACAATATCTTTTAAGTAACCCAGCTCT
This sequence comes from Apodemus agrarius, assembly GCA_964023405.1. Classification (NCBI taxonomy): domain Eukaryota; kingdom Metazoa; phylum Chordata; class Mammalia; order Rodentia; family Muridae; genus Apodemus; species Apodemus agrarius. The sequence continues at coordinate 39,219,629 of OZ030028.1, forward strand.
ACAGAGGATAATAGGAGGAAAACTCCAATACAAGGAAGGAAACTGCACCCAAGAAAAAGCAAGACAATAACCTTCTTCCATCAAACTCAAAGGAAGATAACTACTCAAAAACAAAAATAACATCAAAAATAACAGGAAGTAATAATCACTATTCCTTAATATCTCTTAACATCAATGGACTCAATTCCCCAATAAAAAGACATAGACTAACAGACTGGATACGGAAACAGGACCCTACATTTTACTGCTTACAGGAAACATACCTCAGAGTCAAAGACAAACACTACCTTAAAGTAAAAGGCTGGAAGACAATTTTGCAAGCAAATGCTCACAGGAAGAAAGCTGGAATAGCCATTTTAATATCAGAAAAAATTGACTTTCAACCCAAAGTCATCAAAAGAGACACAGAAGGTTACTTCTTTCTAGTCAAAGGAAGACTCCACCAAGAACTCACAATTCTAAACATCTACGCTCCAAATGTAAGGGCACCCTCATTCGTAAAAGAAACTTTACTAAAGCTCAAAGCACACATTGCCCCTAACACAATAATTGTGGGGGACCTCAATACTCCACTATCCTCAGTGGACCAGTCAAGAAAACAGAAACTAAACAGGGACATGGAGAAACTCATCGAAACTTTGGACCAATTGGATTTAACATATATATATAACATTTCACCCTAAAGCAAAAGACTATACCTTTTCTCAGCACCTCATGGTACCTTCTCCAAAATCGACCATATAATTGGTCACAAGACAGACCTCAACAAATATAAAAAGATGGAACTAATCCCATGCCTCCTATCAGATCACCATGGAGTAAGAGTGTTCTTCAATAGCAACAAAAACAACAGAAAATCCTCATACACGTGGAGGCTGAACAATAGTCTACTCAATGATACCTTAGTCCAGGAAGAAATAAAGAAAGAAATTAAAAATTTTTTAGAATTTAATGAAAATGAAGGCACAACATACCCAAATCTATGGGACACAATGAAAGCAGTGCTAAGAGGAAAACTCATAGCCCTGAGTGTCTCCAAAAAGAAACAGGAGAGAGCATATACTAGTAACTTAATGGCGCACTTGAAAGCTCTGGAACAAAAAGAAGCAATTTCACCCAGGAGGAGTAGAAGACAGGAAATCATCAAACTCAGGGCTGAAATCAATCAAGTAGAAACAAAGAGAACCATACAAAGAATCAACAAAACCAGGAGCTGGTTCTTTTGAGAAAATCAACAAGATAGATAAACCCCTAGCCAGACTTACCAAAGGACACAGAGACAGTATTCAAATTAACAAAATTAGAAATGAAAAGGGAGATATAACAACAGAAACTGAGGAAATTAAAAAAAAATCATCAGATCCCACTACAAAAGCCTATACTCAACACAACTGGAGAATCTGGAGGAAATGGACAATTTCCTAGACAGTTACCAAATACCAAAATTAAACCAGTATCAAATAGATCACCTAAACAGACCCATAACCCCCAAAGAAATAGAAGGGGTCATAGAAAGTCTTCCAACCAAAAAAAAAGCACAGGACCAGATGGTTTTAGTGCAGAATTCTATCAGACCTTCAAAGAAGACCTAATACCAATACTCTTCAAACTATTCCACAAAATAGAAACAGAAGGAACACTACCCAACTCATTCTATGAAGCCACAATTACCCTTATACCAAAACCACACAAAGATTCAACTAAGAAAGAGAACTACAGGCCAATTTCCCTAATGAATATCGATGCAAAAATACTAAATAAAATACTTGCCAACTGAATCCAAGAACACATCAAAACGATCATTCACCATGATCAAGTTGGTTTCATCCCAGGGATGCAGGGATGGTTCAATATATGGAAATCCATCAATGTAATCCACTACATAAACAAACTCAAAGAAAAAAACCACATGGTCATCTCATTGGATGCTGAAAAAACATTTGACAAAATTCAGCATCCTTTCATGCTAAAAGTCTTGGAAAGAGCAGGAATTCAAGGCCCATATCTAAACATAGTAAAAGCAATATACAGCAGACCAGTAGCCAACATCAAGGTAAACGGAGAAAAACTTGAAGCAATCCCACTAAAATCAGGGACTAGACAAGACTGCCCCCTCTCACCATATCTCTTCAATATAGTACTTGAGGTACTAGCTAGAGCAATTCGACAACATAGGGAAGTCAAAGGGATACAAATCTGAAAGGAAGAAGTCAAATTATCACTATTCGCAGATGATATGATACTATACTTAAGTGACCCAAAAAAACTCCACCAGAGAACTCCTGCAACTGATAAACAACTTCAGCAAAGTGGCTGGCTATAAAATCAACTCAAGCAAATCAGTAGCCTTCCTATACGCAAAGGATAAGCAGGCCAGGAAAGAAATTAGGGAAATGACACCCTTCACAATAGCCACAAACAATATAAAGTATCTTGGAGTGACTCTAACCAAACGTGAAAGATTTACATGACAAAAACTTCAGGTCTCTAAAGAGGGAAATTGAAGACATCAGAAAATGGAAAAATCTTCCATGCTCGTGGGTTGGCAGGATTAATATAGTTAAAATGGCAATCTTGCCAAAAGCAATATACAGATTCAATGCAATCCCCATCAAAATCCCTACTCAGTTCTTCATAGAGTTAGAAAGAGCAATTCTCAAATTCATCTGGAATAACAAAAAACCCAGAATAGCTAAAACTATCATCAATAGCAAAAGAACTTCTGGGGGAATCAATATCCCGGACCTCAAGCAATACTACAGAGCAGTAGTGTTAAAAACTGCATGGTATTGGTATAGTGACAGGGAGGCAGATCAGTGGAGTAGGCCACTGGTTCGAAGACCCAGAATTGAACTGACACATCTATGGCCAATTGATCTTTGACAAAGGAGCTGAAAACGTCCAGTGGAAAAAAGCCTTTTCAACAAATAGTGCTGGCTCAACTGGAGGTCAACATGCAGAAGAATGAGAATTGATCCATTCTTATCTTCTTGCACTAAGCTCAACTCCAAGTGGATCAAGGACCTCCACATAAAATCAGACACACAAAAACTAATAGAAAAGAAACTGGAGAAGACCCTGGAGGACATGGGCACAGGGGGAAAATTCCTGAACAGAACACCAATTGCTTATGCTCTAAGAGCAAGAATAGACAAATGGGACCTCATAAAATTACAAAGTTTCTGTAAGGCAAAAGACACTGTCAAAAGGATAAATCGGCAACCAACAAATTGGGAAAAGATCTTCACCAACCCCTCATCCGACAGAGGGCTAATATCCAATGTATACAAAGAACTCAAGAAGTTAGACCACAGAAAACCAAATAACCCTATCCAAAAATGGGGTACAGAGCTAAACAAAGACTTTTCACCTGAAGAAATTCGGATGGCTGAGAAACACCTTAAAAAATGTTCAACATCATTAGTCATTAGGGAAATGCAAATCAAAACAACCCTGAGATTTCACCTCACACCAGTCAGAATGGCTAAGATTAAAAACTCAAGAGACAAGTGCTGGCGAGGATGTGGAGAAAGAGGAACACTCCTCCACTGCTGGTGGGAATGCAAGCTGGTACAACCACTCTGGAAATCAATCTGGCGGTTCCTCAGAAAACTGGACATGATACTTCCAGAGGACCCAGCCATACCACTCCTGGGAATATACCCAGAAGATTCCCCAGCATGCAATAAGGATACATGTTCCACTATGTTCATAGCAGCCTTATATGTAATAGCCAGAAGCTGGAAAGAACCCAGATGTCCCTCAACGGAGGAATGGATACAAAAAATGTGGTATATATACACAATGGAGTACTATTCAGCCATTAGAAACAATGAATTCATGAAATTCTTAGAGAAATGGATGGAGCTGGAGAATATCATACTAAGTGAGGTGACCCAGTCTCAAAAGAATACCCATGGTATGCAGTCACTTATAAGTGGATATTAGCCTAGAATCTTAGAACACCAAAGACATAAATCACATACCAAATGATGTCTGACAAGAAGAAAGGAGTGGACACTGGTGCTAGAATGGACCAAAGCATCAGTGTAGGGGAATACAAGAACAGGGAAGTGGGAAGGGGTGGATGAGGGAGTAGGGGGAGGGAAAAGGGCATGTGGGACCTTTGGGGGTGGGGAACCAGAAAAAGGGAAATGAATTGTAAATATAGAATATATTCAATAAAAAATAAAATAAAAAATGATCTGTTTACTCATCTTAAATGATATAGTTCATTTCCTAAGTGGTACAATCTACTCGTATCTACCTGTGGACTGCATCTCTGAGACAAACAGGTCAATCACAGGAATGGAACCCTCGCAGACCACCCTGGAATCAGGGAAAGTAAGCCAATGATGTTGCAGAAAATGGGCAAATACCAACAGCAGTGAAGAATATAAACGATGTCACTGTGACCTGGAGGTCCTGGGCTCAGCAGCGCCCTTAACAGGTAGGGGACACACAGATTCTAGATGAGCCATATCAGGGCTCATGGACAGAGGTCCCTACTTTCTGTGCTTCTCCTTGGTCAAACTGAACATCTGAAACATGCAGAAGAGAAAGTCAACTGTAATGGTGCTCGCCATTCTCTCCATCCCTTAACACAAAGCTGTGTGCATACACTGCACTATGTTTTTTTTCCCCTGAGACAGCGTTTCTCTGTGTAGCTCTAGCTGTCCTGGAACTCACTCTGCAGACCAGGCTGGCCTCGAACTCAGAAATCTGCCTGCCTCTGCCTCCCAAGTGCTGGGATTAAAGGCGTGCGCCACCACTGCCCGGCTTACTGCACTACATTTTAACAGATGGTTTTCATAGAGAATTGCTGGGCCTTCCCCTAATTCTAGGGGTGATCAACAAATGACCAGACTGAGCCCATGCACATTTTACACATTTTGTTTGTGGCGAATGGGTTGCATATAGTTTTAATGTTCACTAGGTATAGGGAACACTCCATGGGCCAAATCCAGGACTCACCAGCAAAAATAGTTCACTCAGTCCTCATGCTGGGCATGTAAGATGCCAGCGACTATTTAGAGGATATTGATCATTGTCCAGGCCCCTTCAAGGGTGTAGAGCAGCTCATGTAGGCTCTGATGATGGAGGACCCCCCCCACACCCCATCACTGGCCACCTAGGCATTTGGCTTGGGAAAAGTTTCTATACAACAGGTTAGTCCTTGTCTCAAAGATTGAGCTGTACAGTTCATCTAGTCCCTGAGCTGGAGTGTCCACTGGCTCTCAGGACTGGAGATCCAAGTCTCCAGTAACCAGGTTGAGGGAAACCCTACACAGGCTGCAGGTTAGAGACAGGCTTCCTGGGTAAACAATGGAGGTCTGTGCAGTGCAGAGACCAGAGAAGGATAGTAGCTACCAGTGATGGTGGCAGGGGGTCTAGCTGTCATCTGTGGGGTCACGGCTTAGAGGATGATACCATTTAAAATTGGCAGCATAGAGATCAGTCTGCACATCCACCCAATTACACATCCACCCAATTACTATGGACCGCAGGGGAATGGTTAAGTGAACGTCCCTGTGCAGGGGTGAGGGACACACCAAACAGTACAGAGGAGGGATTGGGAGTGCTGTCAGTATGGTGCCTGCAGAGAAAGTGTAGGGACCTGAGTTGGGATCTCCATCATTCTCATAAAAAAATGATGTGGTCATGTGCATTGGATACACTATGTGCTCGTTTTTGTTTGTTTTTGCTTTTTGCTTTGTTTTGTTTTGTTTTTCTTCAACTTGATATAAAGCAGAGGAAATTCCGAACAGAGATCATTAGTTAAGAAAAAGTCTCTCTCAAATTGGTCTGTATCTCACAAGATAAACTACTTTTAGTTTGATTTTATAGCCAAAGGGAGAGTTTTTGCCCTTTGAGTTCTGAAACCTTTAAAAGAATGGAAAATGGCTAATGTCCACTTAGATTATTTGCAAATATCTTTTCAGCAAATCTAATTTACTCTAAAATTTAATATTTTACAAAAAGAGACCAAAGTAAAAAGTTTAAATTTTTGGTTTTCATATTTTAAAATTAACTACTAAAAGTTAATAACATATTTGATGTCTATAAATTTCACACTTAGACTTATATCTATAGATCTTAAGGTTGTTTTAAATTGTCCACAGTTTTAGTGTTCCAAATGTATTTTAACTGAGTATCTGACCTGGTGTTTTATCATTGTATAGAGGATAGATGGATGGGTGTATGTATGTATGTGTGTATGTATGTATGTATGTATGTGTATATATGTATTATATGTATGTTTATATCAATGGAAAGTTGGGTGGATAGTTGGATGAATAAGTAGATATGAATGGCTGGATGAGTAGATAGATGGGTGGATAGGTGGGTGGGTGGGTGGACAGATAGGTAGACAGAGAAAAGATTAGTGGGGAGATCTGGGATACATAGGTGTGTGAATGGATACATAGGATGAATGGGTGGACTAGTGAGTGACTAGATGGTTAGGTGGTAGAGGTGTCCAAATGGATGCATGGATGCATGGTGGGTGGATAGAAGATGCCTGAGTGTGCACATCACTGCACACAAGCCAAATGAGTTCAGAGGCCATGAGTTTGGGTGCTTATATTTTATTTGCTAAGTCGCCATTGGAGAATGGATTTTTTTAAAATCTGGGTACCTTTTTAAGACATCAAAATTGTTATGCATATAGGATGGCAACAGGCATGAAACCTTTGTAATACTTGCAACAGAAATATGTGATACCTTTGAATTTATTAAAGACTAGAGGCAGTGTACCAGCCAGAGTAGCAAGAATTTTTTGGTTTTATGAAGGAAGGTTGTGTGTTATCTGGTGGTATTATCAAGGAGGTTTTAAATTGAATCTAAAGTGGTATTAACTGTCAAACAGTTTTATACCTGCGTGTATGTCTTATTCTTTTTCTTTGGAGTAACAGAGGTCAAAGCAAATGGGTTCTGGCTATTTTGTGAAAGGGTGGTTATGAAAATGGGTGCAGAGAAGGCATTGGCAGTTGGTCAGGAGAAGCTGTGTAATGGCCGTCTGTGTCACCTGTGAGCCCCATCACAGCCTCAGTGAAAAACACCCAACAATCCGGTGTTGAGAAAGCCTGTGGTATTGTGGCCATCACACACAGCCATGATGTCTGTATGCTCAGCAGGATGGATGATCACACAGTAAAGGACCTCTCCAATGTAATCAAAGAACATGTAAGCTGTGCTTGATAACATTGGCTATTCCTTTTTATAACTAACATTTTAAAGTATGTATATGTGGATATTGGGGATTCTGATATGCACATGTGGGTGCAGTTTCCTGAGGAAGCCTGAAGGTGTCAGATCCCCTAGCTCCAGAACTACAGACAGTTGTGGATTCTGGAAACCAAACTCAAATGTTCTGCAAGGACAGGGCATGCTTTTGGCCACTGAGCCATCTCTTCAGCCACTACAAAATTATTTCTAATCCTTTCTGCCTGTCAGCTATTTGTTCGTGAATTCCAGACTGGGCTGTTTATTCAAGCACCCTCTCAACCTCAGCAGTTGACCATCAACTGTGAACTCCCCCATTTTGACTTCTTTGGGTTCATAGTCAATGAATGACCAGTCAGTGTTGTCAGAACATCCAAAGGTTACTGGTCACCAGTCAGATCTCCAGCCTTTTTCGTCTAAGGCTCTGGGGTTACTGGTTCCTAGCCTGAGTTGGTCAATGTCTCAACAGTAAAAATCAACTTCTTCACAGGGCGATCACTTGTCTCCTTTCCTCACCTGGGAGAGATCATAAACATCTACCTTCATGATTTGTTCCTGTTGTGTAAAGTAGTCTCTGGGAAGCACCAGGTAAATTCAAAGCTGTGCCTCTCACATGTAATAAGGGCATATATTCATCCATGCATTGACTCATGACCAAGGAAGCAAAGGTTTTTTCTGTGATTCTATCAGGGGCTCTATCCTTGTATAAGGTTCTCCTTCCCAAGAGTTGACTTGAGTCACATTCGAAACACATACTGGGCTCAGAATAAAATTAACCTGTGGTGTACCTATGGAATCTCAGGTTTACCTGTGGTATACGTATGGAGTCTCAGGAATAAATGAACACTATTGAGATTTAACTCAGTAAACAAATGATAGATGATAATGTCAACAAAGGAAAAACACAGGAATCTTAGGAAACCAAGAAATGTAGGATTTGAAACCCAGGCAATTTTTAACAAATTTCTGAACCCTTTCCTTGACATTTACAGTTCAAGAGATCAATGATAGCATCCATAGTATATAGGGAAAGAAACATGACTTGTGACAGCAATTTAACTCTCCCAAATCACTGTATCACAACACAATATGGTGTATTGACCCTGTTAGCTTCAACTGTCAACCTGTCCCAGCTATAGTCATGTTATGGGATAGCCTGTACTAAAGAATTGGTCTAGATCAGACTGGCCTGAGGGCATGTCTTTGGGGGACTCTCTCAGTTGTTAACTGATGTAGGAGGGCTCAGCCCACTGTGGGAGGTCCTATCCCTAGGCAGGTGGTCCTGAACTCTATAAGAAAACCAGTTGGATATAAGTCAGCCTGCGAGCCAGCTGGCAAGGAGCATCCTCTCTAACCCCAGCTCTAGTTCTTTGGTTGTGAAATAAGTTTCTCCAATGGAAGTAATGTTGAGTTGGGCAGCGACCAGAAGCACCTTCAGACTCCTGCCTTGACTGCCCTCAGTGATGGACTGTGACCTGTAATCCTAAGATGAATAAACCATTGCCTCCCTTAGGAGGTTTTTCTTTTTCTTTTTAATTACAGCAACAGAAGTGTAAGTAGAAAATGTCCAAAGCTGATATAAAAGCAGATGAAATCCCTCCGATGCTCTAGTGAACCAGGATTCTGCATGTGCCATTCAAAAGCAAGTATCAAACAGAGGAACATTCAGATCCAAAGCAGCTTTGGTTGAGACTCTGGCTGTCACCACAGTTACTGTCTCAGCAGATACCTAACAGTACTTACAGAACCAAGTACCAAAGTAACAAATTCAAGCCATAAAGATGCCAAGGTTTCAATGAGTGTTCCCAAACAGAGCCACACACAGCATGTACTCACTCAAACAAGGAAATAGGAGAGGAGGCTGCTCTCCTGACTCTGTTTTTTATTTGAAACTCATAATCATAATCACCACCACCACCACCACCACCACCACCACCACCACCACCACCACCATCATCATAATAAATGTGTATGGGTGCTTTTGCCTACATGTGTATCTGTCCACCACATGTGTGACTTCTGCCCAAACAAGCCAGAAGAAGGCGCTGCATCCCCTAGGTCTGTAGTTATAGATAGTTGTGAGCCACAGTGTGGATGCTGGGAATGAAACCCAAGTCCTCTGTTAGAACAGTCAAAGCTCTTGTCTGCTGAGCCATCTCTCCATACGCTCCCCGAACATTTTGTTTGTTTGGGTTTGTTTCTTCAGAGACAGGATTTCTCTGTAGATTAGGCTGGCCCAAGCTCAGTGATTTGCTTACCTGTGCCTCCTGGGTGCTGGGATTAAAGTTGTGTACCACCATAACCAACTTCCTCTCTACTAACATTTTACAGCATGCTTCACTTACCTGACATTTGACACCTACCTGGTTCAATTTGGACATCAAACTCCATGAATTTCTTAGGAATCAGGAGTCCTGGGTCTGATCCACAACAGCTTTAAAAACACCTAGCTAAAGAGGCACAAGATCTCTACATTGGAAATAGAATAAGATAATTAGAAAATGGGAAAATCTCCCATGCTTATGGATTGGCAGGATTAAAATATGAAAATGTCTATATTGCAAAACTCTATAGATGCTAGGCAATTCTGACAAAAATTCTGATGATAACCTCACAGATCAAGAAAAAATTTACATTTTAGATGAAAACTCCAAAGTTTCCAAATAACCTAAACAATCCTAAGCAGGAAAAGGCAATGCTGGGGGTCAGAAAAATATTTGATTTCAAGATTTCAAGGTGACAAAAAAATAGCATGGTACAGATCAGACGAGTGAATGTTGATCAGTCAGATAGACTAGACCAAGAAATGAACCCACCCAGCTATAGCCACCTTGCTCTGTAAAAAGGTATTTGTTTTTAATTTATGTGGTGTGTGTGTGTGTGTGTGTGTGTGTGTGTGTGTGTGTGTAATTGTGACTATCCTTGGAGGCCAGAAGATGGCTGTGGATACCCTGGAGCTGGAACTACAGGTGTTTGTTAGTTGCCAGATTAGATTCCGGGAATGAAAGCTGGGCTCTCTGTGGGAACAGCAGTCCTTTTTTAACTGCCAAGCCATCCTCCAAACCCAACCTTACTTTTGACAAAAATGCCAAAAACATACATTGGGGAAAATGAAATTTTTAGAAAATAACTAGATCTGGATATTCACATGTAGAGGATAAAATTAGATTCTCATCTCTCTTCCAACAGAAAGAGCAGTTTCTATACAAAGACCCTAAGCTGAGACCTGACACCACGGATAAGGTCACAGAAAACTACTTAGGATGTGGGTGTAGGCATGAACATTCTGAAAAGAAATCCAATAAACAATACAATCTAAAGAATCAACAAAGAGTACATGAAAGGGAGACCACACTCTGTCAGAAAGGAAGCCATTTCAGAGACAGACTGGCAACTACATCAGTTAGCAGATTACCATCTAGGATCCAGGAGCTCTAAAGATTAAACATCTCCAAATCATCCAATCAATAAAAGAATGACTCGAATAGATCCTTCTATAAACTGCAAAAACGCATTAAAGGTTTTCGGGAAACACGGTTCAATACCACACACCTTTTGGGAAACTCAAATTCAAATTGTGTGGTGATACCATCTTATTCCAGTGAGAAGTGTCATATTAAGAAATCAAGACCCACCAGGAGGATGTGGGGGAGGGCTCTTCTACCCTGCTGCTTAGAGTGTAAATGGCTGCGGTTGCCATGGAAACCACTCTGGCACTTGTTGGTGACTTCTCTCATTGCTATGACAGAATACTTGGGAAAAGCACACTTGACAGAAGACAGGTCTATCTGGGTTCCTGGTTAAGGGTTTAGTCTATCGTGATGGGTCGAGAATAGGGACAGGTGTCTGAAGTGATTGGTCACATTGCCTCTTCAATCGGTTAAACAGAGAAAGATGAATCCTGATACTTTGCCTCCCCTTTACTTTTTAACTAGTCAGGAGGAATCCTAGCTAACTCATGGTATGGTACTGTGCAGATTCAGGGTGGGTCTCCCCTCCTCCATTAACCCTCTCTGGAAACAGCCTCTGGGTGTGGCTTCTAGAGGATTCCAGAAGTAGTCAGTCTGGGGGAAGGAGGGCATCAACTGTCATAGGCAGTTACAGAAAAGAAAAGGAAACAAAAACCCCATAAAAACAAAATCACCACAGGAAAAACAAACAAAGCCACTGAAGGCCAGAAATATTTAGTTCTCTGGTGTCTGGTAGACATGACAACTTTACACTCATGAAGTCACAGAAGCTATGGTTACTTGCACAACCCACCCAAGATCAAGGCAGTCAACATCCCAGCAGGGGCTGCTGGGACACTTGAGCCTTCACCACATAGCTGAGGAGCTTGTGATAGTTGATGACTGCCAGAGGAAGGAGAGTCAGTTTCTCTTCTCAGGACACAGCCGGAGGCAGTAGCCTCTGCTCCAATGGATGGTCCCAATCTATGCACATACTGACAGCACTAATTAGACTTAGTGGGTTATAAACAGAAAAGAAGATATAAATTTGGGGGCAGATGGCTTTGGGGGGCATTCAAAGGAACTTGAGGGGAGAGTAGGGGATGTATACAAACAAAATATATTGTGTACACATGTGAAATTCTCCAGGAATAAAATGTTTTATCATATTTTGTAAAAATATTTTGTTTCTTATTCTCCTTGATTTATATATGTGTATATATACATATATATGCATATATATATATATATGTATATACACACACACACATATATCCTCTTACTATATGTCAAACCCTCAGGTCACTGGGTCATATGTCATATTCACAGTACTGGAAGGTGCTATACACAATACTGTATTGGAAAAGTAATCATCATTCTCACCCAACTGTGAACCTCTGAGCTACAGTAATTACTTGACTGAAAGACATGCCCATTAGAGCAACTATGGCACAGATGTTATGGGAGTAACCAATCACTTTATCAGTTGGATATCAGGCCCACTCCATGAAATGGAACCTATAAATTATAGTCTATGAGGTCACAAACCTGAGACTAGATACATCCTGTGTCCTAGAAAGAAACCTACTACTACTAACCTATTAAATGGATGCAGCAATAAAAAGATTCTAATGAAACACTGCCATATCCACAGACTAGTGTACCACTTATTAGAAAAGCTTCTTCATGCAGTAGTCAATAGTTAACAAGAAAACCTACAGCTTGTCAACAAAAAGAGACTTTGGAATGCACAACTCTAAGTAGGATGACTAGACCATACATCTTGCTTCAAAGCTCAGGGATCTACAAAAAAATTGGAAAGAAGGAAGATTGTAAGAGCCAGAGGTAGCAGTTGACTTTAAAGAAACAGCACTTCCAGACACAGCATGTCAGGCACACATATGAACTCATAGAGGCTATGACAAAATTCACACAATCTGCACAAGTTCAAGCCCAACAAATCCTAGTTGAGAGGAGTTTAAGGTCCACCCCTAGTCAAGGAGGTATGGTCAGCTGAGAGCTCCTGACAGAGGAAAGATCTGCTTTCTTCCAAGGAGTGACACTGGGTATATGAACTACATTCCAGGGTAGGCCTCACACCCAGGAATAGCTCTCCAATACAAAGTAGACTACACAGATTTGGTTTGGTTTGGTTTGGTTTGGTTTGGTTTAAAATAGTGTGAGAGAATATAAAGTGAGTGGGAATTGAGATGGTATAAAATCTAGAAAGAGTTTGGTTTGGTTTGGTTTAAAATAGTGTGAGAGAATATAAAGTGAGTGGGAATTGAGATGGTATAAAATCTAGAAAGAGTTGGGGGAAAGGAATTAATATCAAAATACATTCTATGCAGCTCTCAAAGAATACAAAAACACTTCTAAAGTGTTTATTTTTAAAGTGAGTATTTTTAAATAAGTGTTTATTTACATTTTCCATGCAGCATTTATAGTAGAATATCACAACTAAAACATCTGATTACAAAGTATGGTTACTATCAAAAGAGCTCAAAACAAATTAACACAGATAACAAAGTGAGGATGGAGATGATCCCATGAGAACCAGCGAAGGTGAAATTCCTGTGCTGTCACTGACTTACTCATCTCCTTTCTATTGATGGCAGCTTGTATAGACACTGAGAAAGCTCAGTGGATGTACTGAATCTTTAATCACGCATCAACACCAATCAATTTAAGCCCCATTTTCATCTGGATTTTATTCATGGTGAAAGTAAGTGTCCAATGTTCTTAGACTCCGCCTTCCTGAAGAACTCAGCAGAACTCCTTGAGGGGAAGTCATGCTCCAGTTATGACTGAATCCCGAGGCAAAACATTTAGAACAATGGGTTTTTCTGGTTGAAGAAGTCCTTGTCTGCTTAATTTCAGAGGTATCTGCAACAGGGGAAGAAGACTATTGAGAACCAGTGAATGAAACAACATCACCAAAAGAAAAGTAAAAAACCAGTGTTAAGGATAATATGCTATGCAGAAGCAAAAAAAGTTGGCTTTAAAGTCATGTTTTTAACTTCCTTTTTCTCCAAGCTGTCTCACTTGGATGGTGAGAGTATGCATCCAAACACACATTATGCAAAATGGTAATTAAGAATCTACTGTGTTCACAACCTGAAACAAACTCATGCTGGTTTATACTAATATTGTGCTGATTTAAAGTAAAACAAATGAGTTTCACATTTTTATCCTTATTCTTAGTCTTTATGTCATATTAATCTTTTAAGTCATGAAAAGTTATTTTTGGTTTTGAAACTTGCAAGGTAACCATGGAATGATACATTTCAACTCTATTAACAATCCTCAGCTCCAAGATTATGTATCACCACTACAGTCAGCATGTTTAAGGCAAGTCTTCTGGAAAAGACATATGTTACTTGCTTTTCTAGCATCTATTCTTGGCTTCCAAGGATGTGGTAAAAGGGAATGTCTGACTCCACAGGGTTTTCAATAATATTTTAGCATCATTCTCTTTAGTAATGAATAGGGAAATCATTCAATAGACAAATCTTCTAGTCAGAGAAAAAGGGAGGGGAGCAATGTTGTCATGGAGACAGAGAAGTGTCAACTTTAAGATGACTCGAGCTTGAAAGAGCATCTACCCTACACCAAGTTTGCTATGGGGTCTCAAAACAAGAACTGAGTTTTGTCTGTCTAAATCCCTGTGCATAAAGTAAATGCTTTAGTGATAAAGTACTAAAACAAGTGGGGTTGTGTGTAGATAAAGCTATACAACTCCCTTAAGGAACAGATCAAAGAATAAACACTTCTGTCCCCTTTTCCAGAAAAAAAACTCCCATCAATAAAGAGAAGCCACATGCTAAACACACAAGTCCTGTAATTTTAGGCATGTCTTTACATGAAACAAGAACCAGTTATTCAGGAAAATGCAATGTAAATGCTTTTTCTAAATGTCTTATTTTACTCATTTATAATTTTAAGTACTATACACACAATTTTGATGGAGAAATACAAGAAAAATATACATATAAATACATAAATAATTATAATTTTTAAATGAACATATTTATAAAATAATATTATAACTGTAAGCCATACTTTCAAACATTTACCAGGTTTTCAATGTGAAAACTCTCCTCAAAGAACTATTTTGAGTTTGTGGAAAGAATAATATGAGGTGATATACAAAAGAGAGGGGATTTCCTTCAATACAGAGAGACCAAACATAAAACAACTGGAGGTTTTAATGATATAGTGGTGATGAAAACAGCCCACAGGACCAAAAAATTGAACATGGAGTAAATAATGACAGAAACCTAAGAGGAAGATTCACCTAGAGAGTGAACAAGAACCTGAAGTATGAGAACAGAATAAAGGGGGGGGAGATAAAATACATACTTTATGGAAATATGACAACTACCTACTTTCTAGAGCAGGGTTCCTGAGAAATGAGCCAGAATAATGACAATGTCCCAGGTTGAAGTTCATCATAACAAGCAAATTTATAAACTTATACTTTATGTATAGGAGTGTTTTCCCTGCATTATACACACACACACACACACACACACACACACACACACACCATGTGTGGATTCTTGAGAAGCCAGAGTGGGCCATCAGAGCCACTGGAATTGGACTTACAAATGGTTGTGAGCCATTATGTGACTTTTGGAAACTGAACCCAAGTTCTTCTAAAGAGCATAAGGTGCTCTTAACCACTGAGAAATCTCATGACAGCAAGAAATTGTCTTTTAAAATAATAATTCTCAACTTAGCATGACATGGGAAATCAGAGATGAGCTTTTAAAGCCACACTTTGGGTGAATTGTTTAGGATTGTAGAAATGACAAGGCATCTTGAGTTTCTGGTTTCTTACTGAGACACACAGCCCATGTTGGCTTCATATTCACTAAGTGGCCAAGAATAACATGAAATTCTGATCCTCTATCCTCTAACTCCTGATGATTACAGGTATGTACCACCACAGCTTGTTTGTGTAGTTCTGGGGATTAGAACCAGAGATTAGTGCACAACTGGTAGGCATTTTGCCAACTGAGAACATCCCAGACCCCATATGAGTTTTAAAGTTCTTCTCTAACTCTAATGTACATACATGAGTTGAACAGACTGTGAAAGGAGGGCTTCTGTGAGCTATGGAAGAAGAGGACAACACACAACTGAAGACATGACCATTGCACCTCTGCATTGTACATGACATACCCAATCTCTAGTGGACATGACTAGATTTTCACACTGGTCTCCTCTGACTCTTCATAATCCTAAATTCTATTCTATACAGACCTGGAACAAAGGACCACTTAGCTAATACCTGGATACAAATAGCTCAGTTGGCCAGAAAACAAATTATTAGACCTCAAACATGCATTATTATTTTTATACATAGAACCTTCAGTTGGAAAAAAGTCTCCCATAAAACACTGTTTATAGACATAGTTTTCTCTCTTACCTGTGTTTCCTTACAAGGCTGGAAGGAGAAGTTCTGCAGAACTTTAGTGAGAGCAAGTTTCATATTTATGAGGGCAAACCTCATGCCAATGCAGTTCCTGGGTCCATTTCCAAAGGGCAGATATACATAAGGATCAATGCTGGCCTTGTTCTCCTTGCTGAACCTGGAGACACAATAAATGGCTAGTTGACAGAGTATGAAAGCATTAGGGCTACACATGTGAAGCTGCCTTTTGACGTCTAACCAGTATCACACAGGTAGTTTGGGAAAGGTTCAATGAATTTCTATTTGCAGGCATTTGGCTCTGAGAATTTTACACTACATATCTCTTCAATTCCCCTTCCTTATAAGACTCTCCAAGTGGTTGAGATAAGATAAATGCTCTTTGAAAAACTGTATCCTTGTGCGGGCTCACACTAGTGTATTACTGGTATTATGGGATAGGGGGAAACTGACCATTTAATGATTGGTTGAAGGGCCAGTTCACTGGGGAAATTAATGCCTAGTACTGAAAATCTGGTCAAAATCCCATGGCTGCAGACATCATAGAGAACAATGTAGTGTTGTTGTTTTGCTACTTGGACATGATAGCAAAATGCCTTCTAAATATTTATCTTTACACATAAAAATTAGTGCTGATCTCAGCCTTGGTCAGAAAAGCTTCAGTTTGCAGTGGGAGTTAGCACAGAAACTCATGACTGGTCATAGTGCTGAGAAGTGGTGGTGGAGGGCTGGTGAGATGTCTCAGTGGTTAAGAGCACTGACTGCTCTTCCGAAGGTCCTGAGTTCAAATCCCAGCAAGCATATGGTGGCTCACAACCATCCGTAATGACATCTGACACTCTCTTCTGGTGTGTCTGAAAACAGCTACAGTGTACTACATATAATAAATAAATAAATCTTGAAGAGGAGGAGGAGGAGGAGGAGGAGGAGGAGGAGGAGGAGGAGGTGGTGGAGTGCTCAGCTCCTCCAAGGCTCAGGAAACATCACAGAAGGGGCAGAAAAATGTAAGAGCCAGGGAATGAAGTAGATGCTGAGAAGTACTATCTTCTGGACATGACACACCCATTGCACTCATGACCTCATAGCATCCTTGTGTGCTGCCTACACAAGACTAGACACATCATCATTCTATTATGGGAGGGAAATAGAGTCCATGAGATGCCACCTCACTAAGGAGCTGTTGACAATAAATGCTTGGTGGAAGATGGACAAGTTTTTCTTCAGTGCTGCAGCCACTGGTGAGTTGACCATTCTCCAGGATATAACCCCTACACCTATGCTTACGTGAGCAAACCTAAGTAAACTCACAAGTCACAAAAAAAATCCAAAAATACATAATACAGGAAGAGGACTGGTTGAAGACAGACAGGGATTCCACGTGAGTGGGAGGGAGGAAGAGGCAATGTGAAGTGAAAAATGATCAGAATTCATTATCCATTCATGACATTGTCAAAAAATACAAAGGAACAAGAAAGGAACTACATCTTTAAACACTAAAAATCCATTTGAGATGATGCTGTGTCCCAACTCTGAAAAGCACATTTCATTTCAACTGCAGGAAAAGTGGGTTTCTGACACACACTTAAGAGGGTCATTAACTACTTGAAGAAGAAGGAGGAAAACATTCTGTATCTAATTAGTCATACTGTCTTCCCATCTCACTTGCCCTCTCCTCTATTTGCTTCTTTCTCTGCCATTCTCCTCACAGAATGCAAATGGATGCAAAATCACACTCAGACCATGCTCCTATAAGAGACATCATAGCATACACAGGCCTGCAGAGTACACAGTGGGTCCCTGCCCATGCGGTTCTGGTACCTTTCAGGGCGGAATTCCTCAGGCTGTGGCCAGTGCTGTGGGTCATGCTGAAGAGCATAAGACGGAATCATCACTGTTGACCCTTTGGGGATAAACACACCATCAATTTCAACATCTTTCTTGGAGACTCTCTCCAGTCTATTACCAATGGGATATAATCTCAGGGTTTCATTCAGCACCATATCCGGGTATTCCATCTCCATCACGACATCATAGGTGGGAGGTGCCTGGAAAGAAAGAAAAGGATTTGTGCTGAGATTTTAGATTAACTTACAATTGTGTCTGGTTTTGAATTCTCAGCACCCCCAAAGTCAAGCTCTGCAGCTCAAAGAATTTAGTTAGTACTTACAATTCATTGTAAGGCATTTTTAGTCATTTTAATTCATATATGTAGTTTTTCACATATGTTTACGTACACCATATGAGTACAGTGCCCACAGAAGCCAAAACAGGGCATCAGATCTCTTGTAACTAGAGTTAGAGCAGTTGAGAGCTATCATTTTCATGCTGGGACTCAAATATGAATGGATCCTATGAAAGAATTGCCAGTGATTTTAACCATTGTGTCATCTCTCAAGCTCCTTACAAATTAGAATAACTATGACTTGGAGCCTGAAAGAGAAGGCCAATTAGAGAAGTTAGTACTATGCAAGCCCTAGGATGAGAGCTCAGATACAAATCACTCATAAAGTCTAACACAGTGGCACCCATCTATAATCCCACCAGTAGGTAGACTGAGACAGGGCATACCTGGTTCTCATAGGCTAGACAACCTCACCCAATCTACAAGTTCCAGGTTTGGTAAGAGAGCCAGTATCATAAAACATGGTAGAAAGAGATCTAGAAATGTACACTATGTAGGTCTGTAACTTACACACACAAACACACATACACAGATGTAGAGAGTTTGGCTCATGATTTAGACCCCAAGGCTCACACCTTGGCTTCTTCTACTATAACTATAGATAGAGGGAATCATGGCACAGAGCTGAGCCAACCCATGCAGCTTAATCAAGACCAAGGCTAGGCTCTCTCAGTGCACAGTTGGGATAACACAGCAGATCCAGAAGCATCACTGAACCCTGTAGAGAGCCATATGATAAGTACATGTCTTTAACATCACACAGGTTGTGTGCATGCTGCTTGCTTGGTCCTAGAGAACAGACACACCAGGACTAGCCCCGTGTCACAACAACCTTCTGTTGCCATGAGAGGATTTATTGCCCATTTCTCCTTCTCTGTCCCTTTTATAATTTCTAAATGGTGCTGGGACAATCCAGTGCTTGTGCTCTTGTTAAACATTGTCAAGGGCTGCTGAGACATTTCAGAGAGCAAAGTCACCTGCCATTGAGACCCATAACAGGATTAGGACCCTTAAAACTCATGTAGTAGAAAGAAAGAACAAATTCCTTCAGGTTGTCCTTTGTTTGACCTCCACACACATGTTGCAACACACATGCCCACATACATATTTACACTCATAACATACATAAGTACAAACATACATACCTGCATGCATACATACTTACATACATAAATACATACAAATTTGTAAAGAAAAAGTCACCACTCACTAACACGGAAATTTACACACACACACACACACACACACACACACACAAATACATACTCCACACACACAACATACACACACTAACTCTTACACACTCTCTGTCTCTCTCACACATATACACACTCTCTGTCTCTCTCTCTCACACACACAAACACACACACACTCTCACACACACACTGTGTGTTTCTCTCTCACCCACACACACTCTCATACACACCGTCTCTCTATCCCCTTCTATGTCTTTTTCTGTCTTTCTGTGTGTCTCTCTGTCTCTGTCTCTGTATCTCTGCCTCTCTGCCCCCCCTCACTCACACACACACACACACACCATTGGAGGTGACAAGAAGGTGTCTTTGTTGAGGCTTTTTCTTTTCTCTCCTACACCATCCTCTCACCTTATTGGGCAGAGCCCTGTCGATCTCCTCCTGCAGTTTTTTCTGGATATCAGGGTGAGTGGCCAGGGAATACAGGGCAAAGGAAAGTGTGCTGCTGGTGGTTTCATAGCCAGCAAAAATAAAGATAATTGACTGGGCTGCGATCTCCGTGTCGGAAAGGGCTGAAAGTAAAAAAGCATTTCAGGTAAATCATGTCAGGATGGACTTTCACAGGGGTGATGAGAAAATCACAAGTGTGTCAGGATGGACCCTCACAGAGGAGATGAGGAGAAAATCACAAGTGTGTCAGGATGGACCCTCACAGAGGTGATAAAATCACAAGTGTGTCAGGATGGACCCTCACAGAGTGGATGAGGAAAAAATGAAATGAGCCCCCATTTTTCTAGACAGACTATGGAGATGCTGTTCAGTCACTCTGAGACTATCATCACCATGAAAGCAACATGACACATCCAGAGAAGGAGAAGAAAGCTTGAGGCAGGTTGTCCCGATGTGTCTGCTGTTCCTCACTATTCCCAGGGGGCAGCTTCAAGACATGATCTTTCTTTTTTATAAATTTTGAAGTGTGTGTGGGTGCCATGTGTGTAGGGAGGGTGCCCATGGAGGTCAGAAGAGGGCATCTAATGCCCTAAAGAAGCAGTTATAGAAGGTCCCTCATACAGATTAATGTTTTCTAATTCTATTTATTTATGTGTGCTTCTCCAGGTGCCCATGGAGGCCAGAAGATGGCATTGTGGTCCACAGAGCTAGAGTTACAGGCAGTTGTACCTCTTCATATCAGGAACACTGTGATTCTCTTGTTTGTAAATTCTTTCCCGCAATTAGTATAATTACTTGCTAGTAAACTGAAACTGAACTATTGGTGGCTATTTTTAAAATTAATATTTATTTCAGCATTCAAAAATTAAAAGAAGGGCTTAGATATGCAGTCAGTAGATAGGGGTACTTCCCTATGAATCATGAAGCCCTGGGTTCAGTCCCCAGCACTTTATGAATCAAGCATGGTAATGTCTGTATTCTTGGGGACACTGGAAGACTGACTGGAGAGAAGACAGCCAGTGATGGAAGAATTCTGCCTCTCAGCATCAGGGGGATCACACCCTCAAGGACTGAACTCTTCCTAGGAGCTCTTTTTATTGTTACACAGAAGGCACCTTAGCAAGTCAATTTCCATACACCAAACCCTCTTATCTAATCTATGGGCTATCTGGAAAGACCCATCACTTAAGCGGTTCTCAGCCATAGGAGACTGCCTCATTTGCCAGGAATGCCTCCAGACTAAGGTATGCCAAGGCTCTGGGAATGCTTCCAAAGAAGACCATAAAATCTCAGATAGCAATCACTGACAGAAGGCTACTTCAGAGCTGAGGTGCTATCCCTCCAGGTTCAGGCCAGATTCAACTAAAACTCTGCTGCATGGTAGTAGCACATGCCTGTAGTCTCAGGAGTTAAAGATCATTCTCTGGCACATTGTGAATGTGGGTCAGCCTGGGATGCATAGGAGCCTGTGGCAAAAGGAGGAGGTGTAGGAGAATTTGGAGTTAGCTGATCATAGGAAAGGGTTTCAAGTGGGCAAACAAGAAAGGACAACAAAGTACAGGATCACTTTAAGCAGTAAGTGTGGGGACCCAAAAGATGATACTGCTGCATACAAGCATGTGAGTGCATGGGAAATGAACAGATGGGTAAGAATGGAAGACTCCCTCTCCATTAGCTACTGATGCGCTCCTGTAGAACAAAGACAGGAAGTGAAATGCCATCAGTTTGCAGCCCTGATAGGGAAAATGACATTAAACACAAAATAAGCACAGATGGGAGCTAGAGAGATGGCTCCAGGGGTAAGTGTGTTGTACAAGCTTGAGAACCTGAGTTCAATCCTCAGTTCCCATGTAAAAAGGCAGGTGGGCAGCAGACCCCTGTAACCACAGCACTGTGAATTGTTGGGACCTCCTGGCTGCTAACTTAGCCCCAGGTTTAATAAAGACCCTCTCTCCAGGAAATAAGGCAGAGAGGGATTGAGTAAGACACTGTGTGCCTTTGCCTCTTCTCTGTACACACACCTAGGGGTGTGCACATGGGCACATACTTCTGCATATATGTGTATTACACAAAGAAGATAAAAATCTGGAAGTCATTTTTTATGTTTTTTCAAGACATTGCCCTGCCTGTCCTGGAATCTATGATGAAGACCAGGCTGGCCTTGAACTCAGAGAGATCCAACCCCATCTCCTCCCAAGTGCAAGGATTGAAGACGCACTCCACCACTGCCCAACTGATTTTTTAAGTACATAAAAGAATGAAGAAGATCAATGCATTTGTACAGAGAGGCTTTCCCCAGAAACTACTTACACATCACACAAAGGAAAGTTAAATCTTTTCCATGGATTAAGCTAGAGAACACATGTCCAACAGGGGCTCCCAAAGAGCTTCAGCACCACTTGGGTACATGCCCCCTGACAGAATGTTTAGACACAGATGTCTAGGAAGAGCACTGAGAATGCATGCTGGGAAAGACCCAAACACCACCTGTGCTCACTCAGGTTACAAACAGACCACAGGAGACATGCATCATGGCCACCTTTCATGTTAGGAGCATACTTTTGCACATGTGCATCCTGAAAATTCTATGTTGGTAATAGCCACATCTGTCATTTGTCAACAGCAGTATCCCTCTACCAAGAAAAGCCTCCTTGCATATTTTCTTAGCAACCCACCCACTCCCCGAGAGCTTCCTTGTCCATAGACCAGGAAGGGTTTGCTTGCCTTTATGAGACTCTTTGTCTTTGGAATTATTATGAGCGTTCATCATCAGCTGAAGAAAGTCCACTCGGTGCTGGAAACAGAAAGAAAGATTGCAAAACTGGAAGATCAATGGCAAAGGCAGAGGTCAGAGGTGGATCAGGAGTGCAGAATCTTAATTATCTTCCTTCTAACAATGCAGTTCCCTTAAATTCATAACTGTGGCTCTGGTTGCTCGAGTCATCATGGAACAAAAGCAGGAAATGGATAAACTAGGAAGAATCTAGATTCCACATCAACCACTTTTACAATAAATTATGATACAATTTTAAGCAATCACTTTTATTCTTAGAAAATGTTTTTGAAGGAAATGAAAATAAAATCCCCCCTTTTCAAAAAATCATTTTTAACTGTTATTGGTGAGTTTCATACATGTACACAATCAGATATGGTCATCTCCACTCCACTGTTTCCTTCAAATGATTCCTTCTATATCATTGATTGATTCCTATTATCAATCAACTTTTTAAAAATTCAACTTCTCTTCCCTGAGAAAATATAAATATTCTCTCTCTCTCTTTCTGTAAAGCTAGCCTTTTCTACATGCCATCATGTAATCAGATTGTGAACCTCTCATGAAACTACCATGTTTTACCTTCTGCTTAGAATCCAGGCGGTTTTCCTTCATTCTGTCCACAAATTTTTTGAAAAATGCTACTGAATCCTTTGGGAACATGCAGATATTTAACTTTATTAAATCTGTAATATTTCTTCCTATGCACTCCATACCCTCTTCCTAATCACCCACTAATTCCAACTAGGGAGGCTCACTTGGGCATGCCTGCAGGGCCGTCTACTAGTGCATGGGAAACCTACCTGTGTCCACACACACACCCCACCTCCACAGCTATCCACTGCCAATTGTTCCTCAGCAAAGGGCAGAGCTTGGAGAGATCCTTTCCCATGTATGCAGGAGTTCTGAGTCTTGATCATGTTCAGGTCTTTTCATTCCTTATGCAGGATGTTCTAGTTTTCATTCCTATTGCTAAGGGTTGATTCCTGGCCTATTATCAATCAACTTTTTAAAAATTCAACTTCTCTTCCCTGAGAAAATATAAATATTCTCTCTCTCTCTTTCTGTAAAGCTAGCCTTTTCTACATGCCATCATGTAATCAGACTGTGAACCTCTCATGAAACTACCTTTACCTTCTGCTTAGAATCCAGGCGGTTTTCCTTCATTCTGTCCACAAATTTTTTGAAAAATGCTACTGAATCCTTTGGGAACATGCAGATATTTAACATCTCATATATTGGTGTGAGGAATGGGAAAAGTACTGGAAAACAACAACAACAAAAAAACCAGTTTTAATTGAAATGAAAGTTTCATTTAAAGAAGTCATAAGGCAATCTGTGTAAGAAGTCACTAGCTTCTCGACCAGAAACCATTCTCTCTGTGACCTTGTTCACACTGGGTCAGCAGCATACTTCTCCTTCTGTGCTTTGGAGTAGCCAAAGCTGCAACCTTATTCTTAAATTTAACTCCTGGACTTCATGTGGATTCAGAAAGAAAAGTCAGGAGCCATTAAGATGGCTCAACAGCTAAAGGGTTCTGCAGACAAGCCTAACAGCCTGAGCTTGATCCCTGGATCCCACTCTGTTGAAGGAAAGAGCCAACTGCTGTAGGTGTCCTCTGACCTCCACATGCCACACAGTCACCAAGGCATGTGCATGTGCATGCGTACACATATGTACCCAAGGCTACACAGAGAACTCTGCCAAAAAACAAAAACAAAACAAAAAACAAAAACAAAAACAAAACAAAACAAAAACCCAAGCACAAAGACAGGTGACGAAAAAGCAGGAAGAATTAAAAGTCACATACTCTCCCACACTTCCAGATTTGAGCCTATATCAATAATATGTAAACAGGTCTAAGTGTAGATATCATACAATGCTTACAAGGAGACACAGAGGATAACATTAGGTGGCAAGGATGGAATGTAGGTATAGGGATGCATGAGCTGGGTATGAAAATATAACTGACAGGGCAAGTATCAGAATCTTGGAACACCAAAGACACAATTCACATACCAAATGAAGTCTGACAAGAAGAAAGGAGTGGACACTGGGGCTGGAAAGGATCAAAGCATCAGTGTAGGGGAATACAAGAACAGGGAAGAGGGAAAGGGTGGAAGAGGGAGCAGGGGGAGGGAAAAGAGCATGTGGGACCTTTGGGGGGGGTGGGGAACCAGAAAATGGGAAATGAATTGTAAATATAAATATATCCAATAAAAAAACCCTAAATGACACACTATGGTTAATTGTACCAAGAATGTATTAAAAAAAAAACCAGTTAGCACTCCCAGAAGAGCCAGGTTTGATTCCCAACATCTACATGGTTGCTCTCAACCACCCGTAACTCTAATACAAGAAGATTCAAGACCCCAATATGGCCTCGTTAGGCACTTCATGCATGTAGGCCAAACACCTATACACAGAAAATAAAAATAAATAAATTTTATAAAAATGATAAAGCAATTAAGCTATGATAAAGAAAATCTATTAAGGCAGGGGTGATTTGTGTTTGTAATCTCTGCACTCCAGAGGCAGGGGCAGGTTGGGTTAGGTGATTTCAAGACCAGACTACTCTACAGAGTGAGTTCTGGGTTACAGAAAGATAGACAGAAAAACCCCTGACCCTAAAGATTAAGAGAAGACAGAGACAGAGAAAGACGGTGAAAGAGAGGAAGATGATCTAAAAGCATACATTACAACATCTAAGTCCTGCATTTATGGCAGACATTTATATATACAGTAGCCACAGCTACTATAGACAGTGTATATTCAGTTGCTTAATATGTTAAAAATTCAGTTACTTTTTGACTCAGCAATGCTGATTCTGAATGTGACCTCCAAAACATAAAACTAATATTTAAATATAACTTTGTATATGAAAGCTCATAGCAGAGAAATTCTCGACAAACATGTGAGACTAACTTCCATGTCCATTAACAGATGGGGAGTATAATTTGTTCATAGATGCAGGACATAGTGACACTTGATTCATTTAATATTGTGCGAAATGAAAGAGGCCTGTCACAGAGACCACAGAGTCTACGATCCCATTGACGTGAAATACCCAGAATACTCAGACACAGAGGAAGTGAACTGGTAGTTGCTTAGGTCAAGATTGCTGGAAAGTCACAACGTGGCTACAACAAAGTCCTCTGTGATTGACATGGGTACTGGGCCAGGTGCCTTCAGTCAATGCTGACCCCTAAGAGAGCAGAGCACTGAGAACAAGGGGCTGTTGAGCGCTGAGCCCTAAATGGAGCATCTATCCCAGCAACCCCACCCATGAAGGCTCAGGGAACATCATGAAAGAGGCTGTGAAACTAAAGTCAGAGGCAGGAACAGGGAGTGTGAAATTCCATATCCAGGACATGGCATGGCCCTCTCCTGAACCGACCTCCTGCATCAGATGAAGCCAGTCATACAGGTCAGCATCATAGCAGGCAGCACCAAATGGACTCAACTGGCTACCAAAGCAGGGAGAGGGAGAGGAAATTGGGAGGAAGATGTGTCTCAGTGTCTACGAGGTGTGGGAAGTAAGAGTTAGGGGTGGGGGTAATTGAGACAGATGGGATGCATGTGTGATATTGCAACCATGGAGAGTTCTGGACTTAAGGAGTGCCAAATTTGTATTTATACCAATTTGTATTTATACAAATGAAAGAATTCTAAAATAAAACCAGGACTCAGAGGTGCACACTGTAATTGCAGCCCTCAGGAGGCAGAGGCAGAGGGATCACTCTAAGTGCAAAGCCAGCCATTTCCAGGCCAGCTAGAGCTACATGGTGAGACCCTGTCTCAAAGAAAAAGGAAGTTCAAAAACAGAAATAATTGGGCGACGTCTTCCGAAGGTTCTCAAAATACTGACCTGTGACTTTAGGGGATGGATTACATGACAGGTGAACTACACAGCACTAGAGCCGATCGTTTGGGGAAAGTGAGAAAGAAAGAAGTGACAAACATGGCCACAGACAAGCAATGACCAGAAGGCAGAACTGCCCACTCACCTACAGACAAGAGCAACGGATCCAAAAAATCAAATCTTAAGAGCTTCTTGGCTTTCTCCACAAAAGGATCATTAGGGTTGTTGAGGGAATCGACGTTCACTCCAAATGATGTGCTAGTGATCACATCCATGCTGTAGGCACCTAACGCTCTGAGGAGAGAGACAGAGGGTGGGGGGGTGTTAACATATGCATCAGAGAGTGGGAAAGAATTCTCAGGATTCAGACAAAGCCCCCTCAGTATAGACTAAACTCTTCCCAGCCTTCCCAGCCTTCACAGCCTTCACGACCTCTACCCCTGCAAATTTCTGACTCGCCCACTTCTTCATTTTAAACTGTATTTAATGTCATCTAGTGTCACAGGGGCAAGGACAAGCAGATGGACCATCTGAGCTGCCCCCCAGGTGCCCCTCCTCTCCCAGAACCACAGCGAGGGACTCACTGTTTCACAGGAATAGGCTTGCCTTTCTCTGCCTCTTGCCTCAAGTACTTTACCAAAGTGTTTCCATACTGTTCCATGACAGGGAACATCTAAACAAAACACAAAAGCATCCACAGTTAGGACGGGGACTCCAGTCACACAGGCTGCACTTAGAAGAATTTCACTCACCTCCTTGAGTTTTCCACTGGTGAATGTGGGGGAGAGCAAGGCTCGATATCTCTTCCATTCCTCATCCTTAGATATGGAGATGGATTTGCTCATGATCCCCACTGGGCCAAAATCCTAGAGTCAGGAAAAAAAGTGAAAACATCCTCAGAATGCCTCACAGCCTGGGAAATCACCTGTGCACTTGGCTTCCTATTGTGGTTCCAACCCTTTATATTCCAGGATCCTTTTAAATGGAAATTTCTCTGTGGTTGGAAAGCCAGGCCGAGGGATTGAGGAGAAGATGCAAACAAGATTTAGTCAATCTCCAGAGCTGTGCGGATGGCATTTGGCTTGGAGATAGACATAAAGTTAATTTTACATCAGACGAGTTCTCCAGCTCTGCATTTACAACATGAGCAATGTGAAAAGGATGTCTTTATATGCTGTGTGTCTGTGTGTCTTTCTATCTGTCTGTCTGTCTCTCTTTGTGTGTATGTATGTGGGGGGTGTACATGTGAATGATAGTGTATGTTGGACCCTGAAAGGTAGCTTGGTCCCCGGTTGGGCTAAGGATTGAAGCCCTGGACATTCTGAAGGGACTGTAGACACTTCACCTGTTCGAGGGCACCAGGCTCCCGTCACTAGCCTCAGCACCCCCACCCCTAGATTTTTGGCCATCAGTCACATAAGGGCAATGCCTCAAGCCCCTGCACATGTACACCTGTGCACATACAGACTATGTGATGTGCGGTCACATAGGCTCAAGACAGATCTCCATTTTAACAAGGGACCTAAAGGCCTGGAGGCTTAGCCAATAAGCAGTCCTTCCCAGACACTCCTCCCTGCAAAAGCTATTGAACCTTAGGCCCACGCTGAGAAGTGGGGTAAGGTTTTACACATGTACTTTCCTCCATGACAATAAATGCCTTAAAACCATGCACTGCCTCTTTTCATCAGGACTTGCCTTGGGGAGCCATGGAGAAGGCCTTTGCCTATAGAGCCGCTGTCGCCTGTAGAAGGACCCTCTCTGCTCCCCACCATGGCGGCCACCAAGCCTAAGCTGAAACCTGCCGCCAGCCGTGAAGTCAAAGACTCTACTCGCTGGACCAGCCAGAGCTCCCCTCTTTGCCCCACTCCCCAGGCTTGATCCAGCCTGTGGGGGCCCCACTCTGTTCTCAGCTCTTCCTCCATTTCCAGCGGTGTCTGGATGTCCAAGAGCCTTAGAACCAGACAGCCCGGGCTTCCTTGCAAGCTTGAAGACCAGAGTCAGCTGCAGCTGTCCCACACCTCAGACTGTGCTTTCCCACCCCGGGAGTGGTGTCAGGGCCTCCCCTAGAGCCCAACACTCACCCGGCAACAGCATGGGGTAACCATGGCCAGCTTCCCTCGACCTGACTCCTGGAGTGACTGTGCCCTGAGTGGATCGGACCCGGAACCCCTATAGCCCGACAGTACACATGCCTGTATGTGCTCATGTGAAGACCAGAGGCCAGGCAGCTTTCTCTATAGATCTCTATGGCATTTTTCTGGCAAGGTCTCTGTGAATCTAGACGGCTCTGCCTTGGCTAGAATCGCTAGCAAACAAGGCCCTGGGATCTACCTGTTTCCACACGCAGCTCTAGAGTCACACAGGAACGCTGCTCTGCCCAGCTGTTTTGTGGAAGCTGAGGATCCAAACTCAGGTCCTTTCCCCACTGCTCAAGCCATCCCCCTAGGCCTGGGACACTTGAAGGGCTTGATATTTGGGGTTTTGTAATTTACTATTGTATGGGTTTGACCTAATGTTGCTTGTGTTATATTGTTAATTTTCATCCCCAAATCTGCTTACAGAAGCATCTGCATATCAGACACTGAGGGACTCTGCCCCTAGTTGGCTCCAGTTAGTAAATAAAGGAGTCAGCAGCCAATGCCTGGGCAGAATAGACAGAGTCGGGTCTTTCAGGATTCCAGGGCTTGGGAAAGAGAGGAGGAAGAGGAAGAATCACCATGAGAGGGGCATAGGACAGACCAGCCTTGTAAGAAGTCAGGTAAGTGGCTCTTGGCCATGTTTCTATTTGGGTCTGCAGTAGCAGAGAAATATAGATTTTAAAGAATATTAACTCGAGAATACCAAGGTGCAGTGTTTGCTAGCCTCGGGAAAGATTAGAAGTGCCCAACCATTAATCTAGTCAAGGCATATTAAAATTAACTGGTGTGTGTGTGTGCGTGTGTGTGTGTGTGTGTGTGTGTTTACATTTGTCTGTCTGTCTGTGTGTAGTGAATCTGTTTCTCTGTCTTTACGTGTTATGTCTGTCCCTATGCATGTGTCTCTGTGTGTGTCTATATATATATATATATATATATATATATATATATATATATATATGTCTCTCTGTGTGTCTCTGTGTGTATTTGTTTCCATGTATGTCTGACTCTATGTATATGTTTGTCTCTCTCTCTGTGTGTGTATGTGTATGTTTGTGTGTGTATATGTCTCTCTGTATGGGTCTCTCTCCCCTCTGTGTGTGTCTGTGTATGTATTTCTCTTTGTGTGTATCTCTCTGTATGTGAGTGTATACATGAACGCTGGTGCACATGCCCATGTGTGCTCATGTGGAGACCAGAGGTCAGCCTCCTTTCTCTATAATTCTCTATGGTGTGTGTGAGGCAAGGTTTCTCCTTGAATGGAGAAGGCTCTGGTTTGGCTAATGTAGCTAGTAAGCAAGGCCCTAGGAGGCAAATGGACGGAACTAGAAAATATCATCTTCACTGACCCAACCCAGACCCAAAAGTCCCGCATGGTGTGTACTCACTTATGAGTGAGTGTTAGCCATGAACTACAGGGTAACCATGCTACGGTCCACAGACCAAAAGAAACTCAGTAATCAGGAGGACCCATGGGAGGAAGCGTGAACCTCACAGAAGGGGAAACAGAATAGAGATGGGAGGTGGAGGAAGGGAGGGAACTGGATGGGAGAGGGAGTGGAGAGGGGAATGGGGAAGAGGACCAAGTGTTGGGGCATAGGGAGGGCTGGGAGAGATAACAGGAATAGGCAGTGGGCATCTCTGGGACTGGCCAGAAACCTGGGATGGTGTTAAGTTCAGAGACGTCTTTGGGAATAACACTAGCTAAGACTACTAGTAGCTGTGGAATACAGAGACTGAAGTAGCCAACTACTGTAGACAAGCAGGACTTCCAGAGGAGGTAGGGGCACATCAATTAACACACAAAACCATCCACCCAAAAACTGTCTTGCTAAAAGCTGTGCAGGGATAAAGATGAATGAATGACCAAGTAGTGACTGACCAACCTTGAGACCCATACAGTGAGAGACACTACAAATGATAATCAGCTTTCTGACTGACTCTTGAGAGGCTTCATCCAGCAACAGACACAAACAGATGCAGAGACCCTCAGCCATACATCATGCACAAATTGGGGAGTCATGTGGATGAGTCACGGATAAGATTGAGTGAACCAGAAGGGTCAGGGACCCCAACAAAGACATACAGAGTCAACTAACCTGTCCATGGGGGCTCACAGGGCCTGAACCACAAAACAAAGTGCATACAGGGGCTGGACTTAGACTACCTATATATTCAGCTTGGTCTTCGCATGGGTCCCCTAACAATTAGAGCTGGGGCTGTCTCTGAATCGGTTGCCTGCCACTGGATCAACTCCCCCAAGCTGAGTCTGGTTGGGCCTCACTGGGAAAGGATGCACTTAGTCCTGCTGCTGCTGCTGCTGCTGCTGCTGCTGCTGCTGCTGCTGCTGCTGCTGCTGCTGCTGCTGGAAGTCCCAGGGCAAGGTGGGACACAGGGGGACTTCGCCTTCTCTGAAGAGAAGGAGATGGGGCAGTGGGGGAGGGATCACTAAGGGTCGAAGTGGGAGGAAAGAAGGGAGGGGAGCTGACATCAGGATGTAAAATGAATAAATAAATTAATCAATGAAAAAACAATGTGACCTACCCGTCGGTTTGTGAAGACTGAAAAGCATTCCTTCACCAGCACACTCTTAATCATCTCTGGGTCTGTGATGGCAAACAGAGGCATTGGACCATCAAACAACCTGTGTGGGGAAGACAGCTGATGAACCAGGTCCTGACGTGAGAGCCACACCCAGACACTGATCCTAATGCTGCAGGACCCGAACTCTGCTTATACAATACATGGTCACAGGAGTTCCCAGTTCAGCTTAGGGTTTCTGATCATGTACACAATGGAGTCTGTAAAATGATAGGTAATGTCATTCGAGACCCAACGAGTCACTTAAAGACAAAACAACTCTGTAAGGCAGCACACTTAGAAATAACAAGTGGAAATTTGCGAAGTCTAGATGTGCACATGTGAAAATTGCCTGAGACCATTTTCTTTTTCTTTTTTTTTGATTTTTTTTATTGTATATATTCTATATTTACAATTCATTTCCCTTTTTCTGGTTCCCCACCCCCAAAGGTCCCACATGTCCTTTTCCCTCCCCCTGCTCCCGCATCCACCACCTCCCACTTTACTGTTCTTGTACTCTCCCACAATGATGTTTTGGTCCATTCTAGCACCAGTGTCCACTCCTTTCTTCTTGTGAGACATCACTTGATATGTGATTTGTGTCTTTGGTGTTCCAAGCTTCTAGGCTAATATCCACTTATCAGTGACTGTATACCATGGGTATTCTTTTGAGACTGGGTCACCTCACTTAGTATGACATTCTCCAGCTCCATCCATTTCTCTAAGAATTTCATGAATTCATTGTTTCTAATGGCTGTATAGTACTCCATTGTGTATATATACCACATTTTTTGTATCCATTCCTCTGTTGAGGGACATCTGGGTTCTTTCCAGCTTCTGGCTATTATATATAAAGCTGCTATGAACATAGTGGAGCATGTATCCTTATTGCATGCTGGTGAATCTTCTGGGTATATTCCCAGGAGTGGTATGGCTGGGTCCTCCGGAAGTATCACGCCCAGTTTTCTGAGGAACCGCCATACTGATTTCCAGAGTGGTTGTACCAGCTTGCATTCCCACCAGCAGTGGAGGAGTGTTCCTCTTTCTCCACATCCTCGCCAACACCTGATGTCTTCTGAGTTTTTAATCTTAGCCATTCTGACTGGTGTGAGGTGAAATCTCAGGGTTGTTTTAATTTGCATTTCCCTAATGACTAGTGATGTTGAACATTTTTTAAGGTGTTTCTCAGCCATCCGAATTTCTTCAGGTGAAAAGACTCTGTTTAGCTCTGTACCCCATTTTTGGATAGGGTTATTTGGTTTTCTGGGGTCTAACCTCTTGAGTTCTTTGTATACATTGGAGATTAGCCCTCTGTCGGATGTGGGGTTGGTGAAGATTTTTTCCCAATTTGTTGGTTGCCGATTTATCCTTTTGACAGTGTCTTTTGCCTTACAGAAACTTTGTAGTTTTATGAGGTCCCATTTGTCTATTCTTGCTCTTAGAGCATAAGCAATTGGTGTTCTGTTCAGGAATTTTTCCCCTGAGCCAATGTCCTCAAGGGTCTTCCCCAGTTTCTTTTCTATTAGTTTTAGTGTGTCTGGTTTTATGTGGAGGTCTTTGATCCACTTGGAGTTGAGCTTAGTGCAAGGAGATAAGAGTGGATCAATTCTCATTCTTCTGCATGTTGACCTCCAGTTGAGCCAGCACCATCTGTTGAAAAGGCTATCTTTTTTCCACTGGATGTTTTCAGCTCCTTTGTCGAAGATCAATTGGCCATAGATGTGTGGGTTCAATTCTGGGTCTTCGATCCTATTCCATTGATCCGCTTCCCTGTCACTGAACCAATACCATGCAGTTTTTAATACCACTGCTCTGTAATATTGCTTGAGGTCCGGGATATTGATTCCCCCAGAAGTTCTTTTGCTGTTGATGATAGTTTTAGCTATCCTGGGTTTTTTGTTATTCCAGATGAATTTGCGAATTGCTCTTTCTAGCTCTATGAAGAACTGAGTTGGGATTTTGATGGGAATTGCATTGAATCTGTATATTGCTTTGGGCAAGATTGCCATTTTGACTATATTAGTCCTGCCAACCCACGAGCATGGAAGATTTTCCCATTTTCTGATGTCTTCTTCAATTTCCCTCTTCAGAGACCTGAAGTTTTTGTCATATAAATCTTTCACATGTTTGGTTAGCGTCACTCCAAGATACTTTATATCATTTGTGGCTATTGTGAAGGGTGTCATTTCCCTAATTTCTTTCTCGGCCTGCTTATCCTTCGCGTATAGGAAGGCTACTGATTTACTTGAGTTGATTTTATACCCAGCCACTTTGCTGAAGTTGTTTATCAGTTGCAGGAGTTCTCTGGTGGAGGTTTTTGGGTCACTTAAGTAAACTATCATATCATCTGCAAATAGTGATAGTTTGACTTCTTCCTTTCAGATTTGTATCCCTTTGACTTCCCTCTGTTGTCGAATTGCTCTAGCTAGTACCTCAAGTACTATATTGAAGAGATATGGCGAGAGGGGACAGCCTTGTCTAGTCCCTGATTTTAGAGGGATTGCTTTGAGTTTTTCTCCGTTTACCTTGATGTTGGCTACTGGTCTGCTGTATATTGCTTTTACTATGTTTAGATATGGGCCTTGAATTCCTGTTCTTTCTATGACCTTTAGCATGAAAGGATGCTGAATTTTGTCAAATGCTTTTTCAGCATCCAATGAGATGACCATGTGGTTTTTTTCTTTGAGTTTGTTTATGTAGTGGATTACGTTGATGGATTTCCGTATATTGAACCATCCCTGCATCCCTGGGATGAAGCCAACTTGATCATGTTGAATGATCGTTTTGATGTGTTCTTGGATTCGGTTCGCAAGTATTTTGTTTAGTATTTTTGCATCGATATTCATAAGAGAAATTGGCCTGTAGTTCTCTTTCTTAGTTGGATCTTTGTCTGGTTTTGGTATCAGGGTAATTGTGGCTTCATAGAATGAGTTGGGTAGTGTTCCTTCTGTTTCTATTTTGTGGAATAATTTGAAGAGTATCGGTATCAGGACTTCTTTGAAGGTCTGATAGAATTCTGCACTAAAACCGTCTGGTCCTGTGCTCTTTTTGGTTGGAAGACTGTCTATGACCCCTTCTATTTCTTTGGGGGTTATGGGTCTGTTTAGACGATCTATTTGATCCTGGTTTAATTTTGGTATTTGGTAACTGTCGAGGAAATTGTCCATTTCCTCCAGATTCTCCAGTTGTGTTGAGTATAGGTTTTTGTAGTAGGATCTGATGATTTTTTGAATTTCCTCAGTTTCTGTTGTTATATCTCCCTTTTCATTTCTAATTTTGTTAATTTGAATACTGTCTCTGTGCCCTTTAGTAAGTCTGGCTAGGGGTTTATCTATCTTGTTGATCTTCTCAAAGAACCAGCTCCTGGTTTTGTTGATTCTTTGTATGGTTTCTTTGTTTCAACTTGATTGATTTCAGCCCTGAGTTTGATGATTTCCTGTCTTCTACTCCTCCTGGGTGAAATTGCTTCTTTTTGTTCCAGAGCTTTCAAGTGCGCCATTAAGTTGCTGGTATATGCTCTCTCCTGTTTCTTTTTGGAGACACTCAGGGCTATGAGTTTTCCTCTAAGCACTGCTTTCATTGTGTCCCATAGATTTGGGTATGTTGTGCCTTCATTTTCATTAAGTTCTAAGAATTCTTTGATTTCTTTCTTTATTTCTTCCTGGACTAAGGTATCATTGAGTAGAATATTGTTCAGCCTCCAAGCGTATGGGGATTTTCTGTTGTTTTTGTTGCTATTGAAGAACACTCTTACTCCATGGTGATCTGATAAAAGGCATGGGATTAGTTCGATCTTTTTATATTTGTTGAGATCTGTCTTGTGTCCAATTATATGGTCGATTTTGGAGAAGGTACCATGAGGGGCTGAGAAAAAGGTATAGTCTTTTGCTTTAGGGTGAAATGTTCTATATATATCTGTTAAATCCAATTGCTCCAAAGTTTCGATGAGTTTCTCCGTGTCTCTGTTTAGTTTCTGTTTTCCTGGTCGGTCCACTGTAGATAGTGGAGTATTGAGGTCCCCCACAATCATTGTGTTAGGTGCAATGTGTGCTTTGAGCTTTAGTAAGGTTTCTTTTACAAATGAGGGTGCCCTTACATTTGGAGCATAGATGTTTAGAATTGTGAGTTCCTCTTGGTGGATTCTTCCTTTGACTAGCAGGAAGTGACCTTCTGTGTCTCTTTTGATGACTTTGGGTTGAAAGTCAATTTTATCTGATATTAAAATGGCTACTCCAGCTTGCTTCCTGTGACCATTTGCTTGCAAAATTGTCTTCCATCCTTTTACTCTAAGGTAGTGTTTGTCTTTGACTCTGAGGTGTGTTTCCTGTAAGCAGCAAAATGTAGGGTCCTGTTTCCGTATCCAGTCTGTTAGTCTATGTCTTTTTATTGGGGAGTTGAGTCCATTGATGTTAAGAGATATTAAGGAATAGAGATTATTACTTCCTGACATTTTTGATGTTATTTTTGTTTTTGAGTAGTTATCTTCCTTTGAGTTTGATGGAAGAAGTTTACTGTCTTGCTTTTTCTTGGGTGCCATTTCCTTCTTTGTGTTGGAATTTTCCTCCTATTATCCTTTGTAGAGCTGGGTTAGTGGAAAGATATTGTGTAAATTTGGTCCTGTCATGGAATATTTTGATTTCTCCATCTATGTTGATTGAGAGTTTTGCTGGGTATAGTAGTCTTGGCTGACATTTGTTTTCTCTTAGGGTCTGCATGAGGTCTGCCCAGGATCTTCTAGCTTTCATGGTTTCTAGAGAGAAGTCTGGTGTGAATCTGATAGGTCTTCCTTTATATGTTACTTGGCCCTTTTCTCTTACTGCCTTTAATATTCTTTCTTTGTTTAGTACATTTGGGGTTTTGATTATTATGTGACGGGAGGTGTTTCTGTTCTGGTCCAGTCTGTTTGGAGTTCTGTAGGCTTCTTGTACATTCATGGGCATCTCTCTCTTTAAGTTAGGAAAGTTTTCTTCCATAATTTTGTTAAAGATATTTGCTGGCCCTTTAAGTTGTAGATCTTCACTCTCATCTATCCCTATAATCCTTAGGTTTGGTCTTCTCATTGTGTCCTGGATTTCCTGGATGTTTTGGGTTACAAGCCTTTTGGATTTTGCATTTTCTTTGACTGTGGAGTCAATGGTTACTATGTTATCTTCAGCATCGGAGATTCTTATTTCTATCTCTTGTATTCTGTTGTTTATGTTTGCATCTACGACCCCTGTTTTCTTCCCAAGGTTTTCTATCTCCAAGGTTGCCTCCTTTTGTGATTTCTTAGTTGTTTCTACCTCTGTGTTCAGATCTTGGATGGTTTTGCTCAGTTCCATCATTTGTTTGTTTGTGTTTTCATGTAATTCTTTAATATATTTTTGTGCTCCCTCTTTCATGACTTCTGCCTGTTGTTTCAAGTTCTCCTGCATTTCTTTAACTGATTTTCTCACTTCCTCTTTATTGGTTTCTGTCTGATGGCCCATATTCTCCTGGAGTTCTTTAAGTGTTTTTTGTGTTTGAATTGTAAGAGCTTCTACTCTATTGATGTTCCCCTGCATTTCTTTAAGAGATTTGTTTATGTCTTTTTTGTGTTCCTCTAGGAGCATCATGACCTGTGCTTTTATATCTAACTCTTGTTTTTCTGGTGTGCTGGGGTATCCTGGACTTGCTGTGGTTGGCGAATTGGGTTCAGATGGTACCATATTGCCTTGATTTCTGTTAATAACGTTCCTACGTTTGCCTTTTGCCATCTCTTTATCTCTGGCGTTAGTTGGTCTTATTGTAGATGGCGCCCTGCTGAAAGAACAGCACGCCTGTCCCCAGGAGACAGATCCCTTCTGGCAGCTTGTCTGTGCTGGACTATGCTCGCTCTGAGTCCAGGTCCCTGACTCCAGCTGCTAGAGTTCTGAGCTGTGCCCCTAGGCGGCCCGGTGGCCCCTCGCTGCTAGTCTGCTCAGAGAGCTGGTCCCGGCCGGTAGTCTGCACCCGCAGCTGAGCTTTCTGTGCCCGGATCTCCTGCAGAGCTAAGCTAAGCTATAACTCTGGCCACGCACCTGATT
The DNA here is from genome assembly GCA_964023405.1 of Apodemus agrarius. NCBI lineage: Eukaryota > Metazoa > Chordata > Mammalia > Rodentia > Muridae > Apodemus > Apodemus agrarius. Next base: position 39,256,958 of record OZ030028.1, read on the forward strand.
CCAGCCGCTCACTGCGTCCAGTGTGCCCGCTGTTTGCGCGTGGGGGTCTGGGGCAAGATGGCTGCCCCTGCTGAAAGCACAGCGTGGCCTTGGCTGAGCTGCTCGTACCCGGCTCTGCTGCTCCCTTCTGGCTGCGTTGTCTGTGCTGGACTATGCTCGCTCTGAGTCCAGGCCCCTGACTCCAGCTGCTAGAGTGCCGAGCTGTGCCCTGAGGCGGCTGGTGGGCCCCCCCCCCCCCCCCCCCGCTGCTAGTCCGCTCGGAGAGCTGGTCCCGGCTGCTAGTCTGCACCCGCAGCTGAGCTTTCTGTCTCCTGAGACCATTTTCTAAGAATTCGCATTTGGAATAGTGCAAGGGGCCGGAGTGGTGGCTCCATAATGAAGAGTACATATTGCTCTTGACGAGGACCCCAGCTTGGTTCCTCACACCCACATTGTGTAGCTCACAACCACCTCTAACCTCAGCTCCAGGGATATCCGATACCTCTAGAGTACGTACACCTGAGTCAGAGGCAAGCAGATATCTGAGTTCAAGGCCAGCCTGGTTTACAAAGCAAGTCCAGGACAACCAGAGCTACACACAGAGGGACTCTGACTTGAAAAAGAAAAAAAACAAATTAACTGAAAAATATTGTAATGTGTCCAATCTGGTGTTAGGATGCCGCTCAGTCTTAGGATGCCTGCCTGGGTGCAGACCCTGGTTTTGATACATTGACATGAAAACACAGAATTCAACTGAGGCACCTCCTGCATCTCTTTCTCCAGGGCTCAGGGAGACTGAACACAGGGCAGGAAGAGCCCGAGAGCCAGGAAGCGGAGGGGAGAGCTGCACAGACTGCCTTCAGGACTCCTGACTTCACTGCGGCTGGGATCACATCCACACACCCTGAGCATGACTGTCAACATGCCAGCAGAAAGTTTAAGGGCCTGACCATGCCTGAGAATTTGAAAACAGCTAGTTCCTGGAGGGGGACTACAAAATGGCCCAAAGGTAGAGGCACCTGATGACGTCACCTCAGTCCCTGGGATCTGCGTGGTGGAAAGAGAACAGACTGGCACACGCTGTCATCAGATTCATACTTTTACCAAAAATCTTGGGAGGGGTTAGGAGCTGTCACAACACATGAAGGCACGTGTACCAAGACTGATGATCTGCGTCCAGTACCCTGGAAGTAGAGAACTAACTTCCACAAGTTATTCTCTGGCCTACGTGTATGTACCAGGAGACATGTCCCCATTCCAGGAAAAAAACAGTTGATATAAAATAAAATATAAACAACAGCAAAGTCTCTATATGCACAGAGGAATTTTTTAATGCTAATCATGAATTATTTACCACGCCCTTAGCTAGGTCATCGACCCTCACCCCTACTGCCAAATGGAATACTAAAGTCAATTTAAAAAGTGAAGGAGTGTGGGCTTCTGTATGGAAATGAGCAGGTGGCGAGGAGATGGAACAGGACATTTGCCAGAGCAGATCAGAGGGACCTGAAGCAATGCATCGCATGTCAGGAAAAGGAAGATTCAGAGGAGAAAAGAAATGAGAAGACAGTGGGTAAAACACAAGGTCTGGTGAGATACTCAGGGGCCAGACACTCAGAGGACTAGAGAGAGGGGAAAGAGAGGGAGGTAGAGACTGTGTGAGGGGAATGGGGAGGGGGCAGGTACCAGGCTGCAAAATGAATAAATAAATTAATAAGACAAAAACCTCAAGTCCATGGAACATCAAAGCCTGTCAAAAAGCCATGGTGTGCTTTTTCTCATGTCAATCCGACATGTGAACCCTGGCACGTGATGACATGTGGTATCACCTTTATACATGGCTGCAGTTGAGGCTGGCATCGTCCTCACACAAGTGGAGTGCCTCTTCCTAAAAAACAGTCAACTCAATGGAACTTTCCAGAATACTCACCCCCACATTTTTCCATACTTTTTATAGCACTCGGTGTCGAATTTCCATATACCCTGGAAAGAGAAATAGCATGAAATCCGTTATTGTTGTGTTTGTACTGACCCTTCTGTACCCAGAGCACCAAAACCCACAAATACCATGAAGTCAGATTTATTGTCTCTGAAATGTTTGACACATCAAAAGCAGGATGGGTCAGTGAGAAAGGGCAGAATGAGTGCAGAACACGTGACATATCCTGTGGCCTCTACATGCCAACTCATGGACAGAGACATGTACACAGACATCACACACACACACACACACACACACACACACACACCCTATTAATGATGATGAAAATGATTGTGATGATAATTAACACAACTGCTTTAAAGAATGTGCAAGGTAAGCACAGAAGCTGTAGGAAGAAAATCCTGAGCAGACAGCAGCACAAGCTTTGCCACTCACCCTCTGGGTGGGAGCTTGGGTATGTCTGTCCAGAGGACTGACCATGGGCCAGGTATCAAAGCAGGTTAGCTACAAATGACTCTCCTAGACTTAGAGCCTACATGGTACATTACATAATTTTCTGTAATTGTGTTAAATCCTCCATTCCCTAATTGATTTTAACAAACCTTTAAGAGAAAATAAAAATTGCATTATGTAGAAAAGTATCTAAGATGATTGGCAACCCTCATCCTGTTTCAGGTATTTTACCTTTCACTCAGGTATTTGACTCAGAGTCATGCATAAGTTTACTGCTTTTAAAAGAAGAGAGGCAGCTGTAGATACATTAGAAAAAAAACAACCTAAATATGTCACAAGCCTGGAGATGTGGATCAGCGGTTAAGAGAACTGGTTGACCTTGCAGAGGGTCCAAGTTCAATCCCCAGAACCCACATCCTCCATCTCACATCCATCTCTTACTTCAGCTCCAGGGAATGCACCACCCTCTTCTGTCCTCCATAGCTATTGCATCACGTGCACAAATACACACATACAACCACATACACATAAAATCACTAACCAGAACCCTGGTATCTAAATGAAGAGAGAAGCTAAGTGCTCTAGTTCTGAAGAACACAGACATGAATAGTACATGCTGGGTCTACTGTGACAGAAAAACCTTCATGGGTTCAAAGATCAAGCAGAGAACTCAAGTATGCGAAAAGCCTCCAAAATGTGGGGGATGGGGGTCTGTGACAAGCTGATGCTTCAAGAATATTCAGAAAAAAGAACAACAGTTTCACCCATAAGACCTCGTACAAAGAATTTTAATCTAGTAAATACAGATTGGTGTCCTAGAAGTTGCAAACTCCTTCAAGATTTTCTCCAAATAACAACAGCAGTGCCTTCCCGGACTCTACACTGAGCAAGAAACAAACTCTTCCTTTACTGCACACAAGGTCATCATGTCCTCAGCATCAAGACCGAATGAGATGGCGATCTGGACATTTTACTCAAGGTGAATTTCAATAAATTTACATTAGGGCCAGTGACATGGCTCCAAATGAAAAGGAACTTGCCACCAAGCCTGATAACCTGAGCTCCATTCCTAGGAAAAAGATGGTTGGAAGAGAAAACTGACTCCCACAAACTGATCTCTGATATACACATGCCTGCTGTGGCATATACACACCCTCACCCAAAAATAAATAACTGAGGGGCTGACAATGGGAGCTATGGAGATGCTTGCGTGGGAGAAGCACCCTGTGGAAACCAGAATCTGACTCCCCAGGATCTGGGTAAATGCCTGGCAGGAGGGAACAGAACCAGCTTGTAAGAGTCAGAGACAAGGGAACCCGGAGAGGAAGCTGGCTAGCTACACTAACCCAGTCAGAGAGCTGGGTCAACGTGAGAGCCTGCCTCAGAGGACCAAGTGCAGAGACACAGTGTCAACCTCTGACCTCCTCATACACACATGCATACCTAAATATGTCCACGGGCACTCACACACATGCAGATGCCTGGATACACTCTATAAAATATATATACACACAAACATACTATTAAGGTTTAAGTTGGCAATAGAGTCCCAGGGCACTCACAAACATTCTCAAGAATCAAGAGAACACACAGATTGAGGGCCTGAAGTCTCAGGGTTTACTCATAAGGAGCATTTAATGGAACTAAGCCATTATCGGGCACAAGCAGAAGCCATGTGGAAAACTCAGTCAACACTCACCTTGTAGTAATTCAGCACAGTGCCTAAGAAAGGCAGAGGTTTGGGCCCAGGAATTCCCTGTTTCTTAAAAATTCCATGTGTACGGGTTCCATATCTATAAAGGGAAACAGAAAGACTTGGATCCACACACACAGAAGAGAGGAGACACGCAAGATTATCATCAAAAACTGAAACAAACCAACAACTTGGTTCCCTCTCTAGTTCCCAGAGAGCTTTGGGAATGGTGAGTTTGCATGTCAGTCCATTGTTGGTATCCACGTCTGCTGAATTCCCATGGATCTAGGAATAACTAACACTAAGTCATACCTACTATAAGTCGTATCAATAAACTAGGAGGGGATGTCTTCATCCACTGTGTAGTCAATTGCTGATTCCTATACCCAGAAATCCAGTACAGTTCAGCCTTTGGCATTGTATTATCACGAAGCATCTCATGAGTCAGTATTTTGTAAACATTGTTCTCCACCATCTTCTGAGTAGTCAAATCAAGGGTACAACAGCATATAGCTGGGCAAGAGAGAAAAAGGTGGGACTTCTGTGCCCAGAAAAAGGAAAAGGATCTCAGGTGGGACCTGGGGACTCAGTAATCAAGGCACAATGAAGGAGGTGCCAGAGCAAGACTACAATGGCAGGGAACAGGTCACAGGGTTGGGAAGTAGGTTGGGAAGCTGGCCAGGCCAGCAGAGTCAGGTTAGAAGAGCTCATAATCTGTTGAGATTAGAGCCCGAAGCTTTAAAATTATATATATATATATATATATATATATATATGTATATATATATAATATATATATATTATATATAATATATATGTCTCTGTGTCATTATACAAACCAAGAGTAGGCATAGAACACCCCATACTTTTACAGTAAACCTCAAAAGAAGGCATTAAAGAAGAGTGGGGGTTGGGGTGCCCAGCAGATCCTTAAAATATCAGTATGAACTTTAACAAGAGTTACTACCACTGGAGCTATAACTCAGAAGTAAAGAGTTTGCCTAGCATATATATTCTGGCTTGATGCCCCATACTTCCAAAACATTAAAACACCAAATTAACTCGGTTGTCATTCCATTTGGAACCTTCGGGATGACTCCACAAGTCAAGGCACTGACTGATTATGTTGATGATCTGAGTTTGGTCTTCAGGACCCACATGATAAGAGACAACTGTCCCTGTAAAGTTGTCCTCTGACCTACATACACACACACATACACACACTGTAGCATGTGCTGGTCCTAACAACAGTAAATGAAAACATGAAATTTTAAAAACTTTTTATAAGAGTTAATTTCAACTTCCGCTATGTGTTGGAGGAGGGTCTTGTGGTCTGTGTATTCAGATGCCGGTTTCTGTGCCCTGAGACCTCGATACAGTCCAGACATGGGCAATGTCATGAGTAATGAAGACTCTCCTGTATCAATGTAGTATGAAGAATGCTCCCCAGGTATCTCTGATTGGTTAATAAAAGACTGAACAGCAAATGACTGGACACAGGACAGGTTATAGGAAACAAGGCAGGTGAGGGTCCAGGAGAATAAAGAGGCAGGTAGAGGAAGAAGAAGGTCACCATGGGGTCAGCCCTGAGAAGGAGTCACCAAGGGAGCTCACCATGAGGACACACATGGAGCAGAGCAAGCCAGGGAAATAGTCACACTGCAAGTAAAATGGAGCCCATGGCTGGCTTGTAGATAGCTTTGTGGGTTAGAATAGCTTAGAACCTGCACAATCACAGTGCTTAAAGCTTGCTAATAAACTTAATAGGTCTCGAATATTTAGCAGCTAGCCAGGTTAGAAAACTGCCACCTTTAAATACCATCCTAGCTATGCCTGTGGAAGGCGTTAGATTCCCTGGAACGGTGACTTAGACATGATTCTGAGCTGCATGTAGATGTTGGGGTTCAAATTGGGGTCCTCTGAAAGAGCAGCCAGAGCCCTTAACCACTGAGCCATCATCTCTCCAGCCCCTGCTTCTGATATAATTTTGATCCTTCCAATAATAACAGAAGACAGGTCTGACTATCACCCCAACACTGATGACATGATATAGAAGGAACTGTGAAGATGGCTCACCGGTAGAGGAGCACCAGGATGATTGCCAGGAGCACCCAGGTTTCCAGTGAGAGAGCTGGAACCAGGTCCATCCCTGCTTGTCTGTCAGCAGTTTACTCCTCTGTGTTCTCCCTCCAGCTGTGTATGACCCTCTGCAGGGCTTCCCTTCTGCCCCTCTCTGCTGCACTGAGAACAGCCTGCAGTACTTATATGCTGGGAAGATGGGTGGCACCAGGGATCCAGCCAATCGATGGATTACATCTGCATCATCTGGACTTTGGTACCCTCTTCCCCTAGACAGTTCATTGAGTCCATCCACAGCCTATTTTGATCTCCTTTGAGCTAACATTCTGTGTGGCATCAGCAAACAACAGTGCCATATGGGTAAGATCAAAGGTTCTTGGTTTCTATTGCAAATTCAACAACATGAAATACCCTCTCACCAAGGCTGGCTCATTCAAAAATACACTCAGTCAGTAGAAGCATGGAAATCAGAAATTCAAAGACAATGTTCAAAGCCACATAATGTGTTTGAGACCAGCCTGGGATATGGGAGACCATGCCTCAAAAAAAATTGTCTGATAAATCTATCCACCACTTCAACACCTGCCATCTCTTGACTATGGTGCCAGTGAGAAAGAGACACGCCCTGCCACTCACTGCTGAGAGAGAGGGACGTATTATACTACACTGTGACCCACTGGTAACTGGAGACTGGTGTGACCCACAGACTCTAATGGGTAGTTCCAAACCCACAGTCACACACATGGCTCTAGATAAAGGACACAAAACAAGTCATAAATATGGTAAGGAGATTTGCAGGAAAGAACTGAGGCTGACAGGGGTGGGGTAAGAGAGAGGAGGAAATGTAATCAGAATGCATTCTATACACACAAAGTTGTGAGACGCACAGAGAGAGACAGAGACAGAGAAACAGAAAGAGAGGGAGAGAGATTGATTTAAATAAAAAAAACAATAGCTATTAAAATTCAACCATCCATGATTAAACATCAGGGGAAGCCCAAGGAATCCCGTGGAAGAGTTGGGGATAGGACTGAGTGAGCCAGAGGGGTCAAGGGCGCCACAAAAAAATCTACAAAGTCAACAGACCTGGAGCCCTGGGACTGACAGAGACTGAACCACCAACCAAACAACAGTCAGGGGCGGGACCTAGGGCCCCTACACATAAATAGCATATGTGCAGCTTGGTCTTCATAAGGGTCCCCCAACAATTGAAGCAGTGACTGTCTCTGACTCTGTGGCCTGACACTGGAACCCCTTCCCCTATCTGGACTGCCTGGTAGGGCCTCAGTGGGAGAGGATACATCTAGTCCTGCTGAGACTTGGTGTCCCAGGGAAGATACCCAAGGAAGGGCTTCACCTTCCCTGAAAAGAAGAGGAGAGGTTGGGACTAGGAAGAGAGGAGGCAGAGGTTGCTTCCACCAATTTTTTTAAAAAATTAAGTTAAAAAACCAACAAAGGCCAGGCGGTGGTGGCGCATGCCTGTAATCCCAGCACTTGGGAGGCATAGGCAGGCGGATTTCTGAGTTCGAGGTCAGTCTTGTCTACAAAGTGAGTTCCAGGCCAGCCAGGTCTACACAGAGAAACCCTGTCTCGAAAAAAAAAAAACCAAAAAAAAAAAAAAAAAAAAGAAAACCAAAACAAAACCCAACAAAGTCCCCAAGCCCAACCAGCGTCCAAGTATAGGGTTCCTGAGAGTAGCAGGGAATACTCAAAAAGAAGATGGACTTTAGAAAAATCATACAGACAACGCTGTGCCCTTAAGGTCTGAAAAATTATTGTTTTTTCAGATGAAACCCCAGAGTGCAAAGGTCCACACAACCACAGGTGCATGCACACAAATGTACCCATACCCGCCAAGCTGACATCAGACAATGTCTGCTAATATAGAACTTTGCCCACATTAGCTGATATCATCTACTCTACAACCCTGTGAGGGATAACTGTCACAAGTGAACAAATCATGTCCCAAAGGATAAGTGATTCAATCAAAGTTGCATAATACATCCCTAACACAACCAGGATCCAAGAGATCACATAGTTCTGAAGTTCAAGTTCTCCGTCTTCTTTTAATTATTAATTAAAATGAAATTAGATCATCTCCCTTCATCTCCTCCCTTCAATTCCTCCCATCCCCCAACTCCCTATCAAATCCATGGCCTCTTTTTGATTATTATTCTTGTTCTATATATAAATGTATATTTATATACTGTTATATATATGCAGATATATACATACATAGGTATATATATGTGTCTGTGTACATATATATGTATACACACACACACACACACACACACACACACACACATATATATATATATATATATATATATATATACACATATATATGTATATGTATCCTGTTGAGCCAAATTAGTGTGGCTTGTATACATATATATGTTTTCAGGTCTGACCACTTGGTATGGACAATCAATTAAAGGACTCATCCCTTGGAACGACTGAGTCTCCCAATCTCAGGAGTCAGTAATTGCCTACAGTACTTCAGCTAGCAGAGGGTCCTGTGAGATTTCCCTGTCCACGTTAGCATGTCCATTCAGAATGTCATTGTTCATATCTTGAATAGATTGGAGACATTTAAAGGGTCTGACTCTGTCTCCGTTTCTGGGAGACACCATCTGGCAGCAGACTTCCGAGTCCTGTGACCCTTAACATCTTACTGCCCCTCTTCCTCAGTGTTCCCTGAGACTTAGGTGTGGGGTTGTGTTGTTGATGTCAAGGTTTTCACCTTTAACAGACTCACCCTTGCCTGATGCCATACAGGATTAGTCAGGAAACTAGCACCTCATTCCAATTGGGATGCTCCCCAATGGGTAATAAACACCCCAAACTCATCCCTCTAAGCAGGGACAAAGTAAGGGAGACGAGCAAGCTGGCGATGAGGCCTGGGGAAGGTGAGGCAGGAGTTCCACGCTGGCCTTCTTGCACTAAAGGATGAGCCATGCTATTGATTTTATAGCAAAGAAAACTGACAAGGATTTCCACACGATGGTTACGTTCCAATCCTTCCAAGAGACTGTCTGGAGGATATTTAGTCATTAATATACACACAGCACTTCACAGATTGTGGCTTTACACTCTCTTTGTGGTCCTCATGATAAATCCCTGAGGTAATCAAGCTATTGTCCCCATGTTGGAACTAAAGCTATGGATCAGAAGTTAAGAACATTGTCTGCTCCTGTACAGGACCTGGGCTCAATTCCCAGGATCCTTCTGGTGGGTCACAACGGTCTTTAGCTCCAGCTCCTGGGTTTTTGTAGTCATATATTTGCCTCCACAGGCACCCAGACATACACATAGTGCACAGATATACATGCCAGCAAGACACCCATACACATAAGGATTTCTTCTTGAATCTCTAAAGCCCATGTTACAAATGAACTTGCACTAAGTGATTGTTACTTGATTTTTTAATTGTTATTTTTTAGGATAAAATTCAAAAGATTTCACAAGTCATAGCAACCCAGAGACTTAGTAAGGAGGGCACCATGCCCAGAACGTTTATAACTTGCTCCAAATAAAACTCAAAAAAAGAGAAATATATGTGTGCCTTTATTGTGAAAATCACTACAAAAATGTCCTAAGTTAAATAGAAGGAAACAAAACCCAGTGACAGGGGCCACAGGAGTAATCTCCATGACAACCTGGATTCAGTTCAAATTCAAGATGCCCAGCACAGAAAACAATGTGGATATCAGCTGTCACACTAACAAGGAAAAAAATGTTACAGGTTCTCAAGGTAGCTCAGAGAACAAAGTCACCTGTCTCCAAACCTGACCATCTGAGTTCAATTCCCAGCATCTATGTGATAGAACAGAAGAATGAATTCCCACAGGTAGTCTTCTGGTCTCTTCATCCCACACACGTAAATGCTCACACATAAACAAGTAAATATGTAAGAAATACTTATTTTGTTTTTCTTTTTCCGAGATAGGGTTTCACTGTGTAAGTCTGGCTATCCTATACTTGCTGTATAAACCAAGCTGGTCTGAAACTTGTAGAGATCTGCATGCCTCTGCCTTCTGTGAGCTGGGATTAAAGAAAATGTGCCCAGGAAGGTGGGGGAAGGGAGCATGGGGGTTCAAGATCTGGTGTGGGGAGACACAGAAGAGAAAGCCAGAGGGCCAGGAGAGTGAATGAAAATCTGCAGCTGCTGAAGGTGAGGGGTTGGGGCATCTCTACATGATGCCAGAGACCCGGAATAGGGAAGGATCTCAGGAATCACTGTGGGGGACCTTAGCTGAGAAGCACAGCAATGGAGATATGGAACCTGAAGAGGCCACCTCCTGTAGTCAGGCAGGACCCTCAGTGGAGGGATAAGGACATCAATTCACCTACAAAACTTTGGACCCAAAACTTGGTCTGTCTACAAGAAATGCAGGAGCAAAGTAGGAGCAGAGACTGAGGGAATGGCCAACCATTAACCAGTCCGACTTGAGATCAATACCGTGGGCAACCATCAATCCCTGACACTATTAATGATAATCTGTTAAGCATGCAGACAGGACCCTAGAGCGGCTGTCCTCGAAGAGGCTCCACCCAGCAGCTTACTCAGATGGATGAAGAGATTCACAGCCAAACACTGGACAGAGCTCAGGGACTCTTAGGGGACAAGAGGGGAAAGATTGAGGGCCCCAAAGGGAATAGGAACTCCACCAGAAGACCAACAGTCAAATGACCTGAGACCTTGGGATCTCTCACTGAGCCACCAACCAAAGAGCAGAGATGGGCTGGACCGAGTCCCACAGCACCACACATATGTAACAAATGTACAGCTCAGTCTTCATATGGGTCTCCCAACAACGGCACTGAGGGCTGTTCCTGAAGTCTGTGCCTGTCTGTTGTGTGTAGTTTTCCGAGCAAGCTCTGCCTTCACCCTGGAGCGGTTTCCTGGGCTCTGGCCTCTCCAGGCTCCCTTGTGTTCCACCTGGCTTTGCCCCGGGATCTGTCACAAACCATCCACTCCTGGCTTTCTTTTCTACCTGCCTTAGTTCCTGGAGGGGTCAAGTTACCAGCTCACTCCCAAGATTTTTGAATCCATGGATAAAATACACTAACAGTGTTCCATTACCTTTAGAACTTGCCTCTAGGCACAATTAATTGCCAGGAGCAGATAACTATTGCCCAGAAATACCTGCCCTTATAAATTTATTATTTCTGTCTCTCCCACAGCTCTAAACTTAGAGACTTGGGATCAGCTAGCCCCTGTCAATATTCTTGGCCCCTGCAGGAAGCAAGTAGAGGCCACAGGCCTTAGCTGCCCTGAGTTATTAAATGACTTCTGCTTTCTACTAGTTTCAAAGCAAGGGAACAAAAGCCCTATCTCTTTCCCTGCATCCCCTTTTCCTCTTGGGACCTGGAAGTCCCACCTGTACCTTCCTTTCAGCAGTTAGCCCCTGGTGTTCTTTATTGACAAGTCAAGAACCAATTGGGTTACAAACCTTAAAGACAAGACTTCCCCTTACACCTGCCTATGGAATCTGTTCCCCTAACTGGGCTGCATTGTCTGGTCTTGGTGGGAGAGTAGCACCTAGCCCTGCAGAGACTTGATGTACTAGGGTGGAGGGGTACACGGGGGGGGGGGCTCCATCCTTTCAGAAAAGAAGGAGAGGGGGAATGGGAGAATCACACACACACACACACACACACACACACACACACTACACATATACATGCCAAGTCCATTTAGTGCTGCTTGTGTGTACATCAGATTAGGGATGACCACTTGCAGGTATGTCACCTCACAGCTAACAGGCCACAGACAGCCAGGGTCACTCTGGATGTAGCCCAACACAAAACTATAATCTAACTTAAAACATTTTAAGCTCAGGGGTTTCCAGGGAGGTTCAATTTCTTATTACTCAGTTTTTGGTCTCTGGCATGAGTTTTGTAGATGACATCACATTGTCAGAAGGTCAAACAGTCAACTCAAGTGTTTCACAGTTTCATCATTAACACATTCAACTTTTTTCTCTGGACATCTCCACCCCAAAATTTTACAAAAATAACAGATTTTTCATAACACAGTCCCTCAGTTGACTTTTGCTGTTGACACTTGTCTTCCTTTCACAAGACCCACGTGTTCATACAGGAGTAATCAGGAGGCAAAGTTTGAAGATAACCGAAGAAAATAAATATTTATTCCACCTCCCCATCAAACTCAATGAATGTCAGCGGTAGCAAGAGCAAGGAAAATGAGTGTATGCAAAGGTTTATTTACCAGGATCAAGTGAGTTCACAAGTTAGAACTCTAGAACACTAACTGAGAAAAGGGCTTCCTCAATCACAGAATGAATCTGTTGCTAGAAGTCAGTAACACCAATCGCTTTTTGTATTTTCTTTATATTACAATTACTGTGCATTGAAATGGCATGCCACAGTGTGGGTGAGGAGGTCAGAGGAGCATGTTGAGGAGCTGGCTCTTGATTTTCACTATGTGATCTCCAGGGACACAATAAAGTCCTTATGTAAGGCAGTAAGTAACTTTACCCACAGAGCAACTCACACCATCCTTTTTGTTTGTTTGTTTGGTTGCTTGTTTGGTTGGTTTGGTTTGATTTAGTTTAGTTTGGATTGGTTTTTTGAGATAGGGTTTTTCTGTGTAGCCCTGGCTGTCCTACCACTCTCTCTGTAGACCAGGCTGGCCTCGAACTCAGAGATCCCCCTACTTCCACCTCCAAAGAGCTGTAGTTAATAGGTATGGGCCCCAATAGGCTGCCCCCCCTTTTTTAAATGTGACAAAATTATGTTTTAATCTAGCTATCCTGGTTAGCTTTAACTGTCAATTATCTGTATCTCCACACTACATCTGGGATCTCAGGGTGAGCACTGAGCTCACGAGCCTATCCAGTCTAGCTAGCCAAGCTTGATCTAGGAATCCTGTCTGCTTCTACCAAATGGTTTAGTGTCTCCACCCCCTTTTTAGGGAGACTAGGGTTCTGACTTTTGATCCTCAGGCTCCCACACAATGCTTTGTCCACTGACTAATCCATTATATTTTGGGTGGCTGGGTGAGTAGTTGGTTTTCATTTGCCAAGGTTCTAGCACAGGGCACATCAACAACTCTCTTTTGGGAGGATTCCTGCTGATTTTTGAAACGATATTTATTTATTCTTTGAATTTTTCATATATACATATGAATATCTTTATATATATAATATATAATAAAAGTTGTTCCAATTTCTCCTAACCTTAGCCATGGACAACAGCTGTATAGATTTCATTTGTGCATGACTGATTTTCAGTTGGCCTTGATGTGCATCATTATTCTATTATATCTGACTTTCCTATTCCCTTCTTCTGCTCTGGTGAATTCTGTGAAATTAGATGTCCTTTGAGGTAAGATTTTTTTATACAATCAAAAACTGAGGTAGGGGACACAGCACAACACAGTCCTAATGGTCCAGGTGCAAGCTGTGTGCTCTCATCTTGGAAACAATGCAAGAATTGCACAATGGTAGTTTTGTGTTAATGCTTAACTTGCAAAGAGAGTTTGAAGAAACTATTAGAAAATGAAACAGCTAACATTGGGATCCTGAGAAAAGTAAAAGTTACTGAATTTATTAAATAAGTTTTGCACAATATTTGAGAGTAGTTCCTGGATAAGAAAGTACAGTATGTCTAAAATTATATACCAGTAAAACTATGACAAAACACAGAGACTCTTAGGAGAGTCATTGTGTGTTGTGGATAGCCCTGGGCTCGCACTTTGATGTTAATTCCACTCCTCAGAGGGGCTGCAGATGAGGAGTTGCCTTGTGAACCGTCTCCCCACCTTGACTTTTCAAATAAAGGCTTGAGCCAATGATTGGGCAGGAGGAAAGTGGGAGGAGCAGAGTCTAGGGGAGGAGCTACAGGGTATAAAACAGGAGGAGGAGGGGCAACGGCGAGGAGAGAACAGGGAGAAGAAACGAAGAGAAGAAACGGGGAGAGAGAAACGGTTAAAGAGAACCGGAGAGGCGGCCGGGAGAGAAGCTCGGGGCCTAGAGAAACTGCAAGTTGTATGGGATAAAATAGATTGAAACAGAGTAGTAGAGTGGGAGGCCTGCCCAGTCTAGGCTTGTAGCTTGTTTTGTTAACCGCTGAGCTGAGCTTTCATTTACCGGGGAACAGGGTTGGATACATAGTAGCAACAATTGTGTGCAATGTGCAGAAGCAAAAAGCTAGTGAACTACCCAGCTAAGGGCTAATTTGACTCTTTCTGGCTACTGCCTGGTAGCTTTGCCCATGTCATTTATCATTAGAGTTTCACAAGATAATATGTGTAGGTGACCTCAGAGCTCTGACCTCTAAAGTATATAATAAGTCAAAAGTTAAAGTTTACATTATAATAAGTTTGCAATGATTATTTTGGCCACAGACCTGGGAATAGGGGAAGCTTGAAACTTTGGGGCACATTTGTAATTCTTGATTCGTTGTGGGATGCTGTTAGTCTTTTGAATTTTGTTTGGCAATGGTTATACAATGTCTCTTTTTCTACCTGCTTTTGGAGTAACAGTAAAAGACTAGAGTAAGGTAGAGACAAGAAGAGAGAATGTGAGGTGTGTGCGTGAAGAGAGTGAAAATGTGAGTGAGGGTAGAGTATGTGAAAGTGTGAGGAGCGTGTGTGCTGTGTGATGTGTATGGGTAAGTGAAAGGAGATTGCACAGAGATGTGCAGATGTGTGGGAGTTCCAGAAAAGAAACGTGCACAGGAGAAAATCAGAGTGCTCAGGAAAATACACAGCTACAAGCTGCCACCAAGAGAGCTACAGAGACAGACAGACAGACAGAGCCAGACAGAGAGATAGAGCAGCCTCAAGCCTTGATGTTTGCCTGTCAGCTTGAGCCAGAAATAGTTGTCTCTGTGTGTTTGTTATGCACCTTCCAGATACCCCTGCTTCCAGTTGAGAACTCTGATCCTGTGTCGAGGATGGAGCTTGACACTTGGCGTCATGACACTTCGGCCAAAAGGAGCTGTAGCTGTGACATGTGAACTCAAGCAAAGCCTTCATAAGTTGTTCTTGTCAGCTATCTTGTTCCAGCAACAAGGGCACAAAGGAAGTGGTGATAAGATTCTGGTGTAGGTGGATCCTGGGCTTTCTAAGGACTCTGAAGACATCTGCTATGTACTCTATAGATGGCTGGTAAGCTGACATCTGAGAATATGATTGATGGGAAGCCCCTTGGATGATGGAAGCTTCCTCATCATCAGTTGTCTGATTATAAAATGGATGTTATAGTGGTCATGCCTTTACCTCTCAATGGTACTCAGAACTGATCACTCCCTGGTCTGTGACCTATAGTGGGCCTTGGGAGCTAGATCCATGAACCTGCCCATGCCACCTTTTACTAGGAAGAACAATGAACTTGCTCACCATTTAACTAACCCCTGTGAAATGAGTTCAATCAGTAGTTCAAAGAGGACAAATTATAGAGTAACATCAAATTGTCTAATAGGTTTTCTTTGTCAACAAGAAAAGATATGGAAGCTGATGAGATGGTTCAGGAGTTGAGAGCACATGCCATTCTTGCAGGGGACTTGATATGGCTCCTAGAACCCACAATGGTGGCTCACAACCATATGTAACTCCAGTTCCAGGGAACCCAACGTCCTCTTCTGACATCTCCTAGTATGGTGCACAGACATGGTGCAATTACATATGTACAAGTGAAACATTAATCTTCCCACTTTTTTTCTGAGACAGGGTTTCTCTGTACTCATGGGGGTCCTGGAACTCACTCTGTAGATCAGGCTAGCCTTGAACTGCCTCTGCCTCCTGAGTGCTGGAATTAAAGTTGTATGCCACCACTGTCTGGCTTTTTTAATATAAAAGAAGAAGCTATAATGGAGTAGACACAACCAGATATAATTCCTCCTTAGGCCCAAGGGTGCTCGGGATATTCCACACCTCACAGCCACTTCAGCAGTTGATACAGACCCAGGATGGGAACCAGAGTTGATTCCTGCTTAGCTCAAAACATGCATCCCAAGTGACATAGGGACTTTAGAGGGAGCTATAGCTCCAGTAGCTCCAATGGTAGCTGAGGATTGAGAATGATAATCATATCTGACTCTGAGTGAAGCCCACAGGAGAGAAGAGAGGGAAAGCTGCAGACGCAGACAAGGATCAACAAATCCAGAACTCAAATCACATCCACATTCTATCCGACTGCCACAGAATGAAAGTGGATTTTAATAACCACAGAAACTACAAGAAAGTATACATACTCGTGGGACCTACACAGCACATGGCTGAGTGGCAGTTGGGCCAAAAAGAAATCAAGAAGGAAAAGTCTGAATTCCTAGAAATGAATGAGAATGAAGACACAACACACCCAAATATACAGAATGAAAACACAACATACCCAAATATACAGAAAGAAAACACAACACACCCAAATATATGGAACACAAGGAAGGCATCCTGCAAGCACACAAACATATGCAACACAGTGAGGGCATTCTATGAGCCAGGTTACAGCACTAAGTACCTATGTCAATACACCGAAGGAATCTCATATTAACAACATAATGAGGCACTTGGAGTCTTTAGAAAAATAAAAACAAACAGGATCTAAAAACCAAGAACAGTAGACAGAAAGAGATCATCAAAATCAGGGATGGACTTTGTCTTAGTTTGGGTTTCACTGCTGAGAACCGACACTGTGACCAATACAAGTTTTATAAAAGACAACTTTTAATTGGGGCTGGCTTACAGGCTCAGAGGTTCAGTCCGTTGTCATCAAGGCAGAAACATGGCAGCATCCAGGCAGATATGGTGCAGGAGGAGCTGAGAGTTCTATATCTTCATCTGAAGGCGGCTAGTGGAAGACTGACTTCCAGGCAACTAGGGTGAAGGTCTTAAGCCCACATCCACAGTGACACACCTACTCCACCAAGGCCACACCTCCTAATAGTGCCACTCCCTGGGTGAAGCAGATACAAACCATCACATTCCACTCCCTGGTCTCCAAAGGCTTGTTCAAACATTAGTCTATGGGGGCCATACTTAAATATAGCATAATGCAAAATTTATTTAAAGACTTTTTAAGCTCAGGGATCAGCAGGGAATTCCAGTTTCTTGTAACTCAGTTCCTGGGCTGTGGCATGAGTTTGTGGATGACAATCTTCTGTCACCTTGTCAAACAGTTGGCTCAGCTGCACTGCTTGACAATTTCAGCATCAGAACATCAGTTCTTTTCTCTATGTGATCTTCAGGAACACAACTAGTCATTAGCTATGCCAGCAAGAATCTTTATCTCAGACCACAACTCCCACACATTTGTTTGTTTCAGTGGTTGATTTGATCTGGTATGGTTTGCTTTTTCCCAGACAGTGTTTCTCTGTGTAGCCTTCAATGTCCTGGAATTCATTCTATAGACTAGAATGGCCTTTAACCAAGAGATCATCCTGCCACTTGTCTTATGACTTCTATATAGGTACTGTGATGGATATGCATGTGTGGGAACACACCAAAATATAAATTTAAATGCTAATAGTAAAATGGAAAGCCATTGAGGAAGACGTTCTTATGTCAACCTCTGGCCTCCATACATATGCAAACACATAAACATACAGCACACACACAAATCATGGCAGAATGAATGTATGTTTCCAAGCAATGGGAAAAGTCATGAATGATTAGCTCTCTTCTGTACTTAAAATAGAAACAAGACCTAAAGCAGATTCATACAACCAGTGACTAAGAAGGTCAGAAAGATTTAGTTCTCTGGTGTCTGGTAGACATGACATGATTACACTCATGAAGTCATAGAAGCTATGGTTACTTGTACAAGACCCACCCAAGATCAAGGCAGTTGACATCCCAACAGGGGGTACCAGGACACTCGAGCCTTCACTACACAGCTGAGGAGCTTGTGATAGTTGATGGCTGCTAGAGGAAGGAGAGTCAGTTTTTCCTCCAAGGACACAGCCAAGATATTAACCTCTGTTCCAATGGATGATCCCAATCTGTGCACATATGAACAGTGCTAAATAGTCTTGTGTTATAAGCAGAAAAGAAGACATAAAGTTGGGGGTAGATTTGGGGAGAGCATCCAAATAATTTTATGTGAAGAGTAGGAGATGTATACAAACAAAACATATTATGTACACATATGAAATTCTCCAAAAATCAAACATTTATTATATTTTGTAAAAATATTTTGTTTCGTATTCTCCTTGATTCATATCTATCTTCCCTCTTACTATATGTCAAATCCTCAGGTCACTGGGTCACTTCGCAGTGCTGGAAGCTGCTATACACAATACTGTGTGGGAAAAGTTAATCATCATTCTCACTCGTCTGTGAACCTCTGAGCTATAGTAATTACTTGACTGAAAGACATGCCCACTAGCACAACTGTGGCACAGATGTTATGAGAGTAACCAATGACTTTATTATTTCGATGTCAGGCCTACTCCATGAGATGGAACCTATAACTCATAGTGTCTCTGAGGTCACAAACTTGAGACTAGAGACATCCTGTGTCCTAGGAAAAATCCTACTACTATTAACCTATTAAGTGGATGTAGTAATAAAAAGATTCTATTGAAATACTGCCATATCCATAGAATAGTGCGTTACTCATTAGAAAAACTTTTTCATGCAGTAGTTAGTAGTTAACAAGAAAACCTACAACTTGTCAACATAAAGAGACTTTGGAATGCACAACTATAAATAAGTAGGATGACTAGATCTTGCCTCAAAGCTCAGAGATCTACATGGTTACTATCAAAAGAGCTCAAAACAAATTAACAAAGACAATGAGATGTGTGTGGAGATGATGCCAGGAGAACCAGTGAAGGCAAATTTCCTGTGCTGTCACTGAATTACTCATCTCCTTTACATTAGATGGCAACTTGTACAAACACTGATAAAGATCAATGAATGTATTGAATCATTAACCATGCATCAAAACCAATCAATTAAGCCCCATTTTCATCTGGATTTTATTCAGGATGAAATTTAAGGGTCTGATGTTCTTAGAATCCGCCTTTCTGAAGATCTCTACAGAACTCCTTGAGGAAAAGTCACACTCCAGTTATGACTGCATCCCATGCACAACCTTTAAAACGATGGTTCTTGCTGGTTGAAGAAGTCCTTGCATGCTTAATTTCACAGGTATCTGCAAACAGGGAAGAATATTGTGAACCAGTGAATGAACCAACAACATAACCACAAGAAAAGGAAAAAAACCCAATGTTTGGAAAAGTATGGTATACAGAAATAAAAAAAAGCTGCATTTAAAATAATATGTTTTCACTTCCTTTTTCTCTAAGCAGTCTCACTTGGGTGGTAAGAATATGCTTCCAAACACACATTATATAAAATGGTGATTGAGAATCTACAGTATTCAGAACCTGCAGCAAACTTATACTGGTTTATACTAATATTCTGTGTTGACTTAGAATAAAACAAATGAGTTTCACATTTTAACTTTATTCTTAGTCTTCATGTCATATTAATTTTTTAATCATGAAAAGTTATTTTTGGTTTTGGAAGTTGCATGGTAATCATGTGAGGATATATTTCAACTCTATTAACAATCCTCAGCTCCAAGATCATGTATCTCCACTACAGTCAGCATGTTCAGGGCAAGTATCTGGAAGAGACATATGTTACTTGCTTTTTTAGCATCTATTCTTGGCTTCCAAGGATGTAGTGAATGGGAATGTTTGACTCCACAGGGTTTTCAATAATATTTTAGCATCATTCTCTTTAGTAATGAATGGGGAAAGCTTCCAATAGACAAATCTTCTAGTCAGAGAAAAAGGGAGGGGAGCAATGTTGTCATGGAGACAGAGAAGTGTCAACTTTAAGATAACTGGAGCTTGGCATTCTGTTAAATGAGAACATTCCAGACCCCCAAACCCCATATGAGTTTTAAAGGTCTTCTCTAACTCTAATGTACATACATGGGTTGAAAAGACTGTGAAAGGAGGGCTTCTGTGAGCTGTGGAAGAAGAGGACAACACACAACAAACACTGAAGACATGACCATTGCACCTCTGCATTGCACATGACATACCCAATCTCCAGTGGACATGACTAGATTTTCACACTGGTGACCTCTGACTCTTCATAATCCTAAATTCTGTAATATACAGACCTAGAACAAAGGGCCCCTTAGCTAATACCTGGATACAAATAGCTCAGATGCCCAGAAAACAAATTATTAGACCTCAAACATGCATTAATATTTTTATACATACAACCTTCAGTTGAAAAAAAGCCTCCCATAAAACACTATTTATAGATAGTTTTCTCCCTCACCTGTGTTTCCTTACAAGGCTACAAGGAGAAGGTCTGCAGAACTTTAGTGAGAGCAAGTTTCATATTCAGGAGGGCAAACCTCATGCCAATGCAGTTTCTGGGTCCATTTGGAAAGGCCAGATATAGATAAAGATCAATGCTGCCCTTGTTCTCCTTGCTGAACCTGGGGACACAATAAATGACTAGTTGACAGAGTATGAAAGCATTAGGGCTACACATGTGAAGCTGCCTTTTGATGTCTAACCAGTAACTCTGGGAAACCAACAGGTACTTTGAGAAAGGTTCAATGAATCTCTATTTGCAAGTATTTGGCTCTGAGAATTTTACACTACATATCCCTTCAATTCCCCTTCCTTATAAGACTCTCCATGTGGTTGACATAAGATAAATGCTGTTTAAAAAGGCAGCATTGTGTGGGTACAAACTAGGGTGATAGTGGTATTATGGGTAGGGGAAACAGACAATTTTCTGATTGGTTGAAGGGCCAGTTTACTGTAATGCTTCCCACTGAAAATCTGGTCAAAATCCCATGGCTGCCAACATCATAGAGAAGAATGTAGTGTTGTTGTTTTGCTACTTGGACATGGTACTGAAATGCCTTCTAAATATTTATCTTTATACACAAAGATTAGTGCTAATCTCAGTCTTGGTCAGAAAAGCTTAAGTTTACAATGGGAAACAGCATAGAAACTCATGATTGGTCATAATAATGAGAAGTGGTGGTGGAGAGCTCAGCCCCTCCAAGGCTCATGAAACATGACAGAAGAAGAGGGCAGAAAAAAATGTAAGAGCCAGGGCATGAAATGGATGCTGAGAAGGCTTGTCTTCTGGACATGACACTCCCATTGCACTCATGAACTCACAGCAGCTGTGGACACCTCCACAAGTCTAGACACATCACCAATCCATTATGGGAGGGAAACTGAGTTCATGAGATGCCTCCTCACTAAGGAGCTGTTGACAATAAATGCTTGGTAGAAAATGGAGAAGGTTTTCTTCAATGGTGCAGCCATTGGTGAGTTGACCAGTCACCAGGACATAACGCTTACAACTATGCTTATGCAAGCAGCCCTAAATAAACTCACAGGTCACGAAAAAATAAAAAATACATAAATACAGGAGGAGGACTGGTTGAAGACAGACTGGGATTCCACATGAGTGGGAGGGAGAAGAGGCAGGGCAATGTGAAATGAAAATGACCAGAATTCATTCATGAGATTGTCAAAAAATAGAAAGGAACAAGAATGGAATGATATTTTTTTTAACTTTATATATTCTTTGTTTACATTCCAAATGATTTTCCCTTTCCTGGTTCCCCCTCCCCATAAGTCCCATAAGCCCTCTTCCCTCCTCCCGTTCTCCAGTCAACCCCTTCCTACTTCTCTATCTTGGTATTCCCCTACAATGCTGCATCAAGACTTTCCAGGACCAGGGCCCTCTCCTTCCTTCTTCTTCAGAATGATTTGATATGTGAATTGTGTCTTGGGTATTCAAAGCTTCTGGGCTAATATCCACTTATCAGTGACTGCATTCCATGTGTGCTCTTTTGTGATTGGGTTACCTCACTTAGGATATTTTCCAGATCCAACCATTTGCCTAAGAATTTCATGAATTCATTATTTTTAATTGCTGAGTAGTATTCCATTGTGTAAATATACCACATTTTCTGTATCCATTCCTCCATTCAGGGACATCTGTGTTCTTTCCAGCTTCTGGCTATTATAAACAATGCTGCTATGAACATAGTGGAGCATGTGTCCTTGTTGCATGACGGGGAATCCTCTGGGTATATGCCCAGGAGTGGTATACCACGGTCCTCCGGAAGTGTCATGTCCAATTTTCTGAGGAACCACCAGACTGATTTCCAGAGTGGTCTGACAGAGGAACTACGTCTTTAAACACCAAAAATCCATTTGGGATGATGCTGTGTCCCAACTCTGAAAAGCACATTTCATTTCAACTGCAGGAAAAGTGGGTTCCTGACCCACACTTAAGTGGCTCATTAACTACTTCAGGAAGGAGGAAAACATTCTGTATCTAATTAGTCATACTGTCTTCCCATCTCACTTCCCCTCTCCTCTCTTTGCTTCTTTCTCTGCCATTCTCCTCACAGAATGCAAATGGATGCAAAATCACACTCAGACCATGCTCCTATAAGAGACATCATAGCATACACAGGCCTGCAGAGTACAGAGTGGGTCTCTGCCCATGCGGTTCTGGTACCTTTCAGGGCGGAATTCCTCAGGCTGTGGCCAGTGCTGTGGGTCATGCTGAAGAGCATAAGACGGAATCATCACTGTTGACCCTTTGGGGATAAACATACCATCGATTTCAACATCTTTCTTGGAGACTCTCTCCAGTCTATTCGCAATGAGATATAATCTGAGGGTTTCATTCAGCACCATATCCAGGTATTCCATCTCCATCACGACATCATAGGTGGGAGGTGCCTGGATAGAAAGAAAAGGATTTGTGCTGAGATTTTAGATTAACTTTCAACTGTGGCTAGTGTTGAATTCTTAGTGCCCCTAAGTCAAGCTCAGCAGCTCAAAGGATTTAGTTACTACTTACAATTCATTTTAAAGCATTTTGAGTAGTTTTAATTCATATATGTAGATGTTTTGCTTGTATATGTTTATGTACACGACATGAGTACTGTGCCCACAGAAGCCAAAAGAGGGCATCAGATCTCCTGTAACTTGAGTTAGCAGTTGAGAGCTACCGATACTATGGAAGAGCAGCCGGGGCTTTTAACCATGGTGCTGTCTCTCAAGCTCTTTATAAAGTAGAATAACTGTCACGTGGGGCCTGGAAGATACTCAGTTAGTGAAGTTTTGACTATGCAAGCCTGATAATGGGAACTAATACAAATCATTTATAAAGCCTAACCCAGTGATACCAATCTATTATCCCAGCAGTAGGTAGATTGAGACAGGGCATGCCTGGTTTCATATATATATAATTTTCTATATTTTTGTTTATATTCCAAAGGCTTTCCCCTTTCCAGTTCCCCCCTCACCATATGTCCCATAAGTCCTCTTACCTCCCCCCATTCTCCATTCACCCCCCTCCCCACCATTTCTCTGTTCTGGTACTCTCCTACAAAACAGGATTTAGTCTTTTCCAGACCAGGGTCCTCTCCATCCCTTTTCTTGGGAATCTTTTGCTTAGCTAATTGTGTCTTCAATATTCAGAGCTTCTGGGCTCATTAATATCCACTAATCAGTGATGGCAATTCATGTGAATTCGTTTGTGATTGGGTTGACACACTGAGGATAATATTTTCCAGATCCAACCATTTGCCTACAAATTGCATGAATTCATTATTTTTAATTGCTGAGTAGTATTCTGTATAAATATACCACATTTTCTGTATCCATTCCTCCTTTGAGGGACATCTGGGTTCTTTCCAGCTTCTGGTTATTATAAATAAGGCTGCTATGAACATAGTGGAGCATGTGTCTTTATTGCATGCAGGGGAATCCTCTGGGTATATGCCCAGGAGTGGTATGACAGGGTCCTCTGGAAGTGTCATGCCCAATTTTCTGAGGAACCGCCAGACTGATTTCCAGAGCGGTTGTACCATCTTGCAATCCCACCAACAATGGAGGAGTGATCCTCTTTCTCCACATCCTCGCCAGCACCTGTTGTCTCTTGAGTTTTTAATCTTAGCTATTCTGACTGGTGTGAGGTGGAATCTCAGGGTTGTTTTGATTTGCATTTCCCTGATGACTAATGATGTTGAACATCTCTTAAGGTGCTTCTCAGCCATCTGAATTTCTTCTGGTGAAAATTCCTTGTTTAGCTCTGTACCCCATTTTTTAATAGGGTTATTTGGTTCTTTGGGGTCTAACTTCTTGAGTTCTTTGTATATATTGGATATTAGCCCTCTGTCAGATGTGGGGTTGGTGAAGATCTTTTCCCAATTTGTTGGTTGCTGTTTTGTCCTTCTGACAGTGTCTTTTGCCTTGCAGAAACTTTGTAATTTTAAGAGGTTCCATTAGTCAATTCTTGATCTTAGAGCATAAGCTATTGGTGTTCTGTTCAGGAACTTTTCCCCTGTGCCCATGTCCTCCAGGGTCTTCCCCAGTTTCTTTTCTATTAGTTTCAGTGTGTCTGGTTTTATGTGGAGGTCCTTGATCCACTTGGAGTTGATCTTAGTACAAGGAGATAAGAGTGGGTCAATTCGCATTCTTCTGCATGTTGACCTCCAGTTGAACCTGCACTATTTGTTGAAAAGGCTATCTTTTTTCCACTGGATGGTTGTAGCTCCTTTATCAAAGATCAAGTGACCATAACTCTGTGGGTTCATTTCTGGATCTTCAATTCTATTCCATTGATCCACTTTGCTGTCACTGTACCAATACCATGCAGTTTTTAACACAATTGCTCTGTAATACTGCTTGAGGTCGGGGATATTGATTCCCCCAGAAGTCCCTTTATTGTTGAGAATATTTTAGCTATCCTGGGTTTTTTGTTACTCCAAATGAATTTGAGAATTGCTCGTTCTAGATCTATGAAGAACTGATTTGGGATTTTGATGGGGATCGCATTGAATCTGTAGATTGCTTTTGGCAAGATGACCATTTTTACTATATTGATCCTGCCAATCCAAGAGCATGAAATATTTTTCCATTTCCTGGGGTCTTCTTTGATTTCTTTCTTCAAGGACTTGAAGTTCCTGTCATACAGATCTTTCACTTGTTTGGTTAGAGTCACGCCAAGATACTTTATATTGTTCGTGGCTATTGTGAAGGGTGTTATTTCCCTAACTTCTTTCTCAGCCTGCTTGTCCTTTGAGTACAGGAAGGCTACTGATTTGCTTGAGTTGATTTTATAACCAGCCACTTTGCTGAAGTTGTTTATCAGCTGTAGGAGTTCTCTGGTGGAGTTTTTTGGGTCACTTACATATACTATCATATCATCTGCGAATAATGATAGTTTGACTTCTTCCTTTCCAATTTGTATCCCTTTGACTTCCTTATATTGTGTAATTGCTCTCTCTAAAACTTCAAGTACTATATTGAAAAGATATGGAGAGAGAGGGCAGCCTTGTCTAGTCCCTGATTTTAGTGGGATTGCTTCAAGTTTCTCTCCATTTATTTTGATGTTGGCTACTGGTTTGCTGTATATTGCTTTTACTATGTTTAGGTATGGGCCTTGAATTCTTGTTCTTTCCAGGACTTTTAACATGAAAGAATGCTGAATTTTGTCAAATGCTTTTTCTGCATCTAATGAGATGACCATGTGTTTTTTTTTCTTTGAGTTTGTTTATGTAGTGGATTACATTGATGGATTTTCATATATTGAACCATCCCTGCATCCCTGGGATGAAGCCTACTTGATCATGGTGAATGATCGATTTAATGTGCTCTTGGATTCGGTTGGCAAGAATTTTATTTTGTATTTTTGCATTGATATTCATAAGGGAAATTGGCCTGTAGTTCTCTTTCTTTGTTGGATCTTTGTGTGGTTTTGGTATCAGCGTAATTGTGGCTTCATAGAATGAGTTAGGCAGTGTCCCTTCTGTTTCTATTTTGTGGAATAGTTTGAAGATTATTGGTATTAGGTCTTCATTGAAGACCTGATAGAATTCTGCACTAAAACCATCTGGTCCTGTACTTTTTTTTTTGGTTGGGAGGCTTTCTATAACGCCTTCTATTTCCCTAGGTGTTATGGGACTGTTTAGCTGATCTAATTGATCCTGATTTAATTTTGGTATTTGGTATCTGTCTAGGAAATTGTTCATTTCCTCCAGATTCTCCAGTTGTGTTGAGTATAGACTTTTGTAGCAGGATCTGATGATTTTTTGAATTTCCTCAGTCTCTGTTGTTATATCCCTCTTTTCATTTCTAATTTTAATTTGAATACTGTCTCTGTGCCCTTTGGTTAGTCTGGCTAAGGGTTTATCTATCTTGTTGATTTTCTCAAAGAACCAGCTCCTAGTTTTGTTGATTCTTTGTATGGTTCTCTTTGTTTCTATTTGATTGATTTCAGCCCTTAGTTGATGATTTCCTGTCTTCTACTCCTCCTGGGTGAATTAGCTTTTTTTTTGTTCCAGGGCTTTCAGGTGTGCTGGTAATCTGCTAGTGTATGCTCTCTCCTGTTTCTTTTTGGAGGCACTCAGGGCTATGAGTTTTCCTCTTAGCACTGCTTTCATTGTGTCTCAAAGATTTGGGTAGGTTGTACCTTCATTTTCATTGAATTCTAAAAGGTCTTTGATTTCTTTCTTTATTTCTTCCTTGACCGAGGTGTCATTGAGTAGAGTATTGTTCAGTTTCCATGTGTATGTGGGCTTTCTGTTGTTTTTCTTGCTGTTGAAGACCACTTTTACTCCATAGTGATCTGATATGAGGCAAGGGATTAGTTCGATCTTCTTGTATTTGTTAACATCTGTCTTGTGACCAATTATATGATCGATTTTGGAGAAGGTACTGTGTGGTGCTGAGAAAAAGGTATATTCTTTTGCTTTAGGATGAAATGCTCTCTCTCTCTCTCTCTATATATATATATATATATATATTTCTATTTGATTGATTTCAGCCCTTAGTTGATGATTTCCTGTCTTCTACTCCTCCTGGGTGAATTAGCTTTTTTTTTGTTCCATATATATATATATATATATATATATATATATATATATATATATATCTGTTAAACTCAATTGGTCCAGAGTTTCAATTAGTTTCACTGTGTCCCTGTTTAGTTTCTGCTTTCCTGATCGGTCCATTGAGGAGAGTGGAGTGTTGAAGTCACCCACAATTATTGTGTTAGGTGCAATGTGGGCTTTAAGCTTTAGTAAAGTTTCTTTCACGAATGAGGGTGCCCTTGCATTTGGAGCATAGATGTTCAGTATTGTGAGTTCTTCTTGGTGGATTTTCCCTTTGACCAGCAAGTAGTGACCTTCAGTGTCTCTTTTGATGACTTTAGGTTGAAAGTCAATTTTATCTGACTTTAGGTTCAAAGTCAATTTTATCTTTTATTAGAGAGGTACTCTGGCTTGTTTCCTGAGACCATTTGCTTGTAAAATTGTCTTCCAGCCTTTTACTCTAAGGTAGTGTTTGTCTTTGACACTGAGATGTGTTTCCTGTAAGCAGCAAATTGTAGGGTCCTGTTTCCATATCCAGTCTGCTAGTCTATGTCTTTTTATTAGGGGGATTGAGTCCATTGATGTTAAGAGATATTAAGGAATAGTAACTATTACTACCTGACATTTTTGAAATTATTTTTTATATTTGAGTGGCTATCTTCTTTTGTGTTTGATGAGAGGAGGTTTCTATCTTGCTTCTTCTGGGGTATAGTTTTCCTCCTTGTGTTAGTGTTTTTTCCCTATTATCCTTTGTAGGACTGTGTTTTTGGAAAGATATCATGCAAATTTGGTTTTGTTATGGAATACCTTGGTTTCCCCATCTATCGTGATTGAGAGTTTTGCTGGGTATAGTAGTTTTGGCTGAAATTTGTGTTCTCTTAGAGTCTGCATGATATCTGCCCAGGATCTTCTAGCTTTCATGGTCTCTGGTGAGAAGTCTGGTGTAATTCTGATAGGTCTTCCTTTATATGTTACTTGGCCTTTTTCTCTTACTGCCTTTAATATTTTTTTCTTTGTTTAGTACATTTGGGGTTTTGATTATTACGTGACAGGAGGTATTTCTGTTCTGGTCCAGGCTGTTTGAAGTTCTGTAGGCTTCTTGTATATTCAGGGGCATCTCTCTGTTTAGGTTGGGAAAGTTTTCTTCCATAATTTTGTAGAAGATATTTGCTGTCCCTTTAAGTTGTAAATCTTCCCTCTCATCTATACCTATAATCCTTACATTTGGTCTTCTCATTGTGTCCTGGATTTCTTGGATGTTTTGGCTTACAAGCTTTTTGCATTTTGCATTATCTTTGATTGTTGAGTCCATGGTTCCTATGGTATCTTCGGCATCTGAGATTCTTTCTTCTATCTCTTGTATTCTATTGTTGATACTTGCATCTATGGCCCCTGATTTCTTCCCAAGGTTTTCTATCTCCAAAGTTGTCTTCCTTTGAGATTTCTTAGTTTTTTCTACTTCTGTTTTTAGATCCTGGATGGTTTTGCTCAGATCTTTCGCTTGCTTGTTTGTGATTTCATTTAATTCTTTAAGAGATTTTTGTGTTTCCTCTTTCAGGACTACTACTTGTTGACCCACGTTCTCCTGTATTTCTTTAAGTGATTTTTGTATTTCCCCATTATTAGCTTCTGCTTTTTGATCCATATTCTCCTGAATTTCTTTAAGTGATTTTTGTGTTTGCCTTGTAAGGGCTTCAAACTTTTGACCAATTTTCTCCTGTATTTCTTTAAGAGATTTATCCATGTGTTCTGCTATCAGCATCCTCACCAATGATTTTATATCTGTATCTTGATTTTCTGGTGTGTTGGGTTATCCAGGGCTTTCTGCTGTTGGGGAACTGGGTTCGGATACTGCCATATTGTCTTGATTTTGCTAGTAATGTTCTTATGTTTGCCTTTTGCCATTTGTTTATTTCTGGACTTAGTTGGTCTTGTTATTACTGGTTGGTGTTTAAAGCTCCTTGAGAGCCTGGAGTTTGGTGCTGCTGTCTCAGAGGGCATCTGTGCTCCTGAGGTGGAAACTGGAAGGTTTCTACCACTGGGCTCTGAGTTACTTCCTCAGCTCTGCTGGGCTGGATTCAAGTCTCCTCCCTGCTTGCCTCTGGATACTTAACTGGCCTCCAGTGGTCTCCTCTTGGTTTGCCAGGTTAGTCTACCAGCTCCAAGATGGTGGCTGGTCTCAGGGCTCTGTCTAACTGCAGGATTCCCTTCAGGCCCGGGGTTCCTTGGCTGGGCTGCTGAAGCCTAGGCAGTGACTCTCCCAGTTGGCAGGGCTCCATCTCTTGAGCTGATCTCCCCAGGATAGTGTCGGACCATGGAGCTTTGTCTCACCACGGGCTCTCTGTGTATCCGGAGCTCCCCCTGTTGGGCTGCAGGGTCCAAGATGGTGTGGATCGGGTCCTTGCCGCTCCAAGATGGTGGCTGGTCTCAGGGCTCTGTCTATCTGCAGGATTCCCTGCAGGCCCAGGGCTCCCTGGCTGGGCTGCTGAAGCCTAGGCAGAGGCTCTCCCGGTCGGCAGGGCTCCGTCTGGTTGAACTGTTCTCCCCAGGATAGTGTCAGACCACCGGCATGCCTGGTTCTTATTGGCTAGAAAACCTAATCGATAAGCTCCAGGTTTGGTAAGAGAGCCTGTATCATAAAACATGGTGGAGAGTGATTTAGAAATGTACACAAAGTAGGTCAATGCTGTACACACACACACACACACACACACACACACACACACACTGAGAGAGACAGAGAAAAGTTGGCTCATGATTTAGACACCAAGGCTCACACTTTGGCTTCTTCTCCTATAACTATTAACAGATAGAATCATGGCACAGAGCTGAGTCAATCCATGCAGCTTAATCAGGGCCCAAGCTAGGCTCTCTCAGTGCACAGCTGGGACAACACAGAAGACCCAGCAGCATCACTGAACCCTGCAGTGGTCTGTATGATAAATGCATGTCTTTAACATCACACAGGTTGTGTGCATGCTGCTTGCCTGGTCCTAGAGAACAGACACACCAGGACCAGCCCTGTGTCACGACAACCTTCTGTTGCCATGAGAGGTTTTATCGCCCATTTCTCCTTCTCTGTCCCTTTTATAATTTCTAAATGGTGCTGGGACAATCCAGTGCTTGTACTCTTGTTAAAAATCGTCAAGGGCTGCTGAGACATCTCAGAGAGCAAAGTCACCTGCCACTGAGACTCCTGACCAGATTAGGACCCTTAAAACTTATGTAGTAGAAAGAGAGAACAAATTCCTTCAGGTTGTCCTTTGTTTGACCTCCCCACACATGCTGCAACATATGTGCCCACATACATATTCACACTCATAACATACATAAGTACATACATACATACATATATACATACATACATACATACATACATACATAAAAACATGAAAGGAAAAAAATCATCAGAATTGGAAGGATGTTTCAGTGGTGTGACTGCTTACTCACTTTTTTCCACACAAGTTCACACACATTTAAACGCATAGACACCACATATACACACTAACCCTCCCTCACACACTCTCTGTCAGGCCTGTCTCTCTCACACATATAGACTCTATTTCTCTCTATCTCTGTGTCTGTCTGCGTCTCTCTCTCACACACACATACACTTATAAACACACACTCTCCCTCTATCCCTCTCTCTCTTTCATACACACACACACACACACACACACACACACACACACACTGTGTGTATCTCTCACACATATACACTCTCATACACACAGTCTCTATCCCACTCTCTGTGTCTCTCTGTCTGTCTCTGTCTTCATCTCCGTCTCTTCTCTCTCACTCTTGCACACACACACACACACACACACACACACACACGCACGCGCACACACACACACACACACACACACATCATTGGAGGTGACAAGAAGGTGTCTTCCTTGAGGCTTTTTCTTTTCCCTCCTACACCATCCTCTCACCTTATTGGGCAGAGCAACATCAATCTCCTCCTGCAGTTTCTTCTGGATATCAGGGTGAGTGGCCAGAGAATATGGGACAAAGAAAACTGTGCTGCTGGTGCTTTCAAAGTCAGATAACATAAAGATCATTGACTGGGCTGTGATCTCCATGTTGGACAGGGCTGGAAGTAAGAAAGCATTTCAGGTAAGCCATGTGAGGATGGACCCTCACAGAGGTGATGAGAAAACCACAAGTGTGTCAGGATGGACCTTCACAGAGGTGATGAGGAAATCACAAGTGTGTCAGGATGGACCCTCACAGAGGAGATGAGGAGAAAATCAAACGAGCCCTCATTTTCCTAGACAGACTATGGAGATGCTGTTCAGTCTCTCTGAGACTGTCATCACCATGACAGCAACATGACACATCCAGAGAAGGAGAAGAAAGCTTGAGGCAGGTTGTCCCGATGTATCTACTGTTCCTCACCATCCCCAGGGGGCAGCTTCAAGACATGGACTTTCTTTTTTGTAAGCTTTAAAGTGTGTGTGGATGCCATGTGTGTGGGGAGGGTGCCCATGGAGGTCAGAAGAGGGCGTCTAATCCACTACAGAAGCAGTTATAGAAGGTCCCTCACACAGAATAATGATTTTTTATTTTATTTTATTTTCATTTTTTAATTGAATATATTCTATATTTACATGTCATTTCCCTTTTTCTGGTTCCCCGCCCCCCAAAGGTCCCACATGCCCTTTTCCCTCCCCCTGCTCCCTCATCCACCCCTTCCCACTTCCCTGTTCTGGTATTCCCCTACACTGATGCTTTGATCCTTTCCAGCACCAGTGTCTACTCCTTTCTTCTTGTCAGGCCAGATTAATGCTTTTTAATTCTATTTATTTATGTGTGTTTCTCCAGGTGCCCACGGAGGCCAGAAGATGGCATTGTGGTCCACAAAGTCAGAGTTACAGGTAGTTGTACCTCTTCTACCAGGAAGTCTGAGATTCTCTTGTTCGTAAATTCTTTCACCCAATTAGTATAAGTACTTGCTAGTAAACTAAAACTGGACTATACATCCACAATTGGTGGCTATTTTTAAAATTAATATTTATATCAGCAATAAAAAATTAAACAGAACGGCTGAGTTATACAGTCAGTAGATAGGGGTGCTTCCCTATGAATCATGAAGCCCTGGGTTCAGTCCTTAGCACTTTATGAATAAAGCATGGTAATGCTTGTATTCTAAGGTAATTGACTGGAGAGAAGACAGCCAGTGACAGAAGAATTCTGCTTCTCAGCATCAGGGGGATCACACCCTCAAGGACTGAATTCTTCCTAGGAGCTTTTTTCATTGTTAAACAAAAGGTTCCTTAAGCAAGTCAATTTCCACACACCAAAACCTCTTATCTAATAGAGGGCTTGTCTTTAAAGACCCATCACCTAAGCTGTTCTCAGCCATAGGAGACGGCCAGGTTTGCCAGGAATGCCTCCAGACTAAGGTATGCCAAGGCTCTGGGAATGCTTCCAAAGCACACCATAAAATCTCAGATAGCAATCACTGACAGAAGGCTACTTCAGAGCTGAGGTGCTATCACGCCAGATTCATGCCAGATACAACAGTTCTGCTAAAACTCTGCTGCATGGTAGCACAGGCCTGTAGTCTCAGGAGTTAAAGGTCCTCAGACACATTGTGAATATGGGTCACCCTGGGCTACTTAGGAGCCTGTGGCAAAAAGAGGAGGTATAGAAGAATTTGGAGTTAGCTGATCACATGAAAGGGTTTCAAGTGGGCAAACAGGAAAGGACTCAAAACACAAAGTACAGGATCGCTTCAAACAGTAAGTGTGGGGACCCAAAAGATGATACTGCTGCATACAAGCACGTGAGTGCATGGGGAATGAGCAGATGGGTAAGAATGGAAGACTCCCTCTCCATTAGCTACTGATGTGCTCCTGTAGAACAAAGACAGGAAGTGAAATGCCATCAGTTTGCAGCCCTGATAAGGAAAATGACATTAAACAAAAATAAAGACAGAGGGCAGGCTAGAGAGATGGATCCAGTGGTAAGTGTGTTGTACAAGCTTAAGAACCTGAGTTTCCATCCTCAGTTCCCATGTAAAAAGGCAGGTGGGCAGCAGACCCCTGTAACCACAACACTGTGAATTGTTGGGACCTCCAGGTTGCCAACTTAGCCCCAGGTTTAATAAAAGACCCTGTCTCCAGGAAATAAGGCAGAGAGGGATTGAGTAAGACACTGTGTGCCTTTGTCTCTTCTCTGTACACCCACCTAGGGGTGTGCACATGTGCACATACTCCTGCACATACATGTACCACACAAAGAAGATAAAAATATAGAAGTTATTTTTTATTGTTTATCTAGACAGGGTTTCTCTGTATTGCCCTGCCTGTCCTGGAATCTATGATGTAGACCAGGATGGCCCTGAACTCACAGATATCCACCCATATATGCCTGCCAACTGCAAGGATTAAAGACACTTTCCACCCCTGCCAAGCTATGCGTGATTTTAAGTACATAAAAGGATGAAGAGGACCAAAGCATTTGTACAGAGAGGCTTCCCCCAGAAGATACTTACACATCACACAAAGGAAAAGTAAATCTTTAACATGGGTTAGGCCAGAGAACACATGTCCAACAGGGGCTCCCAAAGAGCTTCAGCACCATTTGGGTACATACCCCTGGCAGGATGTTTAGACACAGATGTGTAGGAAGAGCTGCACTTGGTGCCAGAGAGGAAACCATGATGAGTGCATCCCTGGTTAGCAAGTCCAGCCTTAGACAGTCTCAGGTCATTGAGGGATCTTGGCTTGTTTTGTTTAGACCTTGAAAGAGTCCATTATGTAGCCTGGCTCTCCTGGAACTCATTATGTAGAACTCACAGGCATCCACCTGCATCTGCCTCCCAAGCACTAGGGAAAAGGCACTCCTCACCATACCCAGTCCCTTTCTGCTCCTCACTTTTGCCAAACAGGTCCAGGGAAAATGGGTGGCCACAGTCTAGGCTGTTGAGGCTGCCAGGGCCCAGGCTCTGACCCTAAAAATCCCTGGAGTCGGAAGCCCTGTGGTGAATGTGAACGGGTACAGGAGCAGAACGTTGAGGAGCTGGGGTGTCAGGGGATAGGCACATCTGGCTGGTGACTGGTGGCATCCTGGGTCAGAGAAGCTCCAACAGTTTCCCTGGGATGCTCACCCAGGCTCCCCTGGCTCACGTGGGAAAACAGGAGGAGCCAGACAACATGGAGCTGGTGTCTCAGCCCCACCCAGTACAAGTGCACATGGACTTTATATGAGCACAGGTTGGAAAGGGACTGGCATCCAGGACCACCCAGAATGCACAAGAGGCTTTGATAGCCTTGACTATGGGACAAGGCCCAGCATTCCTAGGTAAAGATAAATCAGTCTGGAAATGAGCCTCTGAAGAACTCCCATTAATTACCCTCTACACCCTCTGCCCCAGAGAAGGAACTGTCAGTCCTGGTTTTGCCCATGCTTCTGCAGGAGATGGGATTGGCAACTTTCACAGTGGCAGGGCCCCTTGCTCTGACCAGAATAAGATAACCTGAAAGCTACATCATCTGATTTATCTTCACTGCCTATCAAGGGCATCCGAGATAGAAATGAAGACCCTGCCCCCAATCCTGTTCTTTTGAGCTCACTGTGGTAGCCCCCCAACCCCCATCCCTATCTGAAATGTCACTGAAATGCAAGCACACAGGACAGGGAGGCCCTCCTTATACTTCCATGGAGAACCACCCCCTCTAGTGACCAATATCTTAAAATGGTCCTGAGAGGTGGCTCAGCTGTTAAGGGCATTAGCTGCTCTTTTTTTTTTTTTTTGATATATTCTATATTTACAATTCATTTCCCTTTTTCTGGTTCCCCACCCCCAAAGGTCCCACATGCCCTTTTCCCTCCCCCTGCTCCCTCATCCACCCCCTCCCACCTCTCCCACCTCACTGTTCTTGACTCCCCACAATGATGTTTTGGTCCATTCTAGCACCAGTGTCCACTCCTTTCTTCTTGTGAGACAGCACTTGGTATGTGATTTATGTCTTTGGTGTTCCAAGCTTCTAGGCTAATATCCACTTATCAGTGGCTGCATACCATGGGTATTCTTTTGAGACTGGGTCACCTCACTTAGTATGACGTTCTCCAGCTCCATCCATTTCTCTAAGAATTTCATGAATTCATTGTTTCTAATGGCTGAATAGTACTCCATTGTGTATATATACCACATTTTTTTGTATCCATTCCTCTGTTGAAGGACATCTGGGTTCTTTCCAGCTTCTGGCTATTATATATAAGGCTGCTATGAACATAGTGGAGCATGTATCCTTATTGCATTCTGGGGAATCTTCTGGGTATATTCCCAGGAGTGGTATGGCTGGGTCCTCCGGAAGTATCACGTCCAGTTTTCTGAGGAACCGCCATACTGATTTCCAGAGTGGTTGTACCAGCTTGCATTCCCACCAGCAGTGGAGGAGTGTTCCCCGGGCGGGCTGGCAGCGAGGGACCATCTTGCCTCAGGACATAGCTGCTCTTGGAGAAGACCTAGGTTCAATTCCCTGCACCCACAAGGCAGCTCACAATCATGCAGAACCTGGGTACTGGGGATTCAATTCACTCTTCTGGCTTCTATGATCACTGCACACATGCAGTCATAGACACGTAGGTTTATACATGTAAAATGATAAGACTTTTTCATAGAAGAAAAAATTTATTAACTATGTAAATGTTCCTGTGCATGGTAATGTGGGACAGGAGATTATTGTTCTATAAGTACATATTAGTACTGGGCAGATCTCCTCCCATACATCCTTCTGTCTCCATGGAAATCCATTGATCCCATTTGCCTTCCAAGAGAGCTTCATGCTGTGTATACAAATATGATTTTTTGATTTTTCTATAAAATATAGGAATCACACAGACTCCTCGCTTTTTCCCTCCTTCTTTGCCTGTTTCTGCACAGAATGATTACTTTTTTCATTTTTCCTTCACCAATCAGAAATTGGCCTATGATTTTATTTTAAAGAACTCATCAAAGATTTAGGATATGGAAACTCTTCCAAAGTCTTAATGTTAGTGCATTATTTTTCCTCAGGGTAGGGAATGTTGTGAGCAGTGTGGGACACCCTGCAAACCAGAACCATGTCACCCATTGTCTGGAAATAAAGAAGAAGCACACTGTTGCCTGTGGAAGCCCAAAAGGGACAAACACTAGGACCCATAGAAAGGGAGAGGAGCCCTGCCTACTCCCTAAGACAAAGGCACAATTAAAGATGAACACATACACTTTACTAAAGTTCATTACCCCGACACTAAACTCTACCAAATAACCCTAATGCTCACCTAGGAGGGGCTGTTCTACCTTGACATACTTCTAGGCATTCATAAATGGATACTCTGTGTGTCCTTGGGTCTGTGTCTATGTGTGTATGGGTGTTTGTGTGTGCATATGCTTTCCTGTGCACATGTGTGTGCATGGGCACAAGTAGCTGCATGTGCCTTCCCTTCTGGTCACACTATTTGGGGGTTTCTCAGGAATAGGGTATCTGTGGTCATATACACATGACGACATACTAGGAAACCCATTCTCAAATGATCTTCATGGAACAGGTCAGGACACTGAGAAGACCCTAAGAGGAAAATGCTTTTTCCTGCGATCATTGTGGCACAGAGGGGATGGTTTGGAAACTTCTGCCTGCCTTCTCAAAACTGCAGGTCACCCTGAAGCTAGGCTCTCCAGGACAGGATAGAGGCACGAGTTTATGGACACCACTGTGTCCCACTGTACACATGGAAGACAGAAGGTCAGCAGTGGGCAGTTCTGGTAACCCCATGAGAAAGTCTAGGAGGAGGCACTCACACTGGAGGACCTCAGGAAGTGACCTCACTTGCTTAAAGTCCACATGAAGTCATAATGCTGGTCCCCAGGTAAGCAGAGGCCAACAGTTGCCTCACCTGACTTACTTGTCTGGAGGCGGTTGACACAGTAAGATGTTTGCTTGCTTTCGGTCTTCCCGTGGTTCAAACCACAAAAAAGCCAAGAGTAGTCGCCTTGGACGCCTATGGAAATGCTTGATCTACCCTCTGTCACTCTGGTGGCACACTTCGCCCAGGGATCCCCAGGTAAGGAGGGCCAGCCTGTAGCAGGGAATATTCTGGATGGCCCCCTTTAGCCCCTGAGGTCCCTGCCTGGGTATGTGTTCCTGTGTGACACCGAGGAACATTCTTTATGCTCACTCTTCAATGGACAGTAGTGGATTGCTGCTGTCTCTGAGTTTCTACATTTATACCCTCTTGCCTTCCTAGGACTGCCCTCAGAACAAACAGGAGCCAACGTCTGAGCCTAAGCCCTTCAGGTCCACTGCCAAGAGCAGAAAATGTATTAAAGAAATACTGCGCTATATACCACGTGCTGTTCAGAACAACGACCACACCTCCATCTGCATTTTTCTGCAGATATACAGAAACTATGTTACCACCTGGGAGGTACTGGACCAGATGATGGAAATGTGAGTGGCTACATCCAACACAGGTTTTAGGTGGGCTCTGCTTTTTCCCAGGACTCTGTATTCCCACGACAATGATGATTATACCCTGGCAGTGTTGGTCCTAGATCTGAGATTACAAAACGACATGGCCACATATTGGGATGGGGTACTCTAATTTGTTTTTTTCCCTGTGCCCAGGTAGTGTCAAGCACTACCATCTCTTGTACCTTTTGCACAGCTCTTTTCCAGTTTGTATAAAAGGTTCTTGATCCCATCTGACTTAGATGGATTAATGGAACCAGACAAGGGTCCCTGGGGGACCACCTAAAAATGTCAGAACCAAGCAAGAGCCCTGGCAGGGAGCAGTGAGGCTTCCACTGATTGTGTGAATATCTCTGAAGACCTGTGAGCACAGCATGGAAGTCAGACCAGTACGGAGAGACCCTAGGATCCATGGTCCCTATCTAGATACCTCAGGTTCAAGTAGCTTCCTGTAGATGTATTAGTAGGTTGGAGAAACAAGGCCCTAATTGTGACACCCTCCTGGAATGCTACAGGTATGGGACCTGCGGGCATCACTCAGTGTGGAGCAAACAAATAAAGAGGTGAGTGGCCTTCACATGAAAGTGAGGTAAGATTCCATCTGGACAGTGAGGTGCAGGGGAACAGGGAGGTAAGGGCTCAGTTGTGCAGTGAGATGTGGTTGGGAGGTGGAGGGATGTAAGGGCCTACTGTACAGTGTTGGGGGTCGGGGGAGTTTGTGCTGAGGACTAAACACTTGCCAGATGTCCTACTTTGGGGATTCCCACCAGAGGGATGGCACCTGAGATGACACCTGCAGGTGGAGAAAATTGGAGGTCTCCAATGGGCTCCTTGGTTCTGAGCAGCTGAGGGAAGGATGGAAGCTGAAGGGCCCTGGGAGAATCCATTCCCACCACAGCCCAGCCCCATCTGTCCTCTAGGGACACACCTGGCCACTCCTTACTCTCCTGACCACTACGCCCATCAGCACACAGGCTGGTGGCCATTGCCTTGTCTGATGGGGCCCACGGCTCTGCTGGTGATGCAAGGCCAGGCTTCCGACTCTACTTCACTCTGTCCTCCTCTTCCTTGCAGCTCAATATTCAAATTCCTGTTATACTGGCTTTACAACTTTCCCCAAGATTTTTGTAGTTCTCCGAACTTGAATATCGTGAATCACCTGAAGGTGTATGTGAGGCTCAATTCCACAAACAGAGACCCCCAAGCCAGGGAGATTTTAACAGTGCTGGAGGATCTCGAGGCCAAATATTTAACCTTTGAGAGAGGTGAGGAGGCCTGGGGTGGTCTGCCTGGGAAGGGAGGAGTCATTTTCGGTGATGGGTTCCACCAGGGAATTCTCCAGAACATTGGCCAGAAGCCAGGGCTGGACAGCACTCAGGGAGGATGCCCCACTAGGAGGGATTCTCTGGCGTGAAAAGTCCTCTTGTGAGCATCAAGGCCATCTTGGGAAGCTCACCCAACCCTAGGCTGCCTTCACTAAAATCCCATCTCCATCTGCTTTTAGATTTCAATACAATTCCAGAGGCCCAAGTGCAGGATGCCCAAGTCTGTGGGATGAGAGAGAGCCTGGCTGTGAGGCCAGCTTCTGAGGCAGAGCCACAGGAGAGCCTGCTACCTGGAGAGGACACTGAGCTGTTTGAAGTAACAGTTGTGGAACCGTTTGAGCCAGAAGCTGCTCCGGTACAGCTTCCACCTTTACATCAAGCTCTGCCCATGTCACCTGCTACACTGTCACCTGTCGATGTGGCCGCCGATGTTGCCGCAGGTGTGGCCGCAGGTGTGGCCTCAGGTGTTTCAGCTTTCAAACACATATTTCGAGCTGCTGTTGTGCACTTAGGTGATCCAGAGTGTTTTTCCCCTCTGCCTGAGGTGGACATATAGCTAGGAAAATTATCTGCTGACTTGTACCCAGCAGTGGTTCCCACCTAAGCTGATGTTATTTCTTTAGAGAGAGGATCTCTTGTTATTTGTTTGATTTTGTCTTTCATGTTGTTGATTTCATTGTTGAATTTTTATTTATGGTTGGATATTAATAAAAATGATCTGTTTACTCATTTGAAATTATAAAGTTCATTTCCCAAGTGGTACAATCCACTCATTTCTACCTGTGGACTGCATCTCTGAGACAAACAGGGCAATCACAGGAAACAAGCCCTGGCAGGCCACCCTGGACTCAGGTCAAGAGAGCCACTGATGGTGCAGTAATTGCGCAAATACCAACAGTGGTGAATAGTATAAATAATGTGACTGTGACCTGGAGGTCTTGGGCTCAGCAGTGGCCCTAGTAGTTAGGGACACAGATTCTAGATGAGCCAGATCAGGGCTCATGGACAGAAGTCTCTACTTTCTGGCCTTTTTCACTGTCAATCTGGACAGTGGAACCATGCAGAGGAGAAAGTTTAACTGTAATAGAGCTCAGCATTCTCGCCATCCTCAGCCCAAAGCTGATTGGACACTGCATCACCTTTTAACAGATGGTTAGCATAAAGAATTGCCAGGCTTTACCATAATTCTAGGGGTGATCAACACATGACAAGGGTGAGTCCCTGGAAATTTTATGCATTTGGTCTGTGGGGAATAGGTTGCTTGTGGTCTTTCTTTTCTCTATGTATAAGGAAGCCTCCATGGGTCAAAGTCAGGAGTCACTAGGAAAAATGGCTCACTAACTCCTATCCTGGGCATGTATGATTCCTGGAACCTTTTAGAGGATACACAGTGATGTGTGGGTCCCTTCCAGTGTGTAGGGCAACTAATGTGGGCTCTCATGATGGAGGACCCACACACAAACCACATCACTGGCCACCTTGGCATTTGCCTTGGGAAAAGTTTATATACACCAGGCTAGTCCCTGTCTCATCCTTAATTGAGCTGTACACTTCATCTAGTTCCTGAGCTGGGGTGCCCAGTGACCCTGAGGACTGGAGACCCAGGGCTGATGGGGCCAAGTTTAGGAAAACCCCACACAGGCTGCAGGCTGGTGACAGGCTTCCTGCATGAACAATGGAGGCCTGTGCATCACAGAGAGCAGAGAAGGGATAGTAGCTAGAAGTGCCGGTGGCAGGGGCTCTAGCTGTCATCTGCACACAAGGAAAGGTGACCTAGTCCATTACCAATGTGTGTAGAGAATCTTGAGGAACACTACTAATCCTGATAAGCAAATCCGACACTGCTGCAAAGGAAACACTCCTGCACGAGAGCTGAAAGGAACCCGCCACACAGCTGCACAGCAGCCGTGCGCAGATGAGAGCATTGACTGGACACCACGTGGACAGGAAAGTAAGCAGGCACGGCCATTCGCACAGGCCACGAGTCTGCCTTGTCTCCTATCTCTGCAGTGTTGGAAGCCCTCTCAGGAAATATTTGAAGGAGTGTAAACAATGGATAAGGCAAACAGCAGAAATTACAGCATGTAGGTTAAAAAAAGACAAGGAAAGTCAAAAGATGCAGAGAGGCAGGGCCTTGGATTGAAGGACGATACCATTTGAAAATTGCAGCACAGGAACCAATCAGCACATTCCAACCGATTACTAAGGACAGCAGGGGAATTCTTATGTGAAAGTCCCTATGCCATTCTGAGGGACCCACCAAACAGTCCGAATCAGGAATTAGGAGATGCTGTCAGTATGGCACCCGCTGAGAAAGTGTAGGGACTGAGCTGGTATCCACAACTTATATCAAAAAAATGGTGTAGTCATGCCCATAGGATACAGTAGGTGCTGGTGTCTTGTTTAGCTTTGTTTTCCATTTGATACAAGGTAGTGTGAACAGGAAAGAAGGAACATTAGTTGAGAAAAATGCCACCATCACATTGGCCTGTAGGCAAGTCTGTGAAGCATTTTCCTCATTACTCCTCTTTGTGGGATGGTCCAGGCTATGGTGGGCAGTGCCGTCCCTGGACTGATAGTTTGGAGAGGTGTGAGGAAGGCTGAGCAAGCCAGTAAGCAGGGTTCCCCCATGGCTTCTGCTTCACTTCCTGCCTTCTCATTCCAGCCTGGTTTTCTGCCCTGTCTTCCCTTCATGATGGACAGTAATGTGAAAGTGAGATAAATCAAGACTTTTCTGAAACGGTTTTTGGTCTGTGTTCTAATACAGCAATTGAAAAGAAAACTAAGAGACCCTAGGATCAGGTGAGACCCCCTAGCTCAATGCTCAGTCAGTTTTATAGCTTTGTGAGCAATGGATTCAGAGAGAGTACAGCTCAGCAAATACTAAGAGCAGAGGGCCTGAGGAAGAATCCTCATGTCAAACTCCTGCTTCCACCCACATGGACATAGATACGAATACAAACAGGCAAGTTCACACATGCACAGACACAGACACAGACACAGATACAGACACAGACATAAACCACACGTATACACATTTTTACACACACACACACACACACACACACACACACACACACACACAGTCTTAGGGTTTTACTTCTGTGAACAAGTACCACGAACCAGGCAACTCTTAGAAAGACAACGTTTAACTGGGGCTGGCTCACAGGTTGAGAGATTAGTCCATTATCATCAAGGCAGGATCACTGCAGAATCCAGGCAGGCATGAGGCAAGAGCAGAGAGTTCTACATCTTCTTCTGAAGGCTGATAGCAGAATACAACTTCCAGACAGCTAGGATGAGGGTCTTAAGCCCACACCCACAGTGACACACCTACCTAACAGGGCCATATCTTCTAATAGTGCCACTCCCTGTTTCAAGCATATACAAACCATCACACACACACACACACACACACACACACACACACACAGACACACACACAACTACATCACTGCCAAATTCAAAGCAAACATCAAGAAGTTCTTACCAACTATGATCAACTGTCAGGAAAGTAGTCAGAAGGGTCAATGGAGCTGAAACCAGAGCTTAGAAGTACACACAGAACATAATCTTGGAATGTAGTGTTCATAGAGTGTCACTATGTAGTTCTGGCTGGCTTGAAGCTCACCCCAAAGCTTGTGCT
This sequence comes from Apodemus agrarius, assembly GCA_964023405.1. Lineage (NCBI taxonomy): Eukaryota > Metazoa > Chordata > Mammalia > Rodentia > Muridae > Apodemus > Apodemus agrarius. Next base: position 39,299,405 of record OZ030028.1, read on the forward strand.
CCCCTTGATCTACAGATCCTCCCATTCAAATCCTTAAATCAGTGGATACCACCCATAGCCTTTGTGTTGGTAGACTTTATAACGTGCAGATCCCTGTGAGAGCTAAAGGTTTTAGTGTCTCTGTCCTGGAGGTAGGAGAGCAGGCCATGGCAGCAGAAGATTCTGGCAGTTGTGGGGAAATACAAATTGATTTTCTGGAATATGTGACAATCTTATTCATTTGCTGCTTCACCTGTCTGTGGTGTACATCACATAAACCGTTGTACATTTTTCCATTCATGTAAAATGATTTCTGGGGCTGGGGATGCTGCTTGGTGGTAGAGAGCCTATCTAGCTTGGCTCAAATTCCTCCTGGTTTAGGTCCCCAGATCAGGACAGAACAAAGGAAACTAAATCAACTAAAAAGTAATGTATAAAATGGAAGGGTTTGGGTTGGCGAGTGGGGGAAAGAACTTTCTGGAAACCTGATGACTTGTTATCCGCAGATCTCAGGGGATGAAAGGAGACAGTCAGTTCTTGACCTGTACAGGTGTGCTGTGATGGCTGTGCATTTATACACACACACACACACACACACACACACACACACACATACACACACACACGAGTGTGTGCATGCAAATGTGATAATACATAATATAATACAAATCAAATAATAAACTAATATAATTACAGTTGCTTATACAAAACCATTCTAATCAGGTTCTTGTAACAACACAATGAAAATGTACACTGCCTTCTTAAGGCTTCTTCTATACTTTTTATTGTTTTAGTTTCTTTGGTTTTCCACACAGGGTTTCTCTTTGTAGCCTGAGCAGTCTTGGAATTCATTCTGTAGACCAGCTGGCCTTGAACTCACAGAGATCCACTAGCTTCTGCCTACCAAGCACTGGAGTTAGAGGTGTGTGCCACCACCTCCTGGCACTATTCCCAGTTTTAATGATGCTTTCTCTCTGCTGTTAAAGCAGAGGTCTGGCCTTTAGCTTTTCTCTTGTTACTAGAGATTGTTCCCAGCATCTTACACAAAAGAGGAGAGTCCTTGTCCCAAACAAACTCTTCCAACTTTTCCTTAGGCCCTCCTGGCCTGGGGCCATCTTAGCTACCAATCCCAGGATACAAATGACTCTCGGCCAACAGCACCTCTTCTGATTCTAGCCTCCCATACATCCCTCATCCCCTGTCCCACAGACACTGTCATCTGACCCTCAGGAGTCCTTGGCCACTACTCCTTCCTGGAATAGGTGAGTGAATGGAAAGCTGCCCATGACACCTGGCACAGGTGATAAGGGGTTGAATCCTCTTTTCTAGCTAAAGTTATAGATCCAAAGTATCAGTGAGCATCATCATAAAAAATCACTAATTATTAAATAGCCTAATTTGAAATGTAGAATATAAAAATGCAAGTTTGGAAAAAACTGAGTGTGTGCTGCCTAAATTCTGGAATCTGATACTACTCTTCTAAACATTTTATTTTTTCTTGAAAAAAAAAAACCCAATCTATTTTACATATCCTCAATAGTTTTTCATTACCAACCTTAGTGAGAGTGCACATACTTCTATACACTTGGCTGCATAAACAGATAGACATATATGAGACATACATGTACATATGCAGACACACCCATAGACACATGCACATATATACATATACACAGAATCTCATGCATACACACAAATACACAATTTACACAAACATGCATGCACACACACAGCAATACATGCTTGCACACACCAACACACATTTACAAAAACATACATATATGCATATGCAGACATATATGTACACTTGCATTTACACAGACACACTTATATACATATATACACATACTCAGACATACTTTTATACACAAATATGTATATGTATATACATACATATACACATACATGGTCACACTGCCATGCAGACACCCACAAATGCACACACATGCATACACATGAGCCCACACACAGACACACCTCATCTGTAGCCCATTTGTCCTATACCATACTGCTGTCCCTGAGCTGTGACTCTCTTTGGAGACTTTCCTCATCCTTCTACATCCATCTTTGGTCCTTCTCTGTGATGGGAGAGCTTATCACACACACCTCCTGGAGTTGCTGCAGTGATTACCTGAGATCTGGGCATCTCACTCGAGGATGAATGGGAGCAATATTAGTAATTGACAAGCCTTGGGAGGGAGTAATGAAGACAGGTCCAATGCATGTCATTGCACATTAACCACGGAAAGCAGCATCCAAGCAGAAATGTGTAATTCAGGTGCTTCTGGACTTAGAACACGGCTATGACTGAAAAAAAAGGGGGGGGGAGGCTTATACTAGACCCACCTGACCTGGCTTTACCACGCATACTAAAAAGTTATCACATCTGGTCTCACCTAATATTGAGATGGGTTCATGAAGCATGCTTAGTTTAGCAAATCAGAACTTGGACACTCAGATAGAAAAATCCCAGTTGAGCAGTAGGTAAGGCAACAGCAGTGGGTTTAAGTCCTGGGCTCCAAGCCCATCTCTGGGATGTCTTCACATCTCAGAATGCCCATCTTAGCTGCTTGCATTGGGAGAACAAGGGGAAATCCCAGTCACCACCTCTGTGGCTGAGACCAGAGACTCACAAAAGGAGTGCAGCTTCAATAATAGCCATTTTGACCACTTGGAACATGGTGTCTTGGCATCAAGGTTTTCTTAGAGGAAACGATCTGAAGGATGAAGAGGCTTACTGAAAACACCAGGCTTCAGAGCTAGGGCAGCAGGTACACGCCAACTAGCTGGAGAGTCCAGAACAGTTTTGCTCAGGTCTGCTCACTGCTGCTGCTTGGTGCTGTTTCTGGATTGTAAGTCACAGGGCGGTGAGGCTAGTGTGAAGGGTGGCGAGATGATACAGATCTAGATCTTCTGGGACTCACTGTAAAATCCCACTGGTGTTCTAGTGACCAAGGCTTGCCAAGGTGTCACCCCCCCCAATCACTATGAATCTACGTGTCCATACCCATGCATGTGCATGCATTCACATGCATGCCATCTCAGGACTAGAGAAGGCAGGTGTGGAAGGACAGAAGATGCCTGGCTGAAGTCCAACTAGAATGTCCAGGCACTCACAGAAAGACTAGGCTCTGCAGTGCCAATGGCTCTCATTGCCAAATTGCATTCTATCTGAGTGACATCAGGTATCAGGTGACAGTGGCTCGGAGCTCATGGCACCTGGAGTTCAGCTGACGTTGATGCAATACCCTGCAAACAGGAACCAGTGTGAGCAGAACCTACAAGCCGATATCACATTCATCTCCAAGGGCTGTTTGACACCATTGTGGCAGAATGACTCCAGAGGGTCCCTTGGTACAGAGATGTCACCAGCAAACTCATGTGATGCTGGGATGCAGCCCTTAAACTAGTGCAAACCAGAAACACACGGGGTGCTAACCATGGATCACAGGGCCCCACTATCTGAGTTTTAAGAAATAAGTGTGGGGTCAGTCTGTAGTATCACTGGATAATGTACCCATGAGGTGGTGATCGTGGTAGTGGTGGTGGTGGGGATGGTGGTGGTGGTGGTGATGGTAATGGGCCTCCCGTAAAGAGGTACTGTTCAGCACAACACTGAGTAACACATGCCTCTCTCTAGTCATGAAGTATTCTGTTAGTGAGTGACAGATCCTCTACTGGCTGGTTTTGTGTGTCAAATTGACACAAGTTGAAGTTAACACAGAGAAAAGAACTTCAGTTGGAAAGTGCCTCCATGAGATCCAACTGTAAGGCATTTTCTCAGTTAGTGATCAAGGAGGTAGGGCCCCTTGTGGGTGGTGTCATTTCTGGGCTGGTAGTCTTGGGTTCTATAAGAAAGCAAGATGAGCAAGGAAGCAAGCCAGTAAGTAACATCCCTCCATGGCCTCTGCATCAGCTCCTGCTTCCTGGCCTGCTTGAGTTCCAGGCCTGACTTACTTTGGTGATGACAACAATGTGAAAGTGTAAGCTGAATAAACCCTTTACCCCCCCAACTTTATTCTTGGTCATGATGTTTGTGCAGGAATAGAAACCCTGACTAAGAAGTTCCCATTTTGATGACTTGATGCCAGGAAATGTTCAAAAGAAGAATAAATATTAGGAACAATGAATTGAGAAAGTAACAAGAAATGAACACAATTGAATGAAAAATAAACGATCTATGTAATTTGGGGGTGATTTTCCCTGAAGAAGAGAACAATAATATTCAACACTATTTTTTTTGAAGATTTTTAATTATGTGTACTTGTGAGGTCTGTATGGGTATGTGCACATGAGTGCAGTAACCACAGAGGCCAGAGGAGGGCACCCAATCCCTGGAGCCGGGGTTTCAGGTGCTTATGAGCCAACTGACATAGGCTCTGGGAAAGAACTCAGCTCCTCTGGAAGAGCAGTAGATGACCTTAACCACTGAGCTGTTTCCCCAGCCAACCTTAACACATCATTCAAGCTAAAAATGTGACTATAACTCTTGGGATTAGGAAGTGTCTCTGTACCTCTAGATGCTAGGTCCAGAGGGAAACAAAAATTCTAATGCAATGAGAAAAATAAACCCAAGCTTGGGCATATTAAAATACTGCTGCACGTTGAAGGAGAGTTCACAGTCTCCGTTTACAAAAATACCTTGACCCAGATTCATGTTTGATTTAGAAAAAATTCAACCTTATTGGTTCATTTCCAAGTAGTAGACCGTAGAATTCATGAATAAATTTACTGTGCTTCAAATGGCCCTTAGAAGGAGGCTACAGTTGGATCAGGTCTCTCTCTCTCTCTCTCTCTCTCTCTCTCTCTCTCTCTCTCTCTCTCTTTCTCTCTCTCTCTCTCTCTCTCATTTACCCCAGTAACCTCATGAAGTCTGTAGATGACTGGTTACTGCCTCTCCCTGTAGGAAAAGTTTACATTTTCAGCGACCCAAGTAGGACTCCCCTAGACTCAAAATATGTTGTTTGGTTAAGAAATGCAACTCCAAACTGTCATCCAGGCCCACCCTGAATACACAAGGGGCTTCGATGTCCTTGAATATGGGACGTGCCCCAGCAATCCTAGGTAAAGCTGAAGCTGTCTGAAAATGAGCCTCTGACGAACTCCCACTAATTACCCTCTACAGCCTCTGCCCCACGAAAGGAACTGTCAGTCCTGGTTTGGCCCATGCTTCTGCAGGAGATGGGATTGGCAACTTTCACAGCAGCAGGGTCCCTTGCTCTGCAGAGAATAAGATAACCTGAAAGCTACATTATCTGGTTTGAAGCCCCTGCCCCAAATCCTATTCTCTTGAGTTCACTGCTGTAACCCCCCAAACCCCATCCCTATCTGAAATGTCATTGAGGTGATAGCACAGAAGTCAGGTAGGCAATCCTTGTGCGTTCATGGAGAACCACCGCCCTCTAGTGACTACACGATGCAGCATCCTATTCTTAGGAGGAGGCTCACAGGCACTCAGTTCATTTTTGAAAATTAACCTGTTGTTAAAGATATTTATTCCTCCTCACATTGCTGCTGGGAGAGAATTTGTACAATTTCCAAGGTGCACAATTTATGAAACCTTAGTTAAAATTAAAAAGCATATGTTCTCCAAAGTTTGTCAGGCTCTATTAGTATAACCAGAGTAGGCTGGACAAATCATTTGTTCTAGAACTTTCTATGGCCTATGACCAGGAGTACTGTGCTTCCCCCCACCCCGAGCCTGTTGGTTTTTTGTTACTGCCACACTGCATGACTGGCTTCTAAGGCCATGCTCTGAGAGACCTTCTGCTGGGTCTCCACCGCCATGCTGTGTGGAAGCCAGACCACAGCTCTCCCAGCTGGCAGACAATATACAGCCCCTAGGCAGGCCCAAGTTTTGTAGACTTTGGACCCTTGAGACCTCATCTGGTGGGAAGCCCACCTGTATCCTGGGATCAATTCTATCAATCCCCAATGAGCTCTCACAGAATAGGTATGGTCATTACCTAAGTTTGCTAATATATGATGGTTTTGATATAATAATTGAATTAAGGAGAAAGAAATTAATGACACTCACTACAATGGTATATCCAAAAACCCAGCTGTAAACTTTCTCCTGGGTAGGACTGGACACTATTGTGATTTCTACCATGGGGGACTCTGACCAGTAAATCACCAGAAATGGTCCTGAGAGATGGCTCAGCTGTTAAGGGCACTGGCTGCTAGGGCAGAGGACCTGGGTTCAATTCCTTGCGCCCACCAGGTGGCTCACAACTATACACCCTTCTATCCCCATTGGACTCCATTGATCCCATTTTCCTCCCAAGACAGTCTCATGCTCTGTATGCCAATAAGAATTTTTGATATTTCTATAACATCTAAGAACTACAAACTCCTCTTTTCCTTCCTTTTTTGTCTGGTTTTGCACAGAAGGATTACTTTTTTCATTTCCCTTCAACAATCTGAGACGCACCTTTGAATATATTTTAACGTACTCATCAAAGGTTTAGGATATGGAAACTCTTCCAGAGTCTTAATGTTAGTGCATTGTTTTTCCTCAGGGTAGGGAATGTTGTTTTGAGCAGTGCGTGTGGGACACCCTGCAAACCAGAACCCAGTCAGCTATTGTATGGGAACAAAGAAGCACTCTGTTGCCTGTGGAAGCCCAAGAGGGACAAACACTAGGACACTAGAAAAAGAGAGGAGCCCTGCCCACTCCCCTAAGACAAAGTCACATGAAAAAATGAACACATACACTTTGCTAAAGTTTGTTACCCCAACAGTAACCTATTTATGCCCACCTAGAATGGCCTGTTGTACACTGACATGTTCCTGGACATAGATAAATGAAAGATCTGTGTGCCGCTGGGCTTGTGTGTGTGTGTGTGTGTGTGTGTGTGTGTGTATCCTTTTGTGTGCACATGTGTGTGAGCATGGCCACAAGTGCTCATGTGTGCCTTTACCTCTTGTAACACTACTAGGATGTTTCCAAGGTATAGGACATCGGTGATTATATACACATGATGACATACTAGGAAACCCATCTTCAGGGAGCAGGTCAGGATGGTGAGAAGACCCTAAGTGGAAAATGCTTTTTTCAGGGATGCTTGTGGAACAGAGGGGATGGTTTGGAAACTTCTGCCTGCCTTCTCAAAACTGAAGGTCACCCTGAAGCCAGGCTTCCCAGGACAGTGTACTGACATGAGCTTATGGACACTACTGTGTCAAATTGTACACATGGAAGGAAAAAGGACAGACATTTGCAGTACTGGTAACCACTAGAGAAAGCCTACAATGAGAGGCTCACACTGGAGGACCTCAGGAAGTGACCTCACTTGCTTAACGGTCCAGATGGAACTCAGAATGCTGGTTACCAGGTTAACAGAGGCCAACAGTAGCCTTCCTGACTTACTTGTCTGGACGTGTTTGAGACAGAAGGATGTTCTCTTGTTTCTGGACTTCCAGTGGCTCTGACCAAAAAGAAACCAAGAGTGGTTGCCTTGGCCACATTTGGAGATGTTGGATACACCCTCTGACAAAGTGCTGGCCTGTATCCTGCAGGAATCCTGAGGTAACAGGCGAGAGCCTTTAGCAGGGAACTTTCTGGTTGGTCCCCCTGATTCTCTGAGGTCCCTGCCTGGGTGTGTGTTCCTGTCAGAAACTAAGGAACATTCTTTTATGCTCACTCTTCAGTGGATTGCTGATGTCTCTCAGAGTTTCTACATGTAAGCACCTTTGCCTTCCTAGGTCTGTCCTCAGAGTAAAAAGAAGCCAGGCTCTCTGCCTAAGCCCCCCAGGTTCAACTACAGAAGCACAGAATATATTGAACAAATGGTAGAGTATTTACCAACTGCAGTTCGGTACAACGACCACCTCTCAATCAGCATTTTTCTTACCGTTTACCACAAGTATGTTACCACCTGGGAGGTGCTGGACCTGATAATGACAATGTGAGTGGCTACAGCCAACATGGGTTTTAGGATGGCTCTGCTCTTCTTCAGGCCTCTGTGCTCCCTTAGAACAAGGTTTATTGTACCCTGGCAGTGTTGGTCCTGGATCTGAGCCTGCAAAATGACATGGCCACATGTGGGGTTGGGGTACTCTGGTTTGTGTCTTTCACTGTTCCCAGGGAGTGTCAAACACTCTTCCTTGTGCCTTGGGTAGAGCTGTTTCCTCATTTGTATAAAAGGTTCTAGGACCTATCAGAACTATATGAGATTAATGGAACCACACAAGGGTCCCTGGGGGAGCATTCAAGAAGCCTGGAATCCAGCAAGAGCCTTAGCAGGGAACAGTGAGACTTCCACCCATTGTGTGAACATCTCATGATCCAGGACCTCAGCATGGAAGGCAGATCAGTGTAGAGAGTGCCCAGGATCCCTGCTCCCTTTCTAGATTCTTCAGATTCAAGTAGCTCCCTGTTGATCTTTTAGTATGTTGGGGAAACAAGGCCTTAATGGTGACACCCTCATGGAATGCCACAGGTATGCATCCTTCCAGCCTTACTGTGTGGAGGACCAGCAAACAAAGAGGTGAGTGGGTTTCAGGTGAACAGGAGGTAAGAGACCATCTGTGCAGTGGGATTCGGGGGGAGGCTGGAGCTGGGGAATCGGGGAAGAGGGAGGTAAGGGCCCATCTGTGGTGTGTGTGGCAGGAAGGAGGAAGGTAAGGACCTCTCTGTACCGTGGGGTGGTTGGGGTTAGGGCTGAGGGCTAAACACTTGAAAGGTGCCCTGCTTTGGGGATCACCACTAGAGGGATGGTGCTTGAGAAGTCACCTGCTGGTGGATTAAAATGGAGGTCTCCAAAAGGTTCCCTGGTTCTGAGGAGCAGAGGGAAGGATGGAATCTGAAGGGCCCTGTTTGAGTTCATTGCCATTAAAGCCTAGCCCCATCTTTCCTCCAAGGGACAGAATGTGTCTGGAGTCCTCTCCACACAACCTCACACCCCTGACCACTATGCATATTGAGTAGACAGGCTGGCAGGAATTGCTTCATCTGATGGGGCCCACGGCTCTCTGGTGAAGCAAGGCCAGGCTTCTGACTCCACTTCCCTATATCCTCCTCTTCCCCACAGCGACATATTCAGTTTTCTATCCCACTGGTTTGAGAAATTTCCTGATAGTTTTTGTAAGGACCCAGACATGGCCGTCGTCAGGCGATTAATGACCTACGTGAAGCTCAATGTGCCTTCAGCAGAAGTACATGCCCGAGCCACGGAGCTTCTCTCAGTTCTGGAGGAGGAGGAGGCCAAAAAGCTAAAGCTTGAGAAAGGTGAGGAGGCCTGGGGTGAGTTGCCTGGCAAGGTAGGACGGAGTTTTGGTGATGGATTCCACCAGAGAATTCTCCAGAGCTTTGGCCTGAAGCCGGGGCTGCACAAAAGTCAAGTAAGATGTCCCACTGTGAGTAGAGGACCAGGGATACTCTGTCATGAAAAGGTCTTGTGTGACCATCAATGCCATCTTGGAAACTCACCCCATTCTAGGCCTTCACTGATATCCCTTCTCCTTCTCCCCTTAGCTTGTGCAACAACGCCAGCAGAGCCCCCAGTGCAGGACGCCTCAGTGATGTAAGAGTCTGGCTGTGAGGCCTGCTTCTGTGGCAGAGCCACAGGGAGACCTGCCACCCAGAGAGGACACTGAGCTCTTGGAAACAACAGTTGTGGAACCCTTTGAGCCTGAAGCTGGTCCAGTGCAGCTCCAACTTCAGATCAGGCTCTGCCCACATCAGCTGATACACAGTCACCTGTAGATATGTCTGCAGATGTGTCTGCAGATATGGCTTCAGATGTGTCTGCAGATATGGCTGCAGATGTGTCTACAGATATGGCTGCAGATGTGTCTGCAGATAGGGCTGCCAATGTTTCAGCTTTTGAGCACATATTTCTGTCTTCTGTTGTGCACTTAGGTGATCCAGAGTGTTTTCCCCCTCTGCCTGAGGTGGACATATAGCTAGGAAACATATCTGCTGACTTGGACCCAGCAGTGGTTTCTGCCTAAGCTGTTCTTATTTTTTTTAGATAAAGTATCACTTTTTATTTGTTTGATTTTTTCTTTCATATGTTGTTTCATTGTTGAATTTTTATTTATGTTTGGATATTAATAAAAATGATCTGTTTACTCATCTTAAATGATATAGTTCATTTCCTAAGTGTACAATATACTCATATCTACCTGTGGACTGCATCTCTGAGACAAACAGGTCAATCACAGGGATGGAACCCTCACAGGCCACCCTAAAATCAGAGACATCAAGCCACTGATGTGGCAGAAAATGGGCAAATACCAACAGCAGTGAACATTGTAAACTATGTGACTGAGACCTGGAGATCCTGGGCTCAGCAGTGCCCCTCACAGGTAGGGACACAGATTCTAGATGAGCCATATCAGGGCTCATGGACAGGTCTCTACTTTCTGGGCTTCTACTCAGTCAAACTAGACATCAGAACCATGCAGAAGAGAAAGTCAACTTCACTGCAATGGCACTCACAACTCTCTCCATCCATTAAGGAAAAGCTGTGTGGATACACTGCACCATGATTTAACAGATGGTTATCATAAAAAATTGCTGGGCTTTCCCACAATTCCAGGGGTGATCCAAAAATGACCAGGTTGAGCCCATGCACATTTTACACATTTTGTGTGTGGGGAATGGGTTCATGTAGTCTTCTTGTACAAAGCTCAAGTCCAAGTAGATCCAGGATCTACACATAAAACCAGACACACTGAAGATTATAGAGGAGAAAGTGGGGACGAATCTTTTTTTTTTTTTTTTTTTTTAGATTTTTTTATTGGATATATTCTATATTTGCAATTCATTTCCCTTTTTCTGGTTCCCCACCCCCAAAGGTCCCACATGCCCTTTTCCCTCCCCCTGCTCCCTCATCCACCCCCTCCCACCTCACTGTTCTTGTACTCCCCCACAATGATGTTTTGGTCCATTCTAGCACCAGTGTCCACTCCTTTCTTCTTGTGAGGCATCACTTGATATGTGATTTATGTCTTTGGTGTTCCAAGCTTCTAGGCTAATATCCACTTATCAGTGACTGTCTACCATGGATATTCTTTTGAGACTGGGTCACCTCACTTAGTATGACGTTCTCCAGCTCCATCCATTTCTCTAAGAATTTCATGAATTCATTGTTTCTAATGGCTGAATAGTACTCCATTGTGTTTGGCTATTAATAAAAATAATCTGTGTACTCATCTTAAATGATATAGTTCATTTCCTACATGTACAATCTACTCATATCTACCTGTGAACTGCATCTCTGAGACAAACAGGTCAATGACAGGAATGGAACCCTCGCTGGCCACCCTGAAATCAGGGAAAGGAAGCCAATAATGTTGCAGAAAATGGGCAAATACCAACAGCAGTGAAGAATATAAAATATGTCACTGTGACCTGGAGGTCCTGGGCTCAGCAGTGCCCTTAACAGGTAGGGACACACAAATTCTAGATGAGCCATATCAGGGCTCATGGACAGAGGTCCCTACTTTCTGTGCTTCTCCTTGGTCAAACTGAACATCTGAAACATGCAGAAGAGAAAGTTAACTGTAATGGTGCTCGCCATTCTCTCCATCCCTTAACACAAAGCTGTGTGCATACACTGCACTATGCTTTTTCCCCTGAGACAGGGTTTCTCTGTGTAGCTCCAGCTGTCCTGGAACTCACTCTGCAGACCAGGCTGGCCTCGAACTCAGAAATCTGCCTGCCTCTGCCTCCCAAGTGCTGGGATTAAAGGTGTGCGCCCGGCTTACTGCACTACATTTTAACAGATGGTTTTCATAGAGAATTGCTGGGCCTTCCCCTAATTCTAGGGATGATCAACAAATGACCAGGCTGAGCCCATGCACATTTTACACATTTTGTTTGTGGCGAATGGGTTGCATATAGTCTTAATGTTCACTAGGTATAGGGAACACTCCATGGGCCAAATCCAGGACTCACCAGCAAAAATGGTTCACTCAGTCCTCATGCTGGGCATGTAAGATGCCAGCGACTATTTAGAGGATATTGATCATTGCCCAGGCCCCTTCCAGGGTCTAGGGCAGCTCATGTGGGCTCTGGTGATGGAGGACCCACACACACACACATCATCACTGGCCACCATTTGGCTTGGGAAAAGTTTCTATACAACAGGTTAGTCCCTGTCTCAAGGATTGAGCTGTTCATCTAGTCCCTGAGCTGGGGTGTCCACTGGCTCTGAGGACTGGAGAACCAAGGCTCCAATAGCCAGGTTGAGGGAAACTGACACAGGCTGCAGGTTAGAGACAGGCTTCCTGGGTGAACAATGGAGGCCTGTGCAGTGCAGAGACTGGAGAAGGAGCAGAAGCCACCAGTGATGGTGGCAGGCAGTCTAGCTGTCATCTGCGGGGTCACGGCTTAGAGGATGATACCATTTGAATTTGACAGCATAGAGATCAGTCTGCACATCCACCCAATTACACATCCACCCAATTACTATGGACAGCAGGGGAATGATTAAGTGAATGTCCATGTGCAGGGGTGAGGGACCCACCAAACAGTACAGATGAGGGATTGGGGGTGCTGTCAGTATGGCGCCTGCAGAGAAAGTGTAGGGACCTGAGTTGGGATCTCCATCATTCTCATAAAATATGGTGTGGTCATGTGCATTGAATACTCTGTGTGGTCCTGTTTTGTTTGTTTTTGCTTTGTTTTATTTTTCTTCAACTTGATATAAAGCAGAGTAAATTCCGAGCAGAGAACATTAGTTCAGAAAAAGCCTCCCTCAGACTGGTCTGTATCTCACAAGATAAACTAGTTTTGGTTTGATTTTATAGCCAAAGGGAGCATTTTTGCCCTTTGTATTCTGAAACCTTTAAAAGAATGGAAAATGGCTAATGTCCACTTAGATTATTTGAAGGTATCTTTTCAGCAAATCTAATTTACTCTAAAATTTAACCCCAAGTTTCTCCTAGTAAATTATTTCACAAAAGGAGAGCAAAGTAAAAAGTTTAAATTTTTGGTTTTCATGTTTTAAATTTACCTACTAAAATTTAATTGCATATTTGATTTCTATAAATTTCATGCTTAAACTTATATCTATAGATCTTGAGGTTGTTTTAAATTGTCCCCAGTTTTAGTGTTTCTAATGTATTTTAGCTGAGTATCTGACCTGATGCTTTTTAATTATATAGAGGATAGATGTCAGGTTGGGTATATGTATGTATGTATGTGTGTATGTATGTATGTATGTATGTATGTATTATATGTATGTTTATATCGATGGAAAGTTGGGTGGATAGTTGGATGAATAAGTAGATATGAATGGCTGGATGAGTGGACAGATGGGTGGATAGGTGGGTGGGTGGGTGGACAGATGGGTGGATAGGTAGGTGGGTGGACAGATGGATGGATGGGTGGGTGGGTGGACAGATGGGTAGACAGGTAGAGAGAAGGTTATTGGGGAGATCTGGGACACGTAGGTGTGTGAATGGATAATTAGGATGAATGTGTGGACTGGTGAGTGACTAGATGGTTAGGTGGTAGATTGGTGTCCAAATGGATGCATGGATGGGTGGTAGCTAGATAGAAGATGCCTGAGTGTGCACATCACTGCATACAAGCCAAATGAGTGCAGAGGCCCTGAGTTTGGATGCTTACATTTTATTTGCTAAGATACCATTGGATAATGGATTTTGTTTTTAATCTGGGTACATTTTTAAGACATCAAAATTGTTATGCATATAGGATGGCAAGGGGTGTGAAACCTTTGTAATACTTGCAACAGAAATATGTGATACCTTTGAATTTAGGTGTCTTTGGATAAAGACTAGAGGCAGTATACCAGGCAGAGTAGCAAGACATTTTTTAATTTTATGAAGGAAGGTTGTGTTTTATCTGGCGGTATTATCAATGAGGTTTTAAATGGAACCTAAAGTGGTATTAACAATCTGGTGTTGAGAAAGCATGTGGTATTGTGGCCATCACTCACACCCATGATGTCTGTATGCTCTCTAACTGTCTACCCATCTGTCCACCTACCCACCTGTCCACCCATCTGCCTACTCATCCAGCCATTCATATCTACTTAGTCATCCAACTATCCACCCAACTATCAATTGATATAAACATACATACATACATACATACATACATACATACACACACACACCCATCCCTCCACAGTTTTATACCAGCTTGTATGTCTTACTGTTTTTCTTTGGAGTAACAGAAGTCAAAGCAAATGGGTTCTGGATATTTTGTGAAAGGGTGGTTATGAAAATGGGCACAGAGAAAGCATTGGCAGTTGGTCAGGAGAAGCTGTGTAATGGACATCTGTGTCACCTGTGAGCCCCATCACAGCCTCAGTGAAAAACACCCAACAATCCGGTGTTGAGAAAGCCTGTGGTATTGTGGCCATCACTCACACCCATGATGTCTATGCTCAGCAGGATGAATGATCACACAGTAAAGGACCTCTCCAATGTAATCAAAGGACATATAAGCTGTGCTTGATAACATTGGCTATTCTTTTTTTATGACTAACATTTTAAAGTATGTATATGTGGATGTTGGGAGTTCTGATATACAAATGTGGCTGCAGATTCCTGAGGAAGCCAGAGGGTGCCAAATCCCCTAGCACCAGAACTACAGACAGTTGTGGGTGCTGGAAACCAAACTCAAATGTTCTACAAGGGCAGGGCATGCTTTTAGTCACTGAGCCATCTCTTCAGGCTCTAAGAAAGTTATGTCTAATCCTTTCTTCCTGTCAGCTATTTGTTAGAGAATTCCAGACTGGGCTTCATCTAGGGATGTTTATTCAAGCACCCTCTCAACCTCAGCAGTTGGCCATCAACTGTGAACTCCCCCATTTTGACATCTTTGGGATCATGAAGTCAATGAATGATCAGTCAGTGTTGTCAGAACATCCAAAGGTTGGTCACCACTCAGATCTCCAGCCTTTTTCGTCTAAGGCTCTGGGGTTCCTGGTTCCTAGCCTGAGATGGTCAATGTCTCAACAGTAAAATCAACTTCTTCACAGAGTGCTCACTTGTATCCTTCCTCACCTGGGACAGATCATAAACATCTACCTTCATGATTTGTTCCTGTTGTGTAAAGTAGTCTCTGGGAAACACCAGGAAAATTCAAAGCTGTGCCTCTCACATATAATAAGAAGTGCATATATCCATCCACACATTGATTCAAGACCAAGGAAGCAAAGGTTTTCTCTGTGACTCTATCAGGGGCTCTATCCTTCTATATGGTTCTCCTTCCCAAGGAGTCACATTCGAAACACATAACTGGGCTAAGAATGAGACTTTCCTGTGGTATACCTATGGAATCTCAGGAATAATGAAACATTGTTGAAATTTAACTCAGGAAACAAATGATAGATGATAATGTCAACAAAGGAAAAACACAGGAATCTTAGGAAACCAAGAAATGTAGGATTGGAAACCCAGGAAATGTTTCACAAATTTCTGAACCCTTTCCTTGACATTTACTGTTCAAGAGATCAATGATAGCATCCGTGGCGTATAGGGAAAGAAACATGACTTGTGACAGCAATTGAACTCACCCAAACTACTATATCACAACACAGTATGGTGTATTGACCCTGTTAGCTTCAACTGTCAACCTGTCCCAGCTATAGTCATGTTATGGGATAGCCTGTACTAAAGAATTGGCCTAGATCAGACTTGTCTGAGAGCATATGTTTGGGGGACTCTCTCAGTTGTTAACTGATGTAGGAGGGCTCAGCCCACTGTGGGAGGTCCCATCCCTAGGCAGGTGGTCCTGAACTCTATAAGAAAACCAGTTGGATATAAGTCAGCCTGCGAGCCAGCTGGCAAGGAGCATCCTCTCTAACCCCAGCTCTAGTTCTTTGGCTGTGAAATGAGATCCTCTGATGGAAGTAATGTTGGGTTGAACAGCGACCAGAGGCACCTTCAGACTTCTGCCTTGACTGCCCTCAGTGATAGACTGTGACCTGTATTCCTAAAATGAGTCAACCCTTGCCTCCCTTAGGATTGTTTGGTCAGAGGCTTTTCTTTTTCTTTTTCTTTTTCTTTTTCTTTTTCTTTTTCTTTTTCTTTTTCTTTTTCTTTTTCTTTTTCTTTTTCTTTTTCCTTTCCTTTCCTTTTTCTTTTTCTTTTTACTTACAGCAACAGAAGTGTAAGTAGAAAAAGTCCAAAGCTGATATAAAAGCAGATGAAATTCCACCAATGCTCTAGTGAACCAGGATTCTGCATCTGCCATTCAAAAGCAAGTATCAAACAAAGGAACATTCAGATGCAAAGCAGCTTTGGTTGAGACTCTGGCTGTCACCACAGTTACTCTCTCAGCAGACACCTAATAGGACTTACAGAACCAAGTACCCCTCACATCTCAGGAGAGATATAAATATATTCAAGCCATAAAGATGCTAAGGAATCAGTGAGTTTTCCCAACAAGAGCCACACACAGCATTACTTAAACAAGGAAACAGGAGAGGAGGCTTCTCTCTTGACTTTTTATTTTCAAACTCATCATAATCATCATCATCACCACCACCACCACCACCACCACCACCACCACCACCACCACCACCACCACCATCATAATCAATGTATATGGATGCTTTTGTCTACTGTGTATCTGTCCACCACATGTGTGATTTCTGCCAAAAACAAGCCAGAAGAAGGCGCTGCATCCCCTAGGTCTGTAGTTATAGATAGTTGTGAGCCACAGTGTGGATGCTGGGAATGAAACCCAAGTCCTCTGTTAGAACAGTCAATGCTCTTGTCTGCTGAGCCATCTGTCTGTCCGCTCCCCGAACATTTTGTTTGTTTGGGTTTGTTTCTTCAGAGACAAGATTTCTCTGCAGATCTGGCTGGCCCAAGCTCAGTGATTTGCCTGTCTGTGGCTCCTGGGTGCTGGGATTAAAGTTGTGTACCACCACAACCAACTTCCTCTCTACTAACATTTTACAGCATGCTTCACTTACCTGACATTTGACACCTACCTGGTTCAATTTGGACATCAAACTCCATGGATTTCTTAGGAATCAGGAATCCTGGGTCTGATCCACAACAGCTTTAAAAATAACACCTAGCTAAAGAGGCACAAGATCTCTACAGTGGACAAAGAATAAGATAATTAGAAAATGGAGAAATCTCCCATGCTTATGGATTGGCAGGATTAAAAGATGAAAATGTCTGTATTGCCAAACTCTATAGATCCTAGGCAATTCGGACAAAAATTCCAATGATAACCTCACAGATCAAGAAAAAAATTTACATTTCAGATGAAAACTCTAAAATCTCCAAATGACCTAAACAATCCTAAGCAGAAAAAGGCAATGCTGAGGGTCAGATATTTGATTTCAAGATTTCAAGGTGACAAAAAATAGCATGGTACAGATCAGACGGGTGAAAGTCGATCAGTCAGATAGACTAGACCAAGAAATGAACCCACCCAACTACAGCCACCTTGCTCTGTAAAAACGTATTTGTTTTTAATTTATGTGGTGTGTGTGTGTGTGTGTGTGTGTGTGTGTGTGTGTGTAAATGTGACTGTCCTTGGAGGCCAGAAGATGGCTGTGGATTCCCTGGAGCTGGATCTACAGGTGTTTGTGAGTTGCCAGATTAGATGCTGGGAATGAAAGCTGGGTTCTCTGTGCGAGCAGCAGTTCTTTTTTAACCGCCAAGCCATCCTCCAACCCCCACCTTACTTTTGACAAAAAATGCCAAAAACATAAATTGGGGGAAATGAAATTTTTAGAAAATAACTAGATCTGGATATTCACATATAGAAGATGAAATTAGATTCTCATCTCTCCTCCAACAGAAAGAGTAGTTCAGACTAGACAAAGACCCTAAGCTGAGACCTGACACCACAGATAAGGCCACAGAAAACTACTTAAGATGTGGGTGAAGGCACGAACATTCTGAAAAGAAATCCAATAAACAATACAATCTAAAGAATCAACAAACAGAGTACATGAAAGGGAGACCACACTCTGTCAGAAAAGAAGCCTTCTCAGAGACAGACTGCAACTACATCAGTTAGCAGATTACTATCTAGGATCCAGGAGCTCTAAAGTTTAAACATTCCCAAATCATCCTATCAATAAATGAATGACTTGAACAAATCCTTCTATAAACTGCAAAAACACATTAAACATTTTAGGGAAAAATGGTTCATTCAATACCACACACCTTTGAGGAAACTCAAGTTCATATTGTGTGGTGATACCATCTTATCCCAGTAAGAATTGTTATATTAAGAAATCAAGGCCCACCAGGAGGATGTGAGGGAGGCACTTGTTGGTGACTTCTCCAATTGCTATGACAGAATACTTGGGAAAAGCACACTTGACAGAAGACAGGTCTATCTGGGCTCCTGGTTAAGAGTTTAGTCTATCATGGTGGGTAGGGAATAGGGACAGGTGTCTGAAGTGGTTGGTCACATTGCCTCTTCAATCAGTTAAGCAGAGAAAGATGAATCCTGATACTGTGCCTTCACCTTACTTTTTAACCAGTCAGGAACACTAGCTAGCTCATGAGATGGTACTGGTCAGATTCAGGGTGGGTCTCCCCTCCTCCATTAAATCTCTCTGGAAAGAGCCTCTGGGTGTGGCTTCTAGAGAATTCCAGAAGTAGTCAGTCTAGGGGAAAGAGGGGATCAACTGTCATAGGAGGTTACAGAGAAGAAAACAAAACAAAACAAAAAAACATAAAAACAAAATCACCACAGGAAAAGCAAACAAAAGCACTGAAGGTCAGAAATATTTAGTTCTCTGGTGTCTGATAGACATGACAACTTTACACTCATGAAGTCACAGAAGCTATGGTTACTTGCACAACCCACCCAAGATCAAGGCAGTCGACATCCCAACAGGGGCTGCCGGAACACTTGAGCCTTCACCACATAGCTGTGGAGCTTGTGATAGTTGATGGCTGCCAGAGGAAGGAGAGTCAGTTTCTCTTCCAAGGACACAGCCCAAGATAGTAACCTCTGCTCCAATGGATGGTCCCAATCTGTGCACATATGGACAGCACTAATTAGACTTAGTGGGTTATAAAGAGAAAAGAAGATATAAATTTGGGGGCAGATGGCTTTGGGGGTCATTCAAAGGAACTTGAGGGGAGAGTAGGGGATGTATACGAACAAAATATATTGTGTACACATGTGAAATTCTCCAGGAATAAAATGTTTTATCATATTTTGTAAAGATATTTTATGTCTTATTCTCCTTGGTTCATACATATATTTTGCCTCTTACTATATGTTAAGCCCTTAGGCCACTGGGTCACGTTCACAGAACTGGAAGGTACTATACACAATACTGGATTGGAAAAGTAATCATTATTCTCACCCGACTGTCAACCTCTGAGCTACAGTAATTACTTGACTGAAAGACATGTCCACTAGATAGAGCAACTATGGCACAGATGTTATGGGAGTAACCAATCACTTTATTATTTGGATGTCAGGCCACTCCATGAGATGGAACCTATAACTGATAGTGTCTATGAGGCCACAAACCTGAGACTAGATACATCCTGTATCCTAGGAAGAAACCTACTATATTAACATATTAAATGGATGCAGCAATAAAAAAATTCTAATGAAATACTGCCATATCCATAGACTAGTGTATCACTCATTAGAAAATCTTCTTCAGTAGTTAACAAGAAAACCTACAACTTGTCAACAAAAAGAGACTTTGGAATGCACAATTCTAAGTAGGATGACTAGATCATACATCTTGCCTCAAAGCTCAGAGATCTACAAAAAATGGAAAGAAGAAAGATTGTAAGAGCCAGAGGTAGCAGTTGACTTTAAGGAAATAGCACTTCCAGACACAACATGTCAGGTACACATATGAACTCATAGAGGCTGTGACAAAATTCACACAATCTGCACAAACTCAAGCCAAACAAAATCCTAGCTGAGAGGAGTTTAAAGTCCGCCCCTAGCCAAGGAGGTATGGTCAGCTGAGAGCTCCTGACAGAGGAAAGGTCAGCTTTCTTCCAAGGAGTGACACTGGGTATATGAACTACATTCCAGGGTAGGTCTCCCACCCAGGAATAGCTCTCCAATATAAAGTGGACTACACAGATTTGGTTTGCTGTGGTTTGGTTTGGTTTGGTTTGATTTAAAATAGTGTGAGAGAAGATAGAGTGGGAATTGAGATGAGATAAAATCTAGAAAGAGTTGGGGGAAAGGAATTAATATGATCAAAATACGTTCTATGAGACTCCCAAAGAATACAAAAACACTTTTAAAATGAATATTTTTAAAGAAGCTTTTATTTACATTTTTCCATGCAGCATTTATTGTAGAATGTCACAACTAAAACATCTGATTACAAACGTATGGTTACTAACAAAAGAGCTCAAAAGAAATTAACACAGATAACAAAGTGAGGATGGAGATGATCCCATGAGAACCAGCGAAGGCGAAATTCCTGTGCTGTCACTGACTTACTCATCTCCTTTCTATTGATGGCAGCTTATATAGACACCAAGAAAGCTTAGTGGATATACTGAATCTTTAACCATGCATCAACACCAATCAATTAAGCCCCATTTTCATCTGGATTTTATTCATAGTGAAGGTAAGTATCCAATGTTCTTAGACTCTGCCTTCCTGAAGAACTCAGCAGAACTCCTTGAGGGAAAGTCATGCTCCAGTTATGACTGCATCCCGAGGCAAAACCTTTAGAACAATGGGTTTTTCTGGTTGAAGAAGTCCTTGTCTGCTTAATTTCAGAGGTATCTGCAACAGGGGAAGAAGACTATTGAGAACCAGTGAATGAAACAACACCACCAAAAGAAAAGTAAAAAACCAGTGTTAAGGATAATATGCAATGCAGAAACAAAAAAGCTGCATTTTAAGTCATATGTTTTCACTTCCTTTTTCTCCAAGCTGTCTCACTTGGGTGGTGAGAGTATGCATCCAAACACACATTATGCAAAATGGTGATTAATACTCTACTGTGTTCACAACCAGAAACAATCTCATGCTGGTTTATACTAATATTGTGCTGATTTAAAGTAAAACAAATGAGTTTCACATTTTTATCCTTATTCTTAGTCTTTATGTCATATTAATTTTTTAAGTCATGAAAAGTTATTTTTGGTTTTGAAACTTGCAAGGTAACAATGGAATGATACATTTCAACTCTATTAACAATCCTCAGCTCCAAGATTATGTATCAACACTATAGTCAGCATGTTTAGGGCAAGTCTTCTGGAAAAGATATATGTTGCTTTTCTAGCATCTATTCTTGGCTTCCAAGGATGTGGTAAAAGGGAATGTCTGACTCCACAGGGTTTTCAATAATTTTTTAGCATCATTCTCTTTAGTAATGAATGGGGAAAGCTTCCAATAGACAAATCTTCTAGTCAGAGGAAAAGGAAGGGGAGCAATGTTGTCATGGAGACAGAGAAGTGTCAACTTTAAGATGACTCGAGCTTGAAAGAGCATCTACCCTACACCAAGTTTGCTATGGGGTCTCAAAACAAGAACTGTGTTTTGTCTGTCTAAATCCCTATGCATAAAGTAAATGCTTTAGTGATAAAGTACTAAAATAAGTGGGGTTGTGTGTAGATAAAGCTATACAACTGTCTTAAGGAACGGATCACTGTCCCCTTTTCCAGAAAAAAAAACTCCCATCAATAAAGAGAAGCCATACACTAAATACACAAGTCCTATAATTTTAGGCATGTCTTTACATGAAACAAGAACAAGATATTCAGGAAAATGCAATGTAAATGCTTTTTCTAAATGGCTTATTTTACTCATTTATAATTTTAAGTTCTATACACATGATTTTGAAGGAGAAGTACAATAAAGATATACATGTAAATACTTACATAAATAATACTAATTTTAAATGAATGTTTTTATGGAATAATATTATAACTATAAGCCATATTTTCAGTTACCAGGTGTTCAATGTGCAAAAAACTCTCCTCAAAGAACTGCTTGGAGTGTGGGGAAAGAATAATATGAGGTGATATACAAAAGAGAGGGAATATCCTTCAATACAGAGAGAACAAACATAAAACAACTGGAGGTTTTAATGATATAGAGGTGATGAAAACAGCCCACAGGACCCAAAAGTTGAACATGGAGTAAATAAGGACAGAAACCTAAGAAGAAGATTCACTTGGAGAGTGAACAAGGACCTGAAGTATGAGAGCAGAATAAAAGGGAGAATAAAGATACATACTGTATGGAAACATGACAGCTACCTATTTTCTGGAGCAGGGTTCCTGAGAAATGAGCGGAATAATAACAATGTCCCAGGTTGAAGTTCATCATAACAAACAAATTTAAAAAGACTTATAGTTTATGTATAGGAGTGTTTTCCCTGCACTTTGTATATATACCATGTGTGAATTCTTGAGAATCCAGAGTGGACCATCAGAGCCATGTAATATGAGAGGATGTTTTTGCTGGGGCAGATATGGGAGGGAGGATGGTTTGCTCAGAACAGACCTGTGAAGTCTTTCTGGAAGCTTCCTGGACAAAGGGCCTGTGATGTTTTGCTAGAGTGGATGCTTGACAGGACACCTGATGTTTGGAGAGGGAATAACTATAACCCAGCAGACAATGAACATCACTGTGGCGTTGGTTCACCTCGCCTTCTTCACTGATCACCTTTTGTCATGGCTTCATAGAGAGAAACATACCAAAGAACTACTTGGGATATTCCAGAGGCTTCTTGCTGCTTCCAAGGACTCAGCTGATTGACAGAGCCTCTGGATCAGTCCAGAAGAAACCATGAGGCTGTGCCATGAGCTACCTCAGTTGATTTCTGTGAACTCAACTGTTGATATCTTGACATTAAAAGTTGGAATCACCCCAAAGAACTATTTCTAAACAGGTTCACATTTCCCTTTGCCATATTAACTTTTCCTTTCCACTACCTTTGGTGCATGATGGCCTGGAAGGGAGGTTAAAGTATTTAAGAAGTCTTATTGAAGTAGGTTTGGAAACATCTAAGGCGACAGAACTTTTCTGAACATTTCTGCTGTTTTCATCAATGCCATTCAGAGAGAAAACTGCAATTCTGGTTTTCCTCTGTATATCTACTCTCCTGGACAAGGTACTATTATGCTATTATGTATATAAGATATAATATTTATATTAAATGGAATTGGAATTACACATGGTTGTGAGCCATTATGTGACTTCTGGAAACAGAACACAAGTCCTTCTAAAGAGCAGAAGATGCTCTTAACCACTGAGCAATCTCATGAGACCAAGAAATTGTCTTTTAAAATAATAATTCTCAACTTAGTATGACATGGGAAATCAGAGATGAGCTTTTAAAGCCACACTTTGGGTGAATTGTTTTAGGATTGCAGAAATGACAAGGCATCTTGAGTTTCTGGTTTCTTTTTGAGACACACAGCCCATGTTGGCTTCATATTCACTAAGTGGCCAAGGATAACTTGAAATTCTGATCCTTTATTCTCTAACTCCTGAGTGGAGGGATTACAGGTATGTACCATCACAGCTTGTTTGTGTAGTTCTGGGGATTAGAACCAGAGATTAGTGCACAACTAGCATGCATTTTGCCAACTGAGAACATCACAGACCCCATATGAGTTTTGAAGCTCTTCTGTAAATCTAATGTACATACATGGGTTGAAAAGACTGTGAAAGGAGGGCTTCTGTGAACTATTGAAGAAGAGGACAACACACAACAAACACTGAAGACATGACCATTGCACCTCTGCATGGTACATAACATGCCCAATCTCAGGTGGACACAACTAGATTTCACACTGGTCTCCTCTTACTCTTCATAATGCTAAATTCTAGTCTCTACAGACCTAGAACAAAGAGCTTTTAATACCTGGATACAAATAGCTCAGATGGCCAAAAATCAAATTATTAGACCTCAAACATGCATTATTATTTTTATACATAGAACCTTCAGTTGGAAAAAGTCTTGCATAAAACATTGTTTATAGAGATAGTTTTCTCCCTCACCTGTGTTTCCTTGCAAGGCTGGAAGGAGAAGTTCTGCAGAACTTTAGTGAGAGCAAGTTTCATATTCATGAGAGCAAACCTCATGCCAATGCAGTTCCTGGGTCCATTTCCAAAGGGCAGATATAGATAAGGATCAATGCTACCCTTGTTCTCCTTGCTGAACCTGGTGACACAATAGTAGATGACAAGTTAACAAAGGATAAAGCATATGAGCTACACATGTGAAGTTGCCTTTTGACATCTAGCCAGTAACACACAGGTAGTTTGAGAAAGGTTCAATGAATTTCTGCTTGCAGGTATTTGGCTATGAGAATTTTACACTAAAGATCCTTTCAATTCCCTTTCCTTATAAGACTCTCCATGTGGATGAGATAAGATAAATGCTGTTTGAAAAACTGCTCCTATTAGCCCAGAAACTCTGAATACTCAAGACACAATTAGCATATCAAATGATTCCCAAGAAGAAGGAAGGAGAGGGCCCTGGTCCTGAAAAGGCTTGATCCAGTATTATAGGGAGTAACAGGACAGAGAAATGGGAGGGGGGTGATTGGGGAATTGGCAAAGGGAAGAGGACTTATGGGACATATGGTGAGGGGGGAACTGGGAAAGGGGAAAGCATTTGAAATGTAAACAAAGAATATAGAATTTTATTTAAAATAAAAAAAAAAGAAAAAGAAAAAGAAAAAGAAAAACTGCTCCTTGTGTAGTCACACACTAGTGTAATACTGGTATTATGGAGTAGGGGAAACTGACCATTTAATGATTGGTTGATGGGACAGTTCACTGGGGAAATTAATGCCTAGCAATGGAAATCTGTTCAAAAACCTATAGCTGCAGACATCATAGAGAAGAATGCAGTGTTGTTTTGCTACTTGGACATGATACCAAAATGCCTTTTGAATATTTATCTTTACACACAAAAGTTACTGCTGATCCCAGTCTTGGTCAGAAAAGCTTCTGTTTGCAGTGGGAGACAGCACAGAAACTCATGACTGGTCATAGTGCTGAGAAGTGGTGGTAGAGGGCTGGCGAGATGGCTCAGTGGTTAAGAGTACTGACTGCTCAAGCCGGGTGTGGTGGTGCGTGCCTGTAATCCCAGCACTTGGGAGGCAGAGGCAGGCGGATTTCTGAGATCGAGGCCAGGCTGGTCTACAGAGTGAGTCCCAGGACAGCCAGGACTACACAGAGAAACCCTGTCTTGAAAAACAAAAAAATATAAATAAAATAAAAATAAAAAATAAATAAAAATAAAAAATAAAAAGAAGAGTACTGACTGCTCTTCCAAGGTCCTGAGTTCAAATCCCAGCAAGCACCTGGTGGCTCACAACCATCCGTAATGAGATCTGACACTCTCTTCTCATGTGTCTGAAGACAGCTATAGTATAATTACATATAATAAATAAATAAATCAAAGAAGGAGGAGGAGTAGGAGTAGGAGTAGGAGTAGGAGTGGAGTGCTCAGCCCCTTCAACGCTCAGGAAGCATCACAGAAGGGGCAGAAAAGTGTAATAGTCAGCGTATGAAATGGATGAGAAGTACTATCTTCTGGACATGACATACCCATTGCACTCATGACCTCATAGCATCCTTGTGTGCTACCTACACAAGACTAGACACATCATCATTCCATTATGGGAGGGAAATAGAGTTCATGAGATGCCACCTCGCTAAGGAGCTGTTGACAATAAATGCTTGGTGGAAAATGGACAAGTTTTTCTTCAGTGCTGCAGCCACTGGTGAGTTGACCATTCTCCAGGATATAACCCCTACACCTATGCTTATGTGAGCAACCCTAAGTAAACTCACAAGTCACAAAAAAAATCCAAAAATACATAATACAAGAAGAGGACTGGTTGAAGACAGACAGGGATTCCACGTGAGTGGGAGGGAGAAGAGGCAATGTGAAGTGAAAATGATCAGAATTCATTATCCATTCATGAGATTGTCAAAAAATACAAAGGAACAAGAAAGGAACTACAACTTTAAACACTAAAAATCCACTTGGGATGATGCTGTGTCCCAACTCTGAAAAGCACATCTCATTTTAACTGCAGGAAAAGTGGGTTCCTGACCCACACTTAAGCAGGTCATTAACTACTTCAGGAAGGAGGAAAACATTCTGTATCTAATTAGTCATACTGTCTTCCCAT
The DNA here is from genome assembly GCA_964023405.1 of Apodemus agrarius. Lineage (NCBI taxonomy): Eukaryota > Metazoa > Chordata > Mammalia > Rodentia > Muridae > Apodemus > Apodemus agrarius. Next base: position 39,325,454 of record OZ030028.1, read on the forward strand.
CTCACTTCCCCTCTCCTCTCTTTGCTTCTTTCTCTGCCATTCTCCTCACAGAATGCAAATGGATGCAAAAATCACACTCAGACCATGCTCCTATAAGAGACATCATAGCATACACAGGCCTGCAGAGTACAGAGTGGGTCCCGGCCCATGCGGTTCTGGTACCTTTCAGGGCGGAATTCCTCAGGCTGTGGCCAGTGCTGTGGGTCATGATGAAGAGCATAAGACGGAATCATCACTGTTGACCCTTTGGGGATAAACACACCATCGATTTCAACATCTTTTTTGGAGACTCTCTCAAGTCTATTCGCAATGGGATATAATCTGAGGGTTTCATTCAGCACCATATCCAGGTATTCCATCTCCATCACGACATCATAGGTGGGAGGTGCCTGGAAAGAAAGAAAAGGATTTGTGCTGAGATTTTAGATTAACTTACAACTGTCTAGTATTCAATTCTCAGCACCCCCAAAGTCAAGCTCAGCAGCTCAAAAGATTTAGTTAGTACTTACAATTCATTTTAAGGCATTTTGAGTAGTTTTAATTCATATAAGTAGTTTTTTGTATATGTTTATGTATACCACATGAGTACTGTGCCCACAGAAGCCAAAAGAGGGCATCAGATCTCCTGTAACTAGAGTTAGAGCAGTTGAGAGCTACCATTTTCATGCGGGGACTCAAATATGAATGGATCCTATGAAAGAGCAGCCAGGGCTTTTAATTGTTGTGCCATCTCACAAGCTCCTTACAAAGGAGAATAACTGTCACTTGGAGCCTGAAAGATGGTCAGTTATTGAAGTTTGTACTATGCAAGCCTGAGGATGAGAGCTCAGATACAAATCATTTATAAAGCCTAACACGGTGGCACCCATCTATGATCCCAGCAGTAGGTAGACTGAGACAGGGCATGCCTGGTTCTCAATGGCTAGAAAACCTAATTGATAAGCTCCAGGTTTGGTAAGAGAGCCTGTATCATAAAACATGTTAGAAAGAGATTTAGAAATGTACACAATATAGGTCTATAACCTATACACACAAACATACATACACGGGGGTGGGGGTGGGGAAGGAGAAAGAGAGAGAGAGATAGAGTTTGGCTCAAGATTTAGACACCAAGGCTCACACCTTGGCTTATTCTCCTATAACCATAAATAGAGAGAGGGAATCATGGCACAGAGCTGAGTCAACCCATGCAAGCCCAGGCTAGGCTCTCTCAGTGCACAGCTGAGACAGCACAGCAGATCCAGCAGCATCACTGAACCCTGTAGAGAGCCATATGATAAGTGCATGTCTTTAACATCACACAGGTTGTGTGCATGCTGCTTGCTTGGTCCTAGAGAACAGACACACCTGGACCAGCCCTGTGTCACGACAACCTTCTGTTGCCGTGAGAGGATTTACTGCCCATTTCTCCTTCTCTGTCCCTTTTATAATTTCTAAATGGTGCTGGGACAATCCAGCGCTTGTACTCTTGTTAAAAATTGTCAAGAGCTGCTGAGACATCTCAGAGAGCAAAGTCACCTGCCACTGAGACTCCTGACAGGATTAGGACCCTTAAAACTCATGTAGTAGAAAGAAAGAACACATTCCTTCATGTTGTCCTTTGTTTGACCTCCACACAAATGTTGCAACACATGTGCCCACATACATATTTACACTCATAACATTCATAAGTACATACATACATACCTGCATGCATACATACATACATACATACAAATATGCAAATAAAAATCACTAGAATTGGAAGGATGGCTCAGTGTTGTGACTTCTTACTTACTAACACACAAACTCACACACACACACACACACACACACACAAAATGCATATACACCCCACACACACAACATACACACATTAACCCTTACTCAATACTCTCTGTCTCTCTCACACATATACACTCTCTTTTTCTCTCTGTCTCTCTCTTACACACACACACAAACACGAACCACACAAACACGTTCTCACACACACATACACACACACACTCTCTCTCTATCCCTTTCTCTCTCTTTCTTTTATACACACTGTATCTCTCTCTCTCTCTCTCCTCTCTCTCACACACACACACCATTCATACACAGTCTCTCCCTCTCTCTGTCTCTCTCTGTCTCCCTCTCTACCTCTCTCTCTCTCTGTCTCTCTCTCTGTCTCTCTCTGTCTCTGTCTCTGTCTCTGTCTCTCTCTCTCTCTCTCTCTCTCTCACACACACACACACACACACACACACACGTTTGGAGGTGACAAGAAGGTGTCTTCCTTGAGGCTTTTTCTTTTCCCTCCTACACCATCCTCTCACCTTATTGGGCAGAGCCCTGTCGATCTCCTCCTGCAGTTTCTTCTGGATATCAGGGTGAGTGGCCAGGGAATACAGGGCAAAGGAAAGTGTGCTGCTGGTGGTTTCATAGCCAGCAAAAATAAAGATAATTGACTGGGCTGCAATCTCCGTGTCGGAAAGGGCTGAAAGTAAGAAAGCATTTCAGGTAAATCATGTCAGGACAGACCCTCACAGAGGTGATAAGAAAATCACAAGTGTGTCAGGATGGACCCTCACAGAGGTGATAAAATCACAAGTGTGTCAGGATGGACCCTCACAGAGGAGATGAGAAAATCACAAATGTGTCATGATGGACCCTCACAGAGGTGATAAGAAAATCACAAGTGTGTCAGGATGGACCCTCACAGAGGTGATGAGGAGAAAATCACAAGTGTGTCAGGATGAACCCTCACAGAGGTGATAAAATCACAAGAATGTCAGGATGGACCCTCACAGAGGTGATAAGAAAATCACAAGTATGTCAGGATGACCCTCACAGAGGAGACGAGGAGAAAATCACAAGTATGTCAAGATGGACCCTCACAGAGGAGATGAGGAGAAAATCACAAGTGTGTCAGGATGGACCCTCACAGAGGAGATGAGGAGAAAATCACAAGTGTGTCAGGATGAACCCTCACAGAGGTGATAAAATCACAAGAATGTCAGGATGGACCCTCACAGAGGTGATAAGAAAATCACAAGTATGTCAGGATGACCCTCACAGAGGAGATAAGGAGAAAATCACAAGTGTGTCAGGATGGACCCTCACAGAGGAGATGAGGAGAAAATCAAATGAGCCCTCATTTTCCTAGACAGACTATGGAGTTGCTGTTCAGTCACTCTGAGACTGTCATCACCATGACAGCAACATGACACATCCAGAGAAGAAGAAAGCTTCAGGCAGGTTGTCCCGATGTGTCTGCTGTTCCTCACCATCCCCAGGGGGAAGCTTCAAGACATAGACTTTCTTTTTTGTAAATTTTAAAGTGTGTGGGGGTGCCATGTTTGTGGGGAGGGTGCCCTTAGATGTCAGAATAGGGCATCTAATCCCCTAGAGAAGTAGTTAATAGTTTTAATTCTATTTATTTATGTGTGTTTCTCCAGGTGCCAATGGACGCCAGAAGATGGCATTGTGGCCCACAGAGTCAGAGTTACAGGTAAAAGTACCTCTTCTACCATGAACACTGTGCTTCTCTTATTCATAAATTCTTTTTCCCAATTAGTATAAGTACTTGATACTAAACTGAAACTGGACTATACATCTACAATTGGTGGCTATTTTTAAAATTAATATTTTTTCAGCAATCAAAAATTAAACAGAAGGGCTGAGATATGCAGTCAGTAGATAGGGGTGCTTCCCTAGGAATCATGAAGCCCTGGGTTCAGTCCTTAGCACTTTATGAATCAAGCATGGTAATGTCTGTATTCTTGGGGACACTGGAAGACTGACTGGAGAGAAGACAGTCAGTGACAGAAGAATTCTGCTTCTCAGCATCAGGGGGATCACACCCTCAAGAACTGAACTCTTCCTAGGAGTTCTTTTTCTTGTTACACAGAAGGCACATTAGCAAGTCAATTTCCACACACCAAACCCTCTTATCTAATCTATGGGCTGTCTTGAAAGACCCATTACATAAGCTGTTCTCAGCCATAGGAGACTGCCAGGTTTGCCAGGAATGCCTCCAGAATAAGGTATGCAAAGGCTCTGGGAATGCTTCCAAAGAACACCATAAAATCTCAGATAGCAATCACTGACAGAAGGCTACTTCAGAGCTGAGGTGCTATCACGCCAGATTCATGCCAGATTCAACAGTTCTGCTGAAACTCTGCTGCATGGTAGCACAGGCCTGTAGTCTCAGGAGTTAAAGGTCCTCAGGCACATTGTGAATATGGGTCACCCTGGGCTACATAGGAGACTGTGGCAAAAGGAGGAGGTGTAGAAGAATTTGGAGTTAGCTGATCACATGAAAGGGTTTCAAGTGGGCAAACAGGAAAGGACTCAAAACACCAAGTACAGGATCACTTCAAACAGTAAGTGTGGGGACCCAAAAGATCAAACTACTCCATACAAGCACGTGAGTGCATGGGAAATAAACAGATGGGTAAGAATGTAAGACTCCCTCTCCATTAGCTACTGATGCGCTCCTGTAGAACAAAGCCAGGAAGTGAAATGCCATCAGTTTGCAACCCTGATAGGGAAAATGACATTAAACACAAAATAAACACAGATGGGAGCTAGAGAGATGGCTCCAGGGGTAAGTGTGTTGTACAAGCTTGAGAACCTGAGTTCAATCCTCAGTTCCCATGTAAAAAGGCAGGTGGGCAGCAGACCCCTGTACCCACAACACTGTGAATTGTTGGGACCTCCTGGCTGCCAACTTAGCCCCAGGTTTAATAAAAGACCCTGTCTCCAGGAAATAAGGCAGAGAAGGATTGAGTAAGACACTGTGTGCCTTTGCCTCTTCTCTGTACACACACCTAGGGGTGTGCACATGTGCACATACTCCTGCACATGCATTACCACACAAAGAAGATAGAAATCTAGAAGTTATTTTTTATGGTTTTTCAAGACAGAGTTTCTATGCAATTGCCCTGCCTGTCCTGGAATCTATAATGAAGACTAGGCTGGCCTTGAACTCACAGAGATGCAACCCCATGTCCTCCCAAGTGCAAGGATAAAAGACACACTCAAACACCTCCCAGCTATGAGTGACTTTAAGTACATAAAAGGATGAAGAGGACCAAAGCATTTGCACAGAGAGGCTTCCCCCAGAAGCTACTTACACATCACACAAAGGAAAAGTACATCTTTACCATGGATTAGGCCAGAGAACACATGTCCAACAGGGGCTCCCAAAGAGCTTCAGCACCACTTGGGTACATGCCCCCTGACAGGATGTTTAGACACAGATGTCTAGGAAGAGCACTGAGAATGCATGCTGGGAAAGACACAAACATTACCTGTGCTCACTCAGGTTACAAACAGACCACAGGAGACATATACATCATGGCCACCCTTCATGTTAGGAGCATACTTTTGTGCATGTGCATCCTGAAAAGTTCATGTTGATGATAGCCACTTCTGTCATTTGACAACAGCGTTATCCCTCCACCAAGAAAAGCCTCCTGCATATTTTCTGAGCAACCCACCCACTCCCCGAGAGCTTCCTTGTCCATAGACCAGGAAGGGTTTGCTTACCTTTATGAGACTCTTTGTCTTTGGTATTATTATGAGCGTTCATCATCAGCTGAAGAAAGTCCACTCGGTGCTGGAAACAGAAAAAAAGATTGCAAAAATAGAATATCAATGGTAAAGGCAGAGGTCAGAGGTGGATCAGGAGTGCAGGACCTTAATTATCTTCTTTCTGACAATGTAGTTCCCTTAAATACATTTCATACTCCAGGTGGTGGTGGCACACGCCTTTAATCCCAGCACTCGGGAGGCAGAGGCAGGCAGATTTCTGAGTTCGAGGCCAGCCTAGTCTACAGAGTGAGCTCCAGGACAACCAGGGCTATACAGAGAAACCCTGTCTCAAAAAAAAAAAAAAAAAAAAAAAAAAAAAAAAAAGAAAAGAAAAGAAAAAAGAAACATACATTTCATAACTGTGGCTCTGGTTGCTTGAGTCATCATGGAACAAAAGCAGGAAATGGATAAACTGGGAAAAATCTAGATCCCACATTTTACAACCAATTTTACAATAAATTATGATACAATTTTAAACAATCACTTTTATTCTTATAAAATGTTTTTGAAAGAGAGGAAAAATATTCCCCTTTTTGATCACTTTTTTTTAATTTTTATTTTCTATATTCTATGTTTACATTCCAAAGGCTTTCCCGTTTCCCAGTTCCCCACCACCATACGTCCCATAATTCCTCTCCCCCCCAACAATTCCCCAATCATTTCCCCTCTCCCCACGGTTTCTCTACAAAACTGGATCCAATCTTTACAGGCCCAGGGTCCTCTCCTTTCTTCTTCTTGGGAATCATTTGACTTGCTAATTATGCCGTGAGCAGATCACTTTTAATTGTTATTGGAGAGTTTCATAGATGTACACCATCAGATATGGTCATCTCCACCCTACGGTTTCCTCCAAACAATTCCTTCTATATCGTCTGTAACATTTTTTTTTTTTGGTTTTTGGGTTTTGATTTTTTTCAAGACAGGGTTTCTCTGTGTAGCGCTGGCTCTCCTGAAACTCACTCTATAGACCAGACTGGCCTCGAACTCAGGAATCTGCCTGCCTCTGCCTCCCAAGTGCTGGGATTAAAGGCATCTGCCACCACCACCGCCCGGCCATGTCTGTAACATTTCTTCCTCCACACTCCATACCCTCCTCCTAATCACCCACTAAGTCCAACTAGGGAGGCTCACTTGGGCATGCCTGCAGGGCCTTCTACTAGTGCATGGGAAACCTACCTGTGTCCGCCCACACCACCTCCACAGCTATCCACTGCCAACTGTTCCTTGGCAAAGGGCACAGCTTGGAGAGATTCTTTCCCATGTATGCAGGAGTTCTGAGTCTTGATCACATTCAGGTCTTTTCATTCCTTATACAGGATGTTCTAGTTTTCATTCCTATTGCTAAGGGTTGATTCCTGGCCTATTATCAATCAACTTTTTAAAATTTCAATTTCTCTTCCCTGAGAAAATATAAATATTCTTTCTCTCTCTCTAAATCTAGCCTTTTCTACATGCCATTAGCACACAGCTCACTTGTTCACAGCCCAACATGTAATCAAACTGTGAGCCTCTCATGAAACTACCATGTTTTACCTTCTGCTTAGAATCCAGGCGGTTTTCCTTCATTCTGTCCACAAATTTTTTGAAAAATGCTATTGAATCCTTTGGGAACATGCAGATATTTAACATCTCATATATTGGGGTGAGGAATGGGAAGAGTACTGGAAAAAAACAAAAAAAAGATTAGTTTTAATTGAAATGGAAGTTTCATTTAAAGAAGTCATAAGGCAATCTGTATAAGAAGTCACCAGTTTCTCGACCAGAAGTCATTCTCTCTGTGACCTTGTTTACACTAGGTCAGCAGCATACTTCTCCTTCTGTGCTTTGGAGTAGCCAAAGCTGCAACCTGATTCTTAAATTTAACTCCTGGACTTCACATGGATTCAGAAAGAAAATTCAGGAGCCATTAAGATGGCTCAACAGCTAAAGGGTTCTGCAGACAAGCCTAACACCCTGAGCTTGATCCCTGGATCCCACTCTGTTGAAGGAAAGAGCCAACTGCTATAGGTGTCCTCTGACCTCCACATGCCACACAGTCACCAAGGCATGTGCATGTGCATGTGTACGCATATGAACAGCCAAGGCTACACAGAGAACTCTGTCTCAAAAAACAAAAACAAAAACAAAAAACAAACAAACAAACAAAAAAAACCCAAGCACAAAGACAGGTGACCAAAAATCAGGAAGAATTAAAAGTCACATACTCTCCCACACTTCCAGATCTGAGGCTATATCAATAAATATGTAAACAGGTCTAAGTGTAGATATCATACAATGCTTACAAGGAGACACAGAGGACAACATTAGGTGGCAAGGATGGAATATAGGTATAGGGACGCATGAGCTGGGTATGAAAATGTAATTGACAGGGAAAGCATTAAAACCCTAAATGACACAACATGGCTAATTATACCAAGAATGTGTTTAAAAAAAAAAACTAGTTGGCACTCCCAGAAGAGCCAGGTTTGATTCCCAACATCTACATGGTTGCTCTCAACCACCCGTAACTCTAATACAAGTAGATTCAAGACCCCAATATGGCCTCTTTAGGCACTTCATGCATGTAGGCCAAACACCTATACACAGAAAATAAAAATAAATAAATCTTATAAAAATGATAAAGCAATTAAGCTATATAAAAGAAAATCTATCTGTGTTTTGTGTTTGTAATCTCTGCACTCCGAAGGCAGGGGCAGGTTGGGTTAGGTGATTTCAAGACCAGACTAGTCTACAGAGTGAGTTCTGGGATACAGAAAGATAGACAGAAAAAACCCTGACCCTAAAAATTAAGAGAAGACAGAGACAGAGAAAGACGGTGAAAGAGAGGAAGATGATCTAAAAGCGTACATTACAACATCTAAGTCCTGCATTTATGGCAGACATTTATATATACAATAGCCGCAGCTACTATAGACAATGTATATTCAGTTGCTTAATATGTTAAAAATTCAGTTACTTTTTGACTCAGCAATGCTGATTCTGATGTGACCCTCAAAACATAAAACTAAATATTTAAACATAACTTTGAATATGAAAGTTCATAGCAGAGAAATTCTCGACAAACATGTGAGACTAACTTCCATGTCCATTAACAGACGGGGAGTATAATTTGTTCATAGATACAGGACATAGTGACACTTGATTCATTTAATATTGTGCTAAATGAAAGAGGCCTGTCACAGAGACCACAGAGTCTATGATCCCATTGATGTGAAATACCCAGAATACTCAGACACAGAGGAAGTGAACTGGTAGTTGCTTAGGTCAAGATTGCTGGAAAGTCACAACGGGGCTACAACAAAGTCCTCTGTGATTGACATGGGTACTGGGCCAGGTGCCTTCAGGCAATGCTGACCCCTAAGAGAGCAGAGCACTGAGAACAAGGGGCTGTTGAGCGCTGAGCCCTAAATGGAGCATCTATCCCAGCAACCCCACCCATGAAGGCTCAGGGAACATCATGAAAGAGGCTGTGGAACTAAAGTCAGAGGCAGGAACAGGGAGTGTGAAATTCCATATCCAGGACATGGCATGGCCCTCTCCTGAACCGACCTCCTGCATCAGATGAAGCCAGTCATACAGGTCAGCATCATAGCAGGCAGCACCAAATGGACTCAACTGGCTACCAAAGCAGGGAGAAGGAGAGGAAATTGGGAGGAAGATGTGTCTCAGTGTCTACGAGGTGTGGGAAGTAAGAGTTAGGGATTGGGGTAATCGAGACGGATGGGATGCATGTGTGATATTGCAACCATGGAGAGTTCTGGACTTATGGAGTGCCAAATTTGTATTTATACCAATTTGTATTCATACAAATGAAAGAATTCTAAAATAAAACCAGGACTCAGAGGTGCACACTGTAATCGCAGCCCTCAGGAGGCAGAGGCAGAGGGATCACTCTAAGTGCAAAGCCAGCCATTTCCAGGCCAGCTAGAGCTACATGGTGAGACCCTGTCTCAAAGAAAAAGGAAGTTCAAAAACAGAAATAATTGGGCGACATGTCTTCCAAAGGTTCTCAAAATACTGACCTGTGACTTTAGGGGATGGATTACATGACAGGTGAACTACACAGCACTAGAGCCGATCGTTTGGGGAAAGTGAGAAAGAAAGAAGTGACAAACATGGCCACAGACGAGCAATGACCAGAAGGCAGAACTGCCCACTCACCTACAGACAAGAAAAATGGATCCAAAAAATCAAATCTTAAGAGCTTCTTGGCTTTCTCCACAAAAGGATCATTAGGGTTGTTGAGGGAATCGACGTTCACTCCAAATGATGTGCTAGTGATCACATCCATGCTGTAGGCACCTAACGCTCTGAGGAGAGAGAGGCGGGGGTTGGGGGGGGTTAACATATGCATCAGAGAGTGGGAAAGAATTCTCAGGATTCAGACAAAGCCCCCTCAGTATAGACTAAGCTCTTCCCAGGCTTCCCAGGCTTCCCAGGCTTCCCAGCCTTCCCAGCCTTCACGGCTTCTACCCCTGCAAATTTCTGACTCGCAGGCTTCTTCCTTTTAAAGTGTATTTAATGTCATCTAGTGTCAAAGGGGCAAGGACAAGCAGATGAACCATCTGAGCTGCACCCCAGGTGCCCCTCCTCCCCCAGAACCACAGCGAGGGACTCACTGTTTCACAGGAACAGGCTTGCCTTTCTCTGCCTCTTGCCTCAAGTACTTTACCAAAATGTTTCCATACTGTTCCATGACAGGGAACATCTAAACAAAACACAAAAGCATCCACAGTTAGGATGGGGACTCCAGTCACACAGGCTGCACTTATAAGAATTTCACTCACCTCCTTGAGTTTTCCACTGGTGAATGTGGGGGAGAGCAAGGCTCGATATCTCTTCCATTCCTCATCCTTAGATATGGAGATGGATTTGCTCATGATCCCCACTGGGCCAAGATCCTAGAGTCAGGAAAAAAAGTGAAAACATCCTCAGAATGCCTCACAGCCTGGGAAATCACCTGTGCACTCGGCTTCCTATTGTGGTTCCAACCCTTTATATTCCAGGATCCTTTTAAATGGAAATTTCTCTGTGGTTGGAAAACTGGGCCGAGGGATTGAGGAGAAGATGCAAACAAGGTTTAGTCAATCTCCAGAGCTGTGCGGACGGCATTTGGCTTGGAGAAAGATAGAAAGTTAATTTTACATCAGACGAGTTCTCCAGCTCTGTATTTAAAACATGAGCAATGTGAAAAGGATGTCTTTATATGCTGTGTGTCTGTGTGTCTGTCTCTCTGTGTGTATGTACGTGGGGGGGTGTACATGTGAATGATAGTGTATGTTGGACCATGAAAAGTAGCTTGGTCCCCGGTTGGGCTAAGGATTGAAGCCCCGGAAATTCTGAAGGGACTGTAGACACTTCGCCTGTTCGAGGGCACCAGGCTCCCGTCACTAACCAACAGCACCCCTAGATTTTTGGCCAAGAGTCACATAAGGGCAATGCCTCAAGCCCCTGCACATGTAGACCTGTGCACATACAGACTATGTGACGTGTGGAGGCCTGGAGGGCTTAGCCAATAAGCAGTCCTTCTCACACACTCCTCACTGCAAAAGGCATTGAACCTTAGGCCCACGCTGAGAAGTGGGGTAAGGTTTCACACATGTACTTTCCTCCATGACAATAAATGCCTTAAAACCATGCACGGCCTCTTTTCATCAGGACCTGCCTGGGGGAGCCATGGAGAAGGCCTTTGCCTATAGAGCCGCTGTCTCCTGTAGAAGGACCCTCTCTGCTCCCCACCATGGCGGCCACCAAGCCTAAGCTGAAACCTGCCGCCAGCCATGAAGTCAAAGACTCTACTCGCTGGACCAGCCAGAGCTCCCCTTTTTTCCCACTCCCCAGGCTTGATCCAGCCTGTGGGGGCCCCACTCTGTTCTCAGCTCTTCCTCCATTTCCAGCGGTGCCTGGATGTCCAAGAGCCTGAGAACCAGACAGCCTGGGCTTCCTTGCAAACTTGAGGACCAGAGTCAGCTCCAGCTGTCCCACACCTCAGACTGTGCTTTCCCACCCCAGGAGTGGTGTCAGGGCCTCCCCTAGAGCCCAACACTCACCCAGCAACAGCATGGGGTAACCATGGCCAGCTTCCCTCGACCTGACTCCTGGAGTGACTGTGCCCTGAGTGGATCGGACCCGGGACCCCCATAACCCAACAGTACACATGCCTGTATGTGCTCGTGTGGAGACCAGAGGCCAGGCAGCTTTCTCTATAGATCTCTATGGCATTTTTGTGGCAAGGTCTCTGTCAATCTAGAAGGCTCTGGCTTGGCTAGAGTCGCTAGCAAACAAGGCCCTGGGATCTACCTGTTTCCACACGCAGCTCTAGAGTCACACAGGAACGCTGCTCTGCCGGACTTTTATTATGGAAGCTGAGGATCCGAACTCAGGTCCTTTCTTCACTGATCAAGCCATCCCCCTAGGCCTGGGACACTTGAAGGGCTTGATATTTGGGGTTTTGTAATTTACTATTATATGGGTTTGACCTAATGTTGCTTGTGTTATATTGTTAATTCTCATCCCCAAATCTGCTTACAGAAGCATCTGCATATCAGACCCTGAGGGACTCTGCCCCTAGTTGGCTCCAGTTAGTAAATAAAGGAGCCAGCAGCCAATGCCTGGGCAGAACAGACATAGTCAGGTCTTTTAGGATTCCAGGGCTTGGGAAAGAGAGGAGGAAGAGGAAGAATCACCATGAGAGGGGCACAGGACAGACCAGCCTTGTAAGAACTCAGATAAGTGGTTCTAGTGGCCATGTTTCCATTTGGGTCTGCGGTAGCAGAGAAATATAGATTTTAAAGAATATTAACTCAAGAATACCAAGGTGCAGTGTTTGCTAGCCTCGGGAAAGATTAGAAGTGCCCAACCATTAATCTAGTCAAGGCATATTAAAATTAACTGGTGTGTGTGTGTGTGTGTGTGTGTGTGTGTGTGTGTGTGTGCGCGCGCGTGTGTTTGTGTGTGTGTGTGTTTGCATTTGTGTGTCTGTCAGTCTGTCTCTGTGTGTAGTGTATCTGTGTATCTCTGTCTTTACGTGTTATGTCTGTATGCATGTGTCTGTGCGTGTGTCTGTATATATCTCTCTGTGTGTGTGTCTGTGTGTACTTGTTTCCGTGTATGTATGTCTCTATGTATGTGTCTGTGTGTGTGTCTGTGTGTGTGTGTGTGTGTGTGTGTGTGTGTATGTCTCTCTGTATGGGTCTCTCTCCCCTCCGTGTGTGTCTTTGTGTGTATCTCTCTTTGTGTGTATCTCTCTGTATGTGAGTGTACACATGAATGCTCATGCACATGCCCATATGTGCTCATGTGGAGACCAGAGGCCAGGCTCCTTTCTCTATAATTCTCTATGGTGTGTGTGAGGCAAGGTTTCTCCTTGAATCGAGAAGGCTCTGGTTTGGCTAATGTAGCTAGCAAGCAAGGCCCTAGGAGGCAAATGGACGGAACTAGAAAATATCATCTTCACTGACCCAACCCAGACCCAAAAGACCTGCATTGTGTGTACTCAATTATGAGTAGTGTTAGCCATGAAATACAGGGTAACCATGCTACGGTCCACAGACCAAAAGAAACTCAGTAATCAGGAGGACCTACGGGAGGAACCTCACAGAAGAGGAAACAAAATAGAGATGGGAGGTGGAGGAAGGGAGGGAACTGGATGGGAGAGGGATTGGAGAGGGGAATGGGGAAGAGGATCAAGTGTTGGGGCACAGGGAGGGCTGGGAGAGATAACAGGAATAGGCGGTGGGCATCTCTGGGACTGGCCAGAAACCTGGGATGGTGTAAGTTAAGAGACGTCTTTGGGAATGACACTAGCTAAGACTACTAGTAGCTGTGAAATACAGAGACTGGAGTAGCCAACTCTTGAAGACAAGCAGGACTTCCAGAGGAGGTATGGGCACATCAATTAACACACAAAACCACCCACCCAAAAACTGTCTTGCTAAAAGCTGTGCAGGGATAAAGATGAATGAATGACCAAGTAGTGACTGACCAAACTTGAGACCCATACAGTGAGAGACACTACAAATGATAATCAGCTTTCTGACTGACTCTTGAGAAGCTTCATCGAGCAACAGACACAAACAGATGCAGAGACTCTCAGCCATACATCATCCACAACTTGGGGAGTCATGTGGATGAGTCAGGGATAAGGTTGAGTGAACCAGAAGAAACAGGGACCCCAACAAAGACATACAGAGTCAACTAACCTATCCATGGGGGCTCACAGGGCCTGAACCACAAAACAAAGTGCGTACAGGGCTGGACTTAGACTCCCTATATATTCAGCTTGGTCTTCACGTGGGTCCCCTAACAATTAGAGCTGGGGCTGTCTCTGAATCGGTTCCCTGCCACTGGATCAACTCCCCAAGCTGAACTGCCTGCTTGGGCCTCACTGGGAAAGGATGCACTTAGTCCTGCTTCTGCTGCTGCTGCTGCTGCTGCTGGAAGTCCCAGGGCAAGGTGGGACACAGGGGGACTTCGCCTTCTCTGAGGAGAAGGAGATGGGGCAGTGGGGGAGGGATCACTAAGGGTCGAAGTGGGAGGAAAGAAGGGAGGGGAGCTGACATCAGGATGTAAAATGAATATATAAATTAATCAATGAAAAACAATGTGACCTACCCGTCGGTTAGTGAAGACTGAAAAGCATTCCTTCACTAGCACATTCTTAATCATCTCTGGGTCTGTGATGGCAAGCAGAGGCATCGGACCATCAAACAACCTGTGTGGGGAAGACAGCTGATGAACCAGGTCCTGACATGAGAGCCACACCCACACACTGATCCTAATGCTGCAGGACCTGAACTCTGCTTATAAAATACAGGGTCACAGGAGTTCCCAGTTCAGCTTAGGGTTTATGATCATGGAGACACAATGGAGTCTCTGTAAAATGATAGGTAATGTCATTCGACACCCAACGAGTCACTTAAAGACAAAACAACTCTGTACGGTAGCACACTTAGAAATAACGAGTGGAAATTTGCAAAGTCTAGATGTGCACATGTGAAAATTGCCTGAGACAATTTTCTAAGAATTTGCATTTGGAATAGTGCGAGGGGCTGGAGAGGTGGCTCCATAATGAAGAGCACATATTGCTCTTGCCAAGGACCCCAGCTTAGTTTGTCACACCCACATTGGGTCGCTCACAACCACCTCTAACCGCAGCTCCAAGGATATCCGATACCTCTAGAGCACACCTGAGTCAGAGGCAAGCAGATCTCTGAGTTCAAGGCCAGCCTGGTTTACAAAGCAAGTCAAAGACAGCCAGAGCTACACACAGAGGAACTCTGACTTGAAAAAGAAAAAACAAATTAACTGAAAAATATTGTAATATGTCCAATCTGGTGTTAGGATGCCGCTCAGTCTTAGGATGCCTGCCTAGGGTGCAGACCCTGGTTTTGATACATTGACATGAAAACACATAATTCAACTGAGGCGCCTCCTGTGTCTCTTTCTCCAGGCCTCAGGGAGACTGAACACAGGGCAGGAAGAGCCCGAGAGCCAGGAAGCAGAGGGGAGAGCTGCACAGACTGCCTTCAGGACTCCTGACTTCACTGCGGCTGGGATCACATCCACACACCCTGAGCATGACTGTCAACATGCCAGGGCCTGACCATTTAAGGGCCTGACCATGCCTGAGAATTTAAAAACAGCTAGTTCCTGGAGGGGGACTACAAAATGGCCCAAAGGCAGAGGCACCTGATGACGTCACCTCAGTCCCTGGGATCTGCGTGGTGGAAAGAGAACAGACTGGCACACGCTGTCATCAGATTCATACTTTTACCAAAAATCTTGGGAGGGGTTAGGAGCTGGCACAACACATGAAGACACGTGTACCAAGACTGATGATCTGCGTCCAGTACCCTGGAAGTAGAGAACTAACTTCCACAAGTTATTCTCTGGCCTACGTGTATGTACCAGGAGACATGTCTCCATTCCAGGAAAAACACAGTTGATATAAACTAAAATATAAACAACAGCAAAGTCTCTATATGCACAGAGGAATTTTTTAATGCTAATCATGAATTATTTACCACGCCCTTAGCTAGGTCATCGACCCTCACCCCTACTGTCAAATGGAATACTAAAGTCAATTTTAAAAAGTGAAGGAGTGTGGGCTTCTGTATGGAAATGAGCAGGGTGGCGAGGAGATGGAACAGGATATTTGCCAGAGCAGATCAGAGGGACCTGAAGCAATGCCTTGCAAGTCAGGAAAAGGAAGATTCAGAGGAGAAAAGAAATGAGAAGACAGTGGGTAAAACACAAGGTCTGGCGAGATACTCAGGGGCCAGACACTCTTAGAGGACTAGAGAGAGGGGAGAGAGAGGGAGTTAGAGACTGTGTGAGGGGGATGGGGAGGGGGCAGGTACCAGGTTGCAAAATGAATAAATAAATTAATAAGACAAAAAGCTCAAGTCCATGGAACATCAAAGCCTGTCAAAAAGCCACGGTGTGCTTTTCTCATGTCAATCCGACATGTGAACCCTGGCACCTGATGACATGTGCTATCACCTTTATACATGGCTACAGTTGAGGCTGGCATCGTCCTTACACAAGTGGAGTGCCTCTTCCTAAAAACAGTCAACTCATGGAACTTTCCAGAATACTCACCCCCACATTTTTCCATACTTTTTATAGCACTCGGTGTCGAATTTCCATATACCCTGGAAAGAGAAATATCATGAAAACTATTATTGTTGTGTTTGTACTGACCCTTCTGTACCCAGAGCACCAAAACCCACAAATACCATGAAGTCAGATTTATTGTCTCTGAAATGTTTGACACATCAAAAGCAGGATTGGTCAGTGGAAAAGGGCAGAATGAGTGCAGGACACGTGACATATCCTGTGGCCTCTACATGCCAACTCATGGACAGAGACATGTACACAGACAACACACACACACACACACACACACACACACACCCTAATAATGATGATGAAAATGATTGTGATGATAATTAACACAACTGCTTTAAAGAATGTGCAAGGTAAGCACAGAAGCTGTAGGAAGAAAATCCTGAGCAGACAGCAGCACAAGCTTTGCCACTCACCCTCTGGGTGGGAGCTTGGGTATGTCTGTCCAGAGGACTGACCATGGGCCAGGTATCAAAGCAGGTTAGTTACAAATGACTCACCTAGACTTAGAGCCTACATGGTACATTACATAATTTTCTAGTAATTGTCTTAAATCCTGCATTCCCTAATTGCTTTTAACAAACCTTTAAAAGAAAATAAAAATTGCATATGTAGAAAAGTATCTAAGAAGATTGACAACCTTCATCCTGTCTCAGATATTTTCACTTGCTATTCAGAGTCATGCATAAGTTTACTGCTTTTAAAAGAAGAGAGGCAGCTGTATATACATTTAAAAAAAACAACTTAAAAATGTCACAAGCCTGGAGATGTAGATCAGTGGTTAAGAGAACTGATTGACCTTGCAGAGGGTCCAAGTTCAATCCCCAGAACCCACATCCTCCATCTCACATCCATCTCTTACTTTAGCTCCAGGGAATGCACCACCCTCTTCTGTCCTCCATAGCTATTGCACTCATGTGCACAAATACACACATTCAACCGCATGCACATAAAATCACTAACCAGAACCCTGGAATCTAAATGAAGAGAGAAGCTAAATGCTCTAGTTCTGAAGAACACAGACATGAATAGTACATGCTGGGTCTACTGCGACAGAAAAACCTTCATGGGTTCAAAGATCAAGCAGAGAACTCAAGTAAACGAAAAGCCTCCCAAATGTGGGAGATGGGGGTCTGTGATAAGCTGATGCTTCAGGAATATTCAGAAAAAAGAACAACAGTGTCACTCATAAGACCTTGTACAAAGAGAATTTTAATCTACTAAATACAGATTGATGTCCTAGAAGTTGCAAACTCCTTCAAGATTTTCTCCAAATAACAACAGCAGTGCCTTCCTGGACTCTACAGTGAGCAAGAAACAAACTCTTCCTTTACTGCACACAAGGTCATCATGTCCTCAGCATCAAGACCGAATGAGATGGAGATCTGGACATTTTACTCAAGGTGAATTTCAATAAATTGACACTAGGGCCAGTAACATGGCTCCAAATGAAAAGGAACTTGCCCCCAAGCCTGATAACCTGAGCTCCATTCCTAGGAAAAAGATGGTTGGAAGAGAAAACTGTCTCCCACAAACTGATCTCTGACCTACACCTGCCTGCTGTGGCATATACACACCCTCACCCAAAAATAAATAAGTGAGGGGCTGACAATGGAAGCTATGGAGATGCTTGAGTGGGAGAAGCACCCCGTGGAAACCAGAATCTGACTCCCCAGGATCTGGGTAAATGCCTGGCAGGAGGTAATAGAACCAGCTTTTAAGAGTCAGAGACAAGGGAACCTGGAGAGGAAGCTGGCTAGCTACACTAGCCCAATCAGAGAGAGCAGGGTCGAAGTGAGAGCCTGCCTCAGAGGACCAAGTGCAGAGACACAGGGTCAACCTCTGACCTCCTCATACACACGTGCATACCTAAATATGTCCACGGGCACTCACACACATGCAAATGCCTGGATACACTCTATAAAATATATATACACACAAACATACTATTAAGGTTTAAGTTGACAATAGAGCCCCAGAGCACTCACAAACATTCTCAAGAATCAAGAGAACACACAGATTGAGGGCCTGAAGTCTAAGGGTTTACTCATAAGGACCATTTAATGGAACTAAGCCATTATCGGGCACAAGCAGAAGCCATATGGAAAACCCAGTCATCACTCACCTTGTAGTAATTCAGCACAGTGCCTACGAAAGGCAGAGGTTTGGGCCCAGGAATTCCCTGTTTCTTAAAAATTCCATGTGTACGGGTTCCATATCTATAAAGGGAAACAGAAAGACTTGGATTCACACATACAGAAGAGAGGAGACAAGCAAGATCATCATCAAATACTGAAACAAACCAACAACTTGGCTTTCCATTTGGAGCCTTCGGGATGACTCCACAAGTCAAGGCACTGACTGATAATGTTGATGATCTGAGTTTGGTCTTCAGGACCCACATGATAAGAGACAACTGTCCCTGTAAAGTTGTCCTCTGACCTATATACAGACACACACATACACACACTGTAGCATGTGCTGGCCCTAACAACAGTAAATGAAAACATGAAATTTTAAAAACTTTTTATAAGAGTTAATTTCAACTTCTGCTATGTGTTGGAGAAAGGTCTTGTGGTCTGTGTATTCAGATGCTGGATTCTGTGCTCTGAGACCTCGAAACAGTCCAGAAATGGGCAATGTCATGAGTAATGAAGCCTCTCCTGTATCAATGTGGTGTAAAGAATGCTCCCCAGTTATCTCTGATTGGTTAGTAAAAGACTGAACAGCAAATGACTGGACACAGGACAGGTTATAGGAAACAAGGCAGGTGAGGGTCCAGGAGAATAAGGAGGCAGGTAGAGGAAGAAGAGGGTCACCATGAGGTCAGCCCTGAGAAGGAGTCACCAAGGGAGCTCACCAGGAGGACAAAAATGGAGCAGAGCAAGTCAGGGAAATAGTCACACTACAAGTAAAATGGAGCCCATGGCTGGCTTGTAGACAGCTTTGTGGATTGGAATGCTTAGAGTCTGCACAATCACAGTGCTTAAAGCTTGCTAATAAACTTAATAGGTCTCCAATATTTAGCAGCTAGCCAGGTTAGAAAACTGCCACCTTTAAATACCATCCTAACTATGCCTGTGGAAGGAGTTAGATCCCCTGGAGCTGTGAGTTAGACATGATTCTGAGCTGCATGTAAATTTTGGGGTTCAAATTGGGGTCCTCTGAAAGAGCAGCCAGAGCCCTTAACCACTGAGCCATCATCTCTCTCCAGCCCTTGCTTCTGATATCATTTTGATCCTCCCAATAACAATAGAAGACAGGTCTGACTATCACCCCAACACTGATGACATGATATAGAAGGAAATGTGAAGATGGCTCACCGGTAGAGGAGCACCAGGATGATCGCCAGGAGTACCCAGGTTTCCAGTGAGAGAACTGGAACCAGGTCCATCCCTGCTTGTCTGTCAGCAGTTTACTCCTCTGTGTTCTCCCTCCAGCTGTGTGTGATCCTCTGCAGGGCTTCCCTTCTGCCCCTCTCTGCTGCACTGAGAACAGCCAGCAGTACTTATATGCTGGGAAGATGGGTGGCACCAGGGATCCAGCCAATCGATGAATTACATCTGCATCATCTGGACTTTGGTACTCTCTTCCCCTAGACAGTTCACTGAGTCCATCCACAGCCTATTTTGATCTCCTTTGAGCTAACATTCTGTGTGGCATCAGCAAACAACAGTGCCATATAGGCAAGATCAAAGGTTCTTGGTTTCTATCAGAAATTCAAGCAAATTCAACATGAAATACCCTCTCACCAAGGCTGGCTCATTCAAAAATACACTCAGTCAGTAGAAGCATGGAAATCAGAAATTCAAAGACAATGTTCAAAGTCATATAATGTGTTTGAGACCATCCTGGGATATAGGAGACCATGCCTCAAAAAAAAATTGTCTGATAAATCTATCCACCACTTCAACACCTGCCATCTCTTGACTATGGTGCCAGTGAGAAAGAGACATGCCCTGCCACTCACTGCTGAGAGAGAGGGACGTATTGTGACCCACTGGTAACTGGTGACTGGTGACCAACAGACTCTAATGGATAGTTCCAAACCCACAGTCACACACATGGCACTAGATAAAGGACACAAAACAAATCATAAATATGGTAAGGAGATTTTCAGGAAAGAACTGAGGCTTATAGGGGTCGGGTAAGAGAAAGGAGGAAATGTAATCAGAATGCATTCTATACACACAAAGTTGTGAGACGCACAGAGAGAGACAGAGACAGAGACAGAAAGAGAGGGAGAGAGATTGATTTAATTAAAAAACAATAGCTATATAACTCAACCATCCATAATTAAACATCAGGGGAAGCCCAAGGAATCCTGTGGAAGAGTTGGGGATAGGACTGAGTGAGCCAGAGGGGTCAAGGGCGCCACAAAAAAAATCTACAAAGTCAACAGACCTGGAGCCATGGGACTGACAGAGACTGAACCACCAACCAAACAACATTCAGGGGCGGGACTTAGGGCCCCTACACATAAATAGCAGATGTGCAACTTGGTCTTCATAAGGGTCCCCCAACAATTGAAGCAGTGACTGTCTCTGACTCTGTGGCCTGACACTGGAACCCCTTCCCCTATCTGGACTGCCTGGTAGGGCCTCAGTGGGAGAGGATACACCTAGTCCTGCTGAGACTTGGTGTCCCAGGGAAGATACCCAAGGAAGGGCTTCACCTTCCCTGAAAAGAAGAGGAGAGGTTGGGACTAGGAAGAGAGGAGGCAGAGGTTGCTTCCACCAAATTTTTTTAATTAAGTAGAATAAAAAACAACAAAGTCCCCAAGCCCAACCAGGATCCAAGAATAGGGCTCCTGAGTGTAGCAGGGAATACGGAAAAAAGAAGATGGACTTTAGAAAAATACCACAGACAACACTGTGCCCTTAAGGTCTGGAAAATTATTGTTTTCTGAACTGAAACCCCAGAGCGCAAAGGACCACATAACCACAGGTGCATGCATACACATGCACCCATATCTGCCAAGCTGACATCAGACAATGTTTGCTAATATAGAAATTTGCCCACATTAGCTGATATCATCTACTCTACAACCCTGTGAGGGATAACTGTCACAAGTGGACAAATCATGTCCCAAATGATAAGTGATTCAATCAAGGTTACATAATGCATCCCTAACACTACCAGGATCCAAGAGATCACATAGTTCTGAAGTTTAAGGTCTCCGTCTTCTTTTAATTATTAATTAAAACGAAATTAGATCATCTCCCTTCAAATCCTCCCTTCAATTCCTCCCATCCCCCAACTCCCTATCAAATCCATGGCCTCTTTTTGATTATTATTCTTGTTCTACATATATAAATGTATATTTATATCCTGTTATGTATATGTAGATATATACCTCTGTGTGTGTGTGTGTGTGTGTGTGTGTGTGTGTGTATCCTGTTGAGCCAAATTAGTGTGGCTTGTATACATATCTATGTTTTCCTGTCTGACCACTTGGTATGGACAATCAATTAAAGGACTCATCCCTTGGAACGACTGAGTCTCCCAATCTCAGGAGTCAGTAATTGCCTACAGTACTTCAGCTAGCAGAGGGTCCTGTGAGATTTCCCTGTCCACTTTAGCATGTCTATTCAGAATGTCATTGTTCATATCTTGAATAGATTGGAGACATTTAAAGGGTCTGACTCTGTCTCCATTTCTGGGAGACACCATCTGGCAGCAGACTTCTGAGTCTTGTGACCCTTAATATCTTACTGCCCCTCTTCTTCAGTGTTCCCTGAGACTTAGGTGTGGGGTTGTGTTGTTGATGTCAAGGTTTTCACCTTTAACAGACTCACCCTTACCTGATGCCATACAGGATTAGTCGGGAAACCAGCACCTCATTCCAATTGGGATGCTCCCCAATGGGTAATAAACACCCCAAACTCATCCCTCTAAGCAGGGACAAAGTAAGGGGGACGAGCAAGCTGGCGATGAGGCCTGGGGAAGGTGAGGCAGGAGTTCCACGCTGGCCTTCTTGCTCTAAAGGATGAGCCATGCTATTGATTTTATAGAAAAGAAAACTGACCAGGATTTCCACATGATGGTTGCATTCCAATCCTTCCAAGAGACTGTCTGGAGGATATTTAGTCATTAATATACACACAGCACTTCACAGATTGTGGCTTTACAGTCTCTTTGTGGACCTCATGATAAATCCCTGAGATAATCAAGCTATTGTCCCCATGTTGGAACTGAAGCTATGGATCAGAAGTTAAGATGATCGTCTGCTCCTGTATAGGACCTAGGCTCAATTCCCAGGATCCTTCTGGTGGGTCACAACGGTCTTTAGCTCCAGCTCCTGGGTTTTTGTAGTCATATATTTGCCTCCACAAGCACCCAGACATACACACAGTGCACAGATCTACATGCCAGCAAGACACCCATACACATAAGGATTTCTTCTTGAATCTCTAAAGCCCATGTTACAAAAGTGGAGACCTACAGCTAAAGAATGAACTTGCACAAAGTGATTGTTACTTGATTTTTTAAATTTTTACTCTTTTAGGATAAAATTCAAAAGATTTCACAAGTCATAGCAACCCAGAGACTTAATAAGGAGGCCACCATGACGAGAACGTTTATAACTTGCTCCAAATCAAACTCAAAAAAAGAGAAATATATGTGTGCCTTTCTTGGGAAAATCACGACAAAAAAGTCCTAAGCTAAATAGTAGGAAACAAAACCCAGTGACAGGGGCTACAGGAGTACACTCCATGACAACCTGGATTCAGTTCAAACTCAAGATGCCCAGCACAGAAAACAATGTGGATATCAGCTGTCACACTAACAAGGAAAAAAATGTTACAGGTTCTCAAGGTAGCTCAGAGAACAAAGTCACCTGTCTCCAAACCTGACGATCTGAGTTCAATTCCCAGCATCTATGTAATAGAACGGAAGAATGAATTCCCACAGGTTGTCTTCTGGTCTCTTCATCCCACACACGTAAATGCTCCATAAACAAGTAAATATGTAAGAAATACTTATTTTGTTTTTGTTTTTCCGAGATATGGTTTCACTGTGTAGGTCTGGTTACCCTATACTTGCTGTATAGACCAGGCTGGTCTGAAACTTGTAGAGATCTGCATGCCTCTGCCTTCTGTGAGCTGGGATTAAAGAAAATGTGCCCAGGAAGGTGGGGGAAGGGAGCATGGGGGTTCAAGATCTGCTGTGGGGAGACACAGAAGAGAAAGCCAGAGGGCCAGGAGAGTGAATGAAAATCTGCAGCTGCTGAAGGTGAAGGGTTGGGGCATCTCTACATGATGCCAGAGACCTGGAATAGGGAAGGATCTCAGGAATCACTGTGGGGGACCTTAGCTGAGAAGCACAGCAATGGAGATATGGAACCTGAAGAGGCCACCTCCTGTAGTCAGGCAGGACCCTCAGTGGAGGGATAAGGACACCAATTCACCTACAAAACTTTGGACCCAAAACTTGGTCTGTCTACAAGAAATGCAGGAACAAAGTAGGAGCAGAGACTGAGGGAATGGCCAACCATTAACCAGTCCGACTTGAGACCAAAACCATGGGCAACCATCACCCCTGACACTATTGATAATCTGTTAAGCATGCAGACAGGACCCTAGAGTGGCTGTCCTCGAAGAGGCTCCACCCAGCAGCTTACTCAGATGGATGAAGAGATTCACAGCCAAACACTGGACAGAGCTCAGGGACTCTTAGGGGACAAGAGGGGAAAGATTGAGGGCCCCAAAGTGAATAGGAACTCCACCAGAAGACCAACAGTCAAATGACCTGAGACCTTGGGATCTCTCACTGAGCCACCAACCAAAGAGCAGAGATGGGCTGGGCCGAGTCCCACAGCACCACACATATGTAACAAATGTACAGCTCAGTCTTCATATGGGTCTCCCAACAACGGCACTGAGGGCTGTTCCTGAAGTCTGTGCCTGTCTGTTGTGTGTAGTCTTACAAGCATGCTCTGCCTTTACCCAGGAGCGGTTTCCTGGGCTCTGGCCTCTCCCAGATCCCTTGTGTTCCACCTGGCTTTGCCCCGGGATCTGTCACAAACCATCCACTCCTGGCTTCCTATTCAACCTGCCTTAGATCCTGGAGAGGTCAAGTCACCAGCCCACTCCCAAGACTTTTGAATCCATGGATTAAAATACACTAACACTGCTCCATTACCATTAGAACTTCCCTCTAGGCACAATTAATTACTGGGAGCAGATACCTACTGCCCAGAAATGCCTGCACTACATTTATTATCTCTGTCTCTCCCACAGCTCTAAACTTAGAGACTTGGGCAGCCGGGCGGTAGTGGAGCACACCTGTAATCCCAGCACTTGGGAGGCAGAGGCAGGCAGATTTTTGAGTTCGAGGCCAGCCTGGTCTACAGAGTGAGTTTCAGGACAGCCAGGGCTATACAGAGAAACCCTGTCTCGAAAAAACCAAATCCAAAAGAAAATTAAAAAAAAAAAAACCTTAGAGACTTGGATCAGCTAGCCCCTGTCAATATTCTTGGTCCCTGCCAGAAGGAAGCAGAGGCCATAGGCCCTAGCTGCCCTGAGATATTAAATGACTTCTGCTTTCTACTAGTTCCAAAGCAAGGGAACAAAAGCCCTATCTCTTTCCCTGCATCCCCTTTTCCTCTTGGGACCTGAAGTCCCACCTGTACCTTCCTTCCTTTCAGCAAATAGCCCCTGGCCTTCTTTATTGACAAGTCAAGAACCAATTGGGTTACAAACCTTAAAGACAAGACTTCCCCTTACACCTGCCTATGGAATCTGTTCCCCTAACTGGGCTGCATTGTCTGGTCATGGTGGGAGAGTAGCACCTAGCCCTGCAGAGACTTGATGTACTTGGGTGGAGGGGTACACAGGGGGGCCTCCACCCTTTCAGAAAAGAAGCGGAGGGGGAATGGGGAGAATCACACACACACACACACACACACACACACACACACACACACACACACACTACACATATACATGCCAAGTCCATTTAGTGCTGCTTGTGTGTACATCAGATTAGGGATGACCACTTGCAGGTGTGTCACCTCACGGCTAACAGGCCACAGACACCCAGGGTCACTCTGAATGTAGCCCAACACAAAACCATAAACTAATTTAGAACATTTTAAGCTCAGGGGTTTGCAGGGAGGTTCGATTTCTTATTACTCAGTTTTTGGTCTCTGGCTTGAGTTTTGTAGATGACATCACTTTGTCATAAGGTCAAACAGTCAACTCAAGTTTCATCATTAACACATTCAACTTTTTTCTCTGGACATCTCCACCCCAAAATTTTATAAAAATAACAGATTTTTCAGAACACCGTCCCTCAGTTGACTTTTTGCTGTTGACACTTGTCTTCCTTTCACAAGACTCACTTGTGCATACAGGAGTAATCAGGAGGCAAAGTTTGAAGATAACTGAATAAATATTTATTCCACCTCCCAATCAAACTCAATGAATGTCAGCAGTAGCAAGAGCAAGGGACATGAGTGTATGCAAAGGCTTATTTACCAGGATCAAGTGAGTTCACAAGTTAGAACTCTAGACCACTGAGAAAAGGGCTTCCTCAATCACAGAACAAATCTATTGCTGAAAGTCACTAAACACCAATCACTTTGTGTATTTTCCTTAAATTACAATTACTGTGCATTGGAATGGCATGCCACAGTGTGGGTGAGGAGGTCAGAGGAGAACATTGAGGAGCTAGTTCTTGATTTTCACTATGTGATCTCCAGGGACACACTTAAAGTCCTTATGTAAGGCAGTAAGTAACTACCCACAAAGCAACTAACATGATCCTTTTGTTTGTTTGTTTGGTTGGTTGCTTAGATGGTTGGTTTGGTTTGATTTAGTTTGGATTGGTTTTTTGAGATAGGGTTTCTCTGTGTAGCCCTGACTGTCCTACCACTCTCTCTGTAGACCAGGCTAGCCTCGAACTCAGAGATCCCCTGCTTCCACCTCCAAAGAGCTGTGATTAATAGGTATGGGCCACAACAACCTGGCCCCCATCCTTTTTTAATGTGACAAAATTATGTTCTAATCTAGCTATCCTGGTTAGCTTTAACTGTCAATTTGGCACAGAGTCACCAGAGAAAGGAATCTCAGTGAAGGGACTGTCCACATCACATCTGATGAGGACATGCCTTGAACAAATTATCTTGATTATTAATTAATGTGTTAGGGTCTAACCAGTTTGGGGAAGCTCCCTCCCCTATGCATAGGGTACATAAGAAAGCCAACTAAGCATGAGCCTGAGCACTCCAGCAAGCAGCAAGCAGCACTCCTCTACACTCCTCTGTGGTTTCTGCTTGAAATTCCTGCTTGAGTTGCTGCCCTGACATCCTTCGGTGATGGGCTGTAACTTAAGAGTGGGAACAAAAGCCATGTCCCCTTTACTGTTGGTCAGACTGTCCTATCACTGTAACAGAAAGGCAACCAGGATGATGAGGTTCACGATGTAGTCCAGACTGCTCTAGAACTTGGGGTCTTCTTGCCTCTCCATATCACACACTGGGATGACTGGCCCATGGTCACCCCTCCCAGCTCACATTCCCTTTTGCATTCTGTGGTAAGGGTTATGTAAGGGAACAAGTGCCTATGATGTCTGCCATGCTCTGTGATTCTTTCCTCAGGGGTTCTGCCAGCCTAGATCAGCTCCTGGTACCCAAGTCTTACCTCACACTTTTCCCTGGAATCCTGAGCCTCTTCTATTTGTCTAAGCTGAGTCTTCACTCGCCCTGGACTTAGATGCATCTGCTGGAGACGAAGCAGTGAGATGAGATGTGAACAAGAACAGTACAGAGACGCTGAGCCAGGGATAGGGTGGCAAGTCTTTAATCCCAGCACCAAGGAGGCAAAGGCAAATGGATCTGTGAGTTAGAGGCCAGCCTGGTCTACATAGTGAGTTTCAGGATAGCCAGAGCTGCATAATACAGAGACCCTGTCCTACAGGTTTGCTTGAGGGGAAGCAGTGAGAGCCACTGGTTATATAACCCACTGAAAGATGTCTTCAGAGGAACCAAGAGCTAAGGGAACATACAAAACATCTGAGGTGGCCTGAGAGTGTCAGGGCTCACCAACATGTCCCTCCACATGTTCTACCATAGAATACTAGGGCAGCAGATCAATTACGAGTTAATTACGACTGCTGCCTTGGTTCATTCCATGTTGATGCCACAAGTTCATTGAGGCTGGTGACTTATTTATCAAGAGCAGACAGGGTTAGTAACTGTCGCCAAGATGTGATAATGACACAGGGGTGGCAGGAGAGCTGAGAGGGAGGAGAGAGTGTGCAAAAGGAGAAGGAAGAAGACACTGGGTGAACTGACACAGGGTATTCCGGTTGACACTCTCGGGGCAGAGGGGGCAAAAATTTGACTGGAGAGGAGGAGGGATTGAGAAGGGGAAGAGTGAACATCTTTGCTTAATGACACAAGGGCGTATTCATTGTGGCCCATAGGAGAAAATGGTGTTTGTTCCTCTTGAGAATGAGGGAGGAAGAAAAGAGATTAGACAAGTAAGAATGTTCTTCATGGTAAAAATCAATGTCCCCACAACATTTTGTCACCATGGCTGCAGAAGCAGGCTCCCCTCCATGTTGTTTTGGTCCTTGGTTTGTTTAGGGGAACTTTCTGTTCTTTTTTGTTTTATGCTTCTTTTTTGTTGTTAAGATGGGTGGTTTTCCATATGTATATGAGAGGCATGTGCATGCTCACACAGGTTCACATATGTGACATGGCACAGCACATGTGTGTGGAGGCCAGAGGCCACTGTCAGGTGTCTCTCTCTGTAGCTCCACACTACATCTGGGAACTCAGGGTGAGCCTTGAACTCACGAGCCTATCCAGTCTAGCTAGCCAAGCTTGATCTAGGAATCCTGTCTGCTTCTACCAAATGGATGTAGTGTCTCCACCCCCTTTTTTAGGGAGAATAGGGTTCTGACTTTTGATCCTCAGGCTTTGTCCACTGACTAATCCATCTCTTGGGTGGCTGGGTGAGTAGTTGATATTTCTTTGGTTTTTATTTGCCAAGGTTCTATCACAAGGCACTTCAACAACTGTCTTTTGGGGAGATTCCTGCTGCTTTTCAAAAATGATATTTATTCTTTGAAATTTTCATATATACATATATATATATATATACATATACATATACATATACATATACATATACATATACATATATATTATACCTTTATGGCCCATCCCTCTGGAAGGTTCCATCCTATTGCTTGGAGAGTTAAGGTTTCTAACACATGAATTTGGAGAATACACATAAGTCACAACAATTTTAATTACTCCGTGGGCATGTCATTTCATGGTTGCAAGCTACAGCATCTGAACTTGATTTTAGTGATGACTAATAATAAAATAATCTAGTTACAACAAGCCAGGTTTTAGCACACACAGAGCGAGGGGGTTATTATTAATGTGTATGAGAGCGAGCACACATATAATATATATTGAAGTATATGTGCACATAGCATATGAGCACATAACATATATGTGCACAAAAACTTGAATATATATTTTATGTGTGTTCTCATACACATTAATGCATATATATTGTCTTACTCAGGGTTTCTATTCCTGCACAAACATCATGACCAAGAAGCAAGTTGGGGAGGAAAGGGTTTATTGAGCTTATACTTCCACACAGCTGTTCATTTCCAAAGGAAGTCAGGACTGAAACTCAAGCAGGTCAGGAAGCAGGAGCTGATGCAGAGGCCATGGAGGGATGTTCCTTACTGGCTTGCTTCCCCTGGCTTGCTCAGCCTGCTCTCTTATAGAACCCAAGAATACCAGCCCAGAGATGGTACCACCCACAAGGGGCCCTCTCCACTTGATCACTAATTGAGAAAATTCCCCACAGCTGGATCTCATAGAGGCATTTCCCCAACTGAAGCTCCTTTTCCTATGATAACTCCAGCCTGTGTCAAGTTGACACACACAAAAAAACCAGCCAATACATATATGGAGACCAGAGGACATCCTCTGACATCTATTTTTTTTAGATGGAGTCTCTCACTGACCTAGAACTCACCAAGTAACTGGGAATGGCTACCCCGTGAGTCCCAGAGATGTGCATGTATCTCTCTACCAGTTCTGTGATTACAAGGAAATGCTACTGTGCTGGCTAGTTTCATGTCACCTTGACACAAGCTAAAGTCATCTGAAGGAGGTTCCTCCGTAAAATCAGGCTGTAGGCAAGCCTAGGGCTTGACTGGGAAGGGCCCAGCACATTGTGGGCGGTGCCATCCCCGGGCTGGTGGCCCAGGGTTCTATAAGAAAGAAGGCTGAGAAGCCTTATTTGAGGAGCAAGTCAGTAAGCAACACTCCTCCGTGGCCTCTACCTCAGCTCCTACGTCCAGGCTCCTGCCCTATGTAAGTTCCTGTTCTGGCTTCCTTCGGTGATAGACTACAATGCAGAAGAGAAAGCCAACTAGACCCTTTCCTCTCTGTTTTTCTTTCATGGTGTTTCAACACAGCAATGGAAGCTCTGACTAAGGCAGTCACCAAGGCCATTTTTCTGTTGGATTTTGATTGTATAACCCAAGCCCTCAAACTTGCAAGGCAAGCACTCTAACAAATGAGCTTTCACCAGGTCCCAGTCTGAGAGTTTTGTGGAACTGGTATTAAAAATCAGCCTCTGGTTGGTCAGCAGAAGGCTCAATGATGGATAGGTCCCTTGAACACATCATTGCTAGGTGAGATAGGCACTCTTAAGTGGCTGGAGTCCTGAACTAGGTAAGGGGAGGAACTAATCCCCCCTCTCTCCCTCCCTCCATCCCACTCCTGGCTTCCTGACTGGATGCATTGTGAAGAGTTGTCTCAAGTTCCTGACTGCTGGGGACAGCATACACATAGACTGCCCACACCAGGCAAGGTGGAGACATCTCAGTAATCTGCAGCAGCTCTTTGTAAAAAGAAGTTGTTTCCATTTCTCCTAACCTTAGCTATGGACAACAGCTGCATAGATTTGTGCATGGCTGCTTTTCAGTGGGCCTTGGTGTGCATCATTACTCTATTATATCTGACTTGCCTACTCCTTTCTCCTTATGCTCTGGTGAATTATGTGAAACTAGATGTTTCTTGGTGTAATGATTCTTAAACAATCAGAATTGAGGTAGGGGGCAAAGCCCAGCACAGTCCTAATGGTCCAGGTGCAAGCTGTGCACTCTCATCTTGGAAACAATGCAATAATTGCACAATGGTAGTTTCGGGTTAATGTTTGACTTCCAAAGAAAGTTAGAAATTATTAGAAAATGAAGCAGAGCCAACATTGGGACCCTGAGAAAGGTAAAAGTTATTGAAGTTATTAAATAAGATTTGCACAACATTTGAGAGTGATTCCTGGATAAGAAAGTACGGTATGCATAAAATTACATGCTAGTAAAATTATGTCAAAACACGGAGACTCTTAGAAGAGTCATTGTGTGCAATGTGCAGAAGCAGAAAGCTAGTGAACTGCAGGGCTAAGGGTTAATTTGAGTCTTTCTGGCTACTGCCTGGAAGCTTTGCCCATGTCATTTATCATTAGAGCATCACAAGAAAATGCGTGTAGCTGACCTTGAAACTCTGACCTCTGAAGTATAATAAGTCAAAAGTTAAAGTTTACATTATGATAAGTTTGTAATTATTATTATTTTGGCCACAGACCTGGGAATAGGGGAAGCTTGAAACTTTGGGGCACAATTGTAATTCTTGATTCTTTATGGGATGCTGTCATTCTTTTGAATTTTGTTTGGCAATGATCATACAATGTTTCTTTTTCTACCTACTTTTGGAGTAACAATAAAAGACTGGGGCAAGGTAGAGGCAAGAAGAGAGAATGTGAAGTGTGTGTGCAAAGAGAGTGAAAATGTGAGTGAGTGTAGAGCGTGTGAAAGAGTGTGTGATTTGTGTAGAGGATTGTAGGTGTGTAGGAGATTGCACAGAGGTGTAGAGAGGTGTGGGAGTTCGAGAAAAGAATAATGCACAGGAAAAAAGCAGAGTGCTCAGGAAAACAAACAGCTACAAGCTGCCACCAAGAGAGCTACAGAGACAGACAGACAGACAGACAGACAGACAGACAGACAGACAGACAGACAGAGCCAGACAGAGAGATAGAGCAACCTCAAGCCTTGATGTTTGCCTGTC
Source organism: Apodemus agrarius (assembly GCA_964023405.1). Lineage (NCBI taxonomy): Eukaryota > Metazoa > Chordata > Mammalia > Rodentia > Muridae > Apodemus > Apodemus agrarius. The sequence goes on from OZ030028.1 coordinate 39,356,751, forward strand.
AGCTTGGGCCCGAAATACTTGTCTCTGCATGTTTATCATTCACCTTCGAGATACCCCTGCTTCCAATTGAGAACTCCAATCCTGTGTCAAGACTGGAGCCCGACACCTGGCACCACGATATTTCCACCAAAATGAACTGAAGCTTTGACCTGTGAGCTAAAGCAAAGCCTTCTTTCTCAAGTTGTTCCTGCCAACTCTCTTGTTCTAGCAACAAGGACACAGAAGAGGTGGTGCTGGAATTCTGGTATAAATGACTCCTGGGCTTTCTGTGGACTCTAAAGACATCTGTTATGTACTCTATAGACAGCTGGTAAGTTGACATCTGAGAATATGATTGACAGGAACCCCCTTGGATGATGGGAGCTTCCTCGTCCTCAGTTGTCCAATTATAAATGGATGTTATAATGTTTATGCCTTTCCCTTCCAGTGGTACCCAGAACTGATCACTCCCTGGTCTGTGACCTATAGTGGGCCTTGGGAGCTAGATCCATGAACCTGCCCATGCCACCTTTTACTAGGAAGAACGATGAACTTGCTTACCATTTAACCCCTGTGAAATGAGTTCAGTCAGTAGTTCAGAGAGGACAAGTTATAGAGTAACATCAAATTGCCTAATAGGTTTTTGTTATCAACAAGAAAAGATATGGAAGCTGATGAGATGGTTCAGGAGTTGAGAGCACATGCCATTCTTGTAGGGGACTTGACATGGCTCCTAGAACCCACAATGGTGGCTCACAACCATATGTAACTCCAGTTCCAGGGAACCCAATGTCCTCTTCTGATATCTCCTAGTATGGTGCACAGACATGGTGCAATTACATATGTACAAGTGAAACATTAATCTTCCAACTTTTTTCTGAGACAGGGTTTCTCTGTACTCATGAACTCACTCTGTAGATCAGGCTAGCCTTGAACTGCCTCTGCCTCCTGAGTGCTGGTATTAAAATTGTATGCCACCACTGTCTGTCTATATTTTTTAATATAAAAGAAGAAGCAATAATGGAGTAGACACAACCAGATATAACTCCTCCTTAGGCCCACAGGTGCTCAGGATATTCCACACCTCACAGCCACTTCAGCAGTTGATAAAGACCCAGGATGGGAACCAGAGTTGATTCCTGCTTAGCTCAAAACATACATCCACCATGATCAAGTAGGCTTCATCCCAGGGATGCAGGGATGGTTCAATATACGGAAATCCATCAATGTAATCCACTACATAAACAAACTGAAAGAAAAAAACCACATGGTCATCTCATTAGATGCTGAAAAAGCATTCGACAAAATTCAGCATCCTTTCATGCTAAAAGTCTTGGAAAGAGCAGGAATTCAAGGCCCATACCTATACACAGTAAAAGCAATCTACAGCAAACCAGTAGCCAACATCAAAATAAATGGAGAGAAACTTGAAGCATTCCCACTAAAATCAGGGACTAGACAAGGCTGCCCTCTCTCTCCATATCTTTTCAATATAGTACTTGAAGTTCTAGCAAGAGCAATTAGACAACATAAGGAAGTCAAAGGGATACAAATTGGAAAGGAAGAAGTGAAACTATCATTATTTGCAGACGATATGATAGTTTACCTAAGCGACCCAAAAAACTCCACCAGAGAACTTCTACAGCTGATAAACAACTTCAGCAAAGTGGCAGGGTATAAAATTAACTCAAGCAAGTCAGTGGCCTTCTTGTACTCAAAGGACAAGCAGGCAGAGAAAGAAATAAGGGAAATAACACCCTTCACAATAGCCACAAACAACATAAAGTATCTTGGCGTAACTCTAACCAAACAAGCGAAAGATCTGTACAACAGGAACGTCAAGTCCTTGAAGAAAGAAATCGAAGAAGACCTCAGAAGATGGAAAAATATTTCTTGCTCCTGGATTGGCAGGATCAATATAGTAAAAATGGCCATCTTGCCAAAAGCAATCTACAGATTCAATGCAATCCCCATCAAAATCCCAACTCAATTCTTCATAGATCTAGAAAGAGCAATTCTTAAATTCATCTGGAGCAACAAAAAAACCCAGGATAGCTAAAACTATTCTCAACAATAAAAGGACTTCTGGGGGGAATCAATATCCCTGACCTCAAGCAGTACTACAGAGCAATTGTGTTAAAAACTGCATGGTATTGGTACAGCAACAGGGAAGCAGATCAATGGAACAGGATTGAAGACCCAGAAATTAACCCACAGACTTATGGTCACTTGGTCTTTGATAAAGGAGCCACAACCATCCGGTGGAATAAAGATAGCCTTTTCAACAAATGGTGCTGGTTCAACTGGAGGTCAACATGCAGAAGAATGCGAATTGACCCACTCTTATCTCTTTGCACTAAGATCAACTCCAAGTGGATCAAGGACCTCCACATAAAACCAGACACACTGAAACTATTAGAAAAGAAACTTGGGAAGACCCTGGAGGACTTGGGCACAGGGGAAAAGTTCCTGAACAGAACACCAAGAGCTTATGCTCTAAGATCAAGAATCGACAAATGGGACCTCATAAAATTACAAAGTTTCTGTGAAGCAAAGGACACTGTCAGAAGGACAAACGGCAACAGGACAACAAAGTGGGAAAAGATCTTCACCAACCCCACATCCGACAGAGGGCTAATATCCAATATATACAAAGAACTCAAGAAGTTAGACCGCAAAGAAACAAATAACCCTATCAAAAAATGGGGCACAGAGCTAAACAAAGAATTTTCACCAGAAGAAATTCGGATGGCCGAGAAACACCTTAAAAGATGTTCAACATCATTAGTCATCAGGGAAATGCAAATCAAAACAACCCTGAGATTCCACCTCACACCAGTCAGAATGGCTAAGATTAAAAACTCAAGAGACAACAAGTGCTGGCGAGGATGTGGAGAAAGAGGAACACTCCTCCACTGTTGGTGGGATTGCAAAATGGTAAAACCGCTCTGGAAATCAGTTTGGCAGTTCCTCAGAAAATTGGGCATGTCACTTCCAGAGGACCCTGGCATACCACTCCTGGGAATATACCCAGAGGATTCCCCTGCATGCAATAAGGACACATGCTCCACTATGTTTATAGCAGCCTTGTTTATAATCGCCAGAAATTGGAAGGAGCCCAAATATCCCTCAAAGGAGGAATGGATACAGAAAATGTGGTATATTTATACAATGGAATACTACTCAGCAATTAAAAATAATGAATTCATGCAATTTGTAGGTAAATGGTTAGACCTGGAAAATATCATCCTGAGTGAATTAACCCAATCACAAAAGAATGCACATGAAATGCAATCACTGATAAGTGGATATTAATGAGCCCATAAGCCCTAAATGCTCAAGACACAATTAGCAAGTCAAATGACTCCCAAAAAGAAGAAAGGAGAGGAACCTGGGCCTCTAAAGAGGATTCCCCTACATGCAATAAGGACACATGCTCCACTATGTTTATAGCAGCCTTGTTTATAATAGCCAGAAATTGGAAGGAGCCCAAATATCCCTCAAAGGAGGAATGGATACAGAAAATGTGGTATATTTATACAATGGAATACTACTCAGCAATTAAAAATAATGAATTCATGCAATTTGTAGGTAAATGGTTAGACCTGGAAAATATCATCCTGAGTGAATTAACCCAATCACAAAAGAATGCACATGAAATGCAATCACTGATAAGTGGATATTAATGAGCCCAGAAGCCCTAAATACTCAAGACACAAATAGCAAGTCAAATGATTCCCAAGAAGAAGAAAGGAGAGGATCCTGGGCCTCTAAAGATTGCATCCAGTTTAGTAAAGAAACCGAGGGGGGAGAGGGAATGATTGGGGAACAGTTGGGGGGGAGAGGAACTATGGGAACTATGGTGGGTGGGAACTGGGAAAGGGGAAAGCCTTTGGAATGTAAACATAGAATATAGAAAATAAAAAAAATATCCTCCCCAAAAAAACATGCATCACAAGTGACATAGGGGCTTCAGAGGGAGCTATAGCTCCAGTAGCTCCAATGGTCTGAGGATTGAGAATGATAATCATATCTGACTCCGAGTGAAGCCCACAGGAGAGAAGAGAGGGAAAGCTGCAGACACAGACAAGTGTCAACAAATTCAGGAGGACTCAAATCACATCCACATTCTATCTGACCGCCACAGAATAAAAGTGGACTTTAATAACCACAGAAACTACAAGAAAGTATACATACTCGTGCGACCTACACAACACATGGCTGAGTGGCAGTTGGGCCAAAAAGAAATCAAGAAGGAAAAGTCTGAATTCCTAGAAATGAATGAGAATGAAGACACAGCACACCCAAATATACAGAATGAAAACACGACATACCCAAATATACAGAACACAGTGAAGTCATCCTGCAAGCACACAAACATATGCAACACAATGAGGGCATCCTATGAGCAAGGTTACAGCACTAAGTGCCTATGTCAATACACCGAAGGAATCTCATATTAACAACATAATGAGGCACTTGGAGTCCTTAGATAAATAAAAACAAACAGGATCCAAGAACCAAGAACAGTAGACAGAAAGAAATCATCAAAATCAGGGATGGACTTAATAAAATAGGAATATATGTGCACAAACTAGTTTAGAATAGAAAGTGGCTACTAGCCAACCTTGTCTGCAGGGTTATGCACTTGAGATTCTTTAATAAACAGAGAGTAAAACACAGAGATGAACCCTCACACAGCCTTTGTTGACAAAAGACAAATGTAGACATCAGGTAATGCTAAGACTGGGATAGTGGGTTATGCCTATAATCCCAGGACTTAGGAGCTAGAGATTGAAGGAGCTTAGTGAGTTCAAAGTCAACCTAGTTTTTATATCAAGTACTAGGCCAACCAAAACTCTACAAAAAATACTGTCTTAGAACAAGGGGTACAGAGGGTGCATTGAGATTTATAAACCATTTTCTATGATTATTCAGCATACCTAGCACTCTGGGAGAATTTATTTTTAAAAAAACTGTCAAATTTTCACGTCTCTAAGTCACCAGTACTCATTTGGAAAAGCAAGGATTATTATTTATCACGTGCACTTACAGACTTTTGAAGGCTTGTCAGAAAAAAGAAAGTATACATACTATATATTGAAACTTGAAGTGCTACCCTTTTTTTTACTTTGTCCCATGAGAGTTGATATGTGGGAAGTTTAATCCCAAATCTGATGATATCAAGAGATAGTGAGACCTTGAAATTGGGAGAGCCTGTGGAGAAGCCATTCCTGGAGGTCCCTGAGATCTGACCTTCTGCCTTAGCCAGGGGACACCCTGAGATTCTGCTCCCTGCTTTCCAGCTGATCAATCCTCAGATGCAATCGCAGTTCCCATGGACTCAAGCAGAACTGGTATGAGTGGCAGACAGAGGCATTTGCATGGTGTTTGCTTTTTCAGACACACAGAATAACTCTGATTGAGTTGTGGTGGTTTTCATCAAAATTTCCAGGATATCCTGGGAGGTCATATAGATGCTTGCTGTTCAAACAATTAAATATAGATTATATGCCTATAATAATATATATATACACATGTATTAATATATACATATAATTTACGTTTATAGGTTCTGTGAAGTTGGTTTACTGCTCCTTGTATGTCCTGCTGCCTGTGTGACCAGGGGTAGGTGAGTCAACTCACATCCCACAAGCCACATGCACCCACAGTAAATCTGAATGTAGCCCAACACAAAACATTGAACTTATTTAAAGACTTTTTAAGCTCAGGGATTAGCAGGGAATTCCAATTTCTTGTAACTCAGTTCATGGGCTCTGGCATGAGTTTGCAGATGGCAATCTTCTGTCACCGTGTCAAACAGTTGGCTCAGCTGCACTGTGACAATTTCAGCATCAGCACATCAGTTCTTTTCTCTATGTGACCTTGAGGAACACAGTTAGTCATTAGCTATGCCAGCAAGAATCTTTATCTCAGACCACGACTCCCACACATTTGTTCATTTCAGTGGTTGATTTGGTCTGGTATGGTTTGCTTTTTCCCAGACAGTGTTTCTCTGCATAGCCTTCGATATCCTGGAACTCATTCTTTAGACCAGAATGGCCTTTAACCAAGAGATCATCCTGCCACTTGTCTTATGACTTCTATATAGGCACTGTGATGGATATGCATGTGTGGGAACACACCAAAATATAAATTTAAATGCTAATAATAAAATGGAAAGCCATGAGGAAGACATTCTTATGTCAACCTCTGGCCTCCATACATGTGCAAACACATAAACATACAGCACACACACAAATCGTGGCAGAATGAATGTATATGTTTCCAAGCAATGGGAATGATTCCAAGTACAGAATGGTTAGCTCTCTTCTGTACTTAAAATAGAAACAAGACCTAAAGCAGATTCATATCCAGTGACTAAGAAGGTCAGAAAGATTTAGTTCTCTGGTGTCTGGTAGACATGACATGATTACACTCATGAAGTCACAGAAGCTATGGTTACTTGTACAAGACCCACCCAAGATCAAGGCAGTCGACATCCCAACAGGGGCTGCCAGGACACTTGAGCCTTCACTACACAGCTGAGGAGCTTGTGATAGTTGATGGCTGCTAGAGGAAGGAGAGTCAGTTTTTCCTCCAAGGATGCAGCCCCAGATAGTAGCCTCTGCTCCAATGGATGATCCCAATCTGTGCACACATGGACAGTGCTAAATAGTCTTGTGTTATGAACAGAAAAGAAGACATAAAGTTGGGGGTAGATTTGGGGAGAGCATCCAAATAATTTTATGTGGAGAGTAGGGGATGTATACAAACAAAATATATTATGTACACATATAAAATTCTCCAAAAATAAAACATGGAGTAGGCTTGACATCCAAATAATAATGTCATTGGTTACTCTCATTTGTGTCATAGTTGCTCTGGTGGGCATGTCTTTCAGTCAAGTAATTACTGTAGCTCAGAAGTTCACAGTCGGGTGAGAATGATGATTACTTTTCCTACAGAGTATTGTGTATAGTAGTGGATGAAATTTAAGGGTCTGATGTTCTTAGAATCCACCTTTCTGAAGATCTCTACAGAACTCCTTGAGGAAAAGTCACACTCCAGTTACGACTGCATCCCATGCACAACCTTTAGAACAATGGTTCTTGCTGGTTGAAGAAGTCCTTGCATGCTTAATTTCACAGGTATCTGCAAACGGAGAAGAATATTGTGAACCAGTGAATGAACCAACAACATAACCACAAGAAAAGGAAAAAAAAACAGTGTTTGGAAAAGTATGATATGCAGAAACAAAAAAAGCTACATTTAAAGTAATATGTTTTCACTTTCTTTTTCTCCATGCAGTCTCACATGGATGGGAAGAATATGCTTCCAAACACACATTACATAAAATGGTGATTGAGAATCTACAGTATTCAGAACCTGCAGCAACTTATACTGGTTTGTACTAATATTCTGTGTTGACTTAGAATAAAACAAATGAGTTTCACATTTTTAACGTTATTCTTAGTCTTCATGTCATATTAATTTTTTTAATCATGAAAAGTTACTTTTGGTTTTGAAACTTGCAAGGTAGCCATGTGAGGATACATTTCAACCTTATTAACAATCCTCAGCTCCAGGATCATGTATCTCCACTACAGTCAGCGTGTTCAGGGCAAGCATCTGGAAGAGACATATGTTACTTGCTTCCCTAGCATCTATTCTTGGCTTCCAAGGATGTGGTAAAAGGGAATGTCCGACTCCACAGCGTTTTCAATAATATTTTAGCATCATACTCTTTAGTAATGAATGGGGAAAGCTTCCAATAGACAAATCTTCTAGTCAGAGAAAAAGGGAGGGGAGCAATGTTGTCATGGAGACAGAGAAGTGTCAACTTTAAGATGACTGGCGCTTGCCATTTTGCTAAATGAGAACAATCCCAGACCCCATATGAGTTTTAAAGCTCTTCTGTAATGAAAATGTACATTCACAGGTAGAGAATATTGTGAAAGGAGGGTTTCGGTGAGCTGTGGAAGAAGAAGGCAACACACAACAAACACTGAAGACATGACCATTGCACCTCTGCATGGCACATGACATACCCAATCTCCAATGGGCATGACTAGATTTCCACACTGGTCTCCTCTGACTCTTCATAATCCTAAATTCTATAATATACAGACCTAGAACAAAGGGCCCCTTAACTAATACCTGGATACAAATAGCTCAGATATCCAGAAAACAAATTATTAGACCTCAAACACACATTAATATTTTTATACATAGAACCTTCAGTTGGAAAAAAGTCTGCCATAAAACACTGCTTATAGAGATATTTTTCTCCCTTACCTGTGTTTCCTTACAAGGCTGGAAGGAGAAGGTCTGCAGAACTTTAGTGAGAGCAAGTTTCATATTAATGAGAGCAAACCTCATGCCAATGCAGTTCCTGGGTCCATTTCCAAAGGGTAGATATACATAAGGATCAATGCTGGCCTTGCTCTCCTTGCTGAACCTGGGGACACAATAAGTGACTAGTTGACAGAGTATGAAAGCATAAGGGCTACACATGTGAAGCTGCCTTTTGACATCTAACCAGTGACTTTGGGAAACTAACAGGTACTTTGGGAAAGGTTCAAAGTTTCTATTTGCAGGTATTTGGCTCTGAGAATTTTACACTACATATCCCTTCAATTCCCCTTCTTATAAGACTCTCCATGTGGTTGACATAAGATAAATGCTGTTTAAAAAGGCAGCATTGTGTGGGCACAAACTAGTATAATGGTGGTATTATGGGTAGGGGAAACAGACCATTTTCTGATTGGTTGAAGGGCCAGTTCACTGGGAAAAGTAATGTTTCCCACTGAAAATCTGGTTAAAATCCCACGGTTGCAGACATCATAGAGAAGAATGTAGTGTTGTTGTTTTGCTACTTGGGCATGATACCAAAATGCCTTCTAAATATTTCTCTTTACACACAAAAAAATTAGTGCTGATCTCAGCCTTGGTCAGAAAAGCTTAAGTTTACAATGGGAAACAGCATAGAAACTCATGATTGGTCATAATAATGAGAAGTGGTGGTAGAGAGCTCAGCCCCTCCAAGGCTCATGAAACATGACAGAAGAAGAGGAAGAAAAAATTTAAGAACCAGGGCATGAAATGGATGCTGAGAAGGCTTGTCTTCTGGACATGACACTCTCATTGTACTCATGAACTCATAGCAGCTGTGGACACCTCCACAAGTCTAGACACATCAACAATCCATTATGGGAGGGAAACTGAGTTCATGAGATGCCACCTCACTAAGGAGTTGTTGACAATAAATGCTTGGTAGACAATGGAGAAGGTTTTCTTCAATGGTGCAGCCACTGGTGAGTTGACCAGTCACCAGGACATAAGGCTTACAACTATGCTTATGCAAGCAGCCCTAAATAAACTCACAAGTCACGAAAAAATAAAAAATACATAAATACAGAAGGAGGACTGGTTGAAGACAGACTGGGATTCCACATGAGTGGGAGGGAGAAGAGGCAGGGCAATGTGAAATGAAAATGATCAGAACTCATTATCCATTCATGAGATTGTCAAAAAATAGAAAAGAATGGAATGATATCTTTTATAACTTTATATATTCTTTGTTTATATTCCAAATGATTTCCCCTTTCCCGGTTTCCCCTCCCCATAAGTCCCATAAGCCCTCTTCCCTCCTCCTGTTTGTAAGGAGCCATTCTAAGCTACATGGCCACAAACACTCAGCCCTGAGATGGCTGTTGCAGGGTTGTGAGATTGTTAAACAAAAGCCTTTCCCACAAATTGATGGCACAGAAGACTCCAGGAACTGACCAGCCATAAATGATAAGGGGCATCCCTGGATAATCTCCACCAAGCCCTGAGCCATTTGGTCTGGCATCATCCTGTCTTCATCTCCTAGATGAGTCTCACCGGTCGCCTCTGCTCTCACCGCCTGAATGCCTTAATTAACTACTGGAGTGGAAGCATCTCACAGTGCTGCTATCTCACCTTCTTTGATCTGCCATACCAGGAACTGGCTGAAGCAATAAACTGATTATTTAGATACCAGACCTCCTTACAGGAACCAGTTAATTGACAAACTGGCCTTCAAAGTGTCCTTATCGCTCATCCCAAGACATCTCATTTGGCTGTTTCAAGATTTGCTGCCTTTGTCTCACTTCCCCTTCTTACTGCTTATAAGCCATTGCTTTCCAAATCTTAGATGGACTCTGACTAAAGCCTGTTGAACGCAGGGTCCGGGTTCTTTCTCTCCCCCCTCCATGACTCCTAGGTAGCACCTCTCCGGGGACCCTGGAATAACTGGACCTGCCAGTCGGGGACACCTGTTCTCTAATCAACCCCTTCCTACTTCTCTGTCTCAGTATTCCCCTACAATGCTGCATCAAGACTTTCCAGAACCAGGGCCCTCTCCTTCCTTCTTCTTCAGAATGATTTGATAGGTGAATTGTGTCTTGGGTATTCAGAGCTTCTGGGATAATATCCACTTATCAGTGACTGCATTCCTTGTGTGTTCTTTTGTGATTGGGTTACCTCACTTAGGATGATATTTTCCAGATCCAACCATTTGCCTAAGAATTTCATGAATTCATTATTTTTAATTGCTAAGTAGTATTCCATTGTGTAAATAGACCACATTTTCTGTATCCATTCCTCTATTCAGGGACATCTGGGTTCTTTCCAGCTTCTGGCTATTATAAACAATGCTGCTATGAACATAGTGGAGCATGTGTCCTTGTTGCATGACGGGGAATCCTCTGGGTATATGCCTAGGAGTGGTATAACAGGGTCCTCCGGAAGTGTCATGTCCAGTTTTCTGAGGAACCACCAGACTGATTTCCAGAGTGGTCCGATAGAGGAACTACGTCTTTAAACACCAAAAATCCATTTGGGATGATGCTGTGTCCCAACTCTGAAAAGCACATTTCATTTCAACTGCAGGAAAAGTGGGTTCCTGACCCACACTTAAGTGGCTCATTAACTACTTCAGGAAGGAGGGAAACATTCTGTATCTAATTAGTCATACTTTCTTCCCATCTCACTTCCCCCCTCCTCTCTTTGCTTCTTTTTCTGCCTTCTCCTCACAGAATGCAAATGGATGCAAAATCACACTCAGACCATGCTCCTATAAGAGGCATCATAGCATACACAGGCCTGCAGAGTACAGAGTGGGTCCCTGCCCATGAGGTTCTGGTACCTTTCAGGGCAGAATTCCTCAGGCTGTGGCCAGTGCTGTGGGTCATGCTGAACAGCATAAGACGGAATCATCACTGTTGACCCTTTGGGGATAAACACACCATCGATTTCAACATCTTTCTTGGAGACTCTCTCTAGTCTATTCGCAATGGGATATAATCTGAGGGTTTCATTCAGCACCATATCCAGGTATTCCATCTCCATCACAACATCATAGGTGGGAGGTGCCTGGAAAGAAAGAAAAGGATTTGTGCTGAGATTTTAGATTAACTTTCAACTGTGGCTAGTGTTGAATTCTTAGTGCCCCTAAGTCAAGCTCAGCAGCTCAAAGGATTTAGTTACTACTTACAATTCATTTTAAAGCATTTTGAGTAGTTTTAATCCATATATGTAGATGTTTTGCTTTTATATGCTTATGTACACGACATGAGTACTGTGCCCACAGAAGCCAAAAGAGGGCATCAGATCTCCTGTAACTAGAGTTAGAGCAGTTGAGAGCTACCGATCCTATGGAAGAGCAGCCAGGGCTTTTAACCATGGTGCCATCTCTCAAGCTCTTTACAAAGTAGAATAACTGTCACTTGGGGCCTGGAAGATGCTCAATTAGTGAAGTTTCAACTATGCAAGCCTGATGATGAGAGCTCAGATACAAATCATTTATAAAGCCTAACCCAGTGGCATCCATCTATAATCCCAGCAGTAGGTAGACTGAGACAGGGTATGCCTGGTTCTTCTTGGCTAGAAAACCTAATTGATAAGCTCCAGGTTTGGTAAGAGAGCCTGTATCATAAAACATGGTGGAGAGTGATTTAGAAATGTACACAAAGTAGGTCAATGCACACACACACACACACACACACACACACACACTGAGAGAGACACAGAGAGAAAAGTTGGCTCATGATTTAGACACCAAGGCTCACACTTTGGCTTCTTCTCCTATAACTATTAACAGATAGAATCAGGCACAGAGCTGAGTCAACCCATGCAGCTTAATCAAGGCCCAGGCTAGGCTCTCTCAGTGCACAGCTGGGACAGCACAGCAGATCCAGAAGCATCACTGAACCCTGCAGAGAGCCATATGGTAAGTGCATGTCTTTATCATCACACAGGTTGTGTGAATGTTGCTTGCCTGATCCTAGGGAACAGACACTCCAGGACCAGCCCTGTGTCACAACAACCTTCTGTTGCCATGAGAGGATTTACTGCCCATTTCTCCTTCTCTGTCCCTTTTATAATTTCTAAATGGTGCTGGGATAATCCAGTGCTTGTGCTCTTGTTAAAAATTGTCAAGAGCTGCTGAGACATCTCAGAGAGCAAAGTCACCTGCCACTGAGATCCCTGACCTGATTAGGACCCTTAAAACTCATGTAGTAGAAAGAGAGAACACATTCCTTCAGATAGAAATTCACACTGTTGTTATGCTGTCATCTCTATTCCAACCTTTAGGACAATGGTGTTTTCCTACTTAAAGAAGGCCTGTCCAGGATTCAGTCCAGAGGCCTCTGTCAAGAACCTTCTGATCTCTGCCTCTGGATTGGGGACACCCTCAGCTATAGCATGCCATCTCCAAGCAGTGCAGGAAGCCAGATATACACGCAGCAGCCAGCTAGAAAGAGGCAGCCTGCACACGTGAGTCCGGCCCCGCAGAGCGGAGGATCCAGTCAGGAGGCTTCTGGCAAGAGCCTTCCAGTTTCTGCCTCTGGACCAGGAACACCCTCAGGCACAGCATGCCATCTGTAAGCAGTGCAGGAAGCCACCTATAACCCAGCAGCCTGCGAGGAGGAGACAACCAGCGCAACTTGCATCCAGAGCTGATGGGACCACAGAGATCCTCTGTTTGGAGCCATCTTTTCTGACTTTGAGAAGGGGTACTCACCCATCTTGGCTCCCCGATGACAGAGAGATCTGACAACACCAGGCTCACAGGAGGTTCAAACACTAGCCAGTGACAACAAGACCAACTAACTCCAGAGATAACAAGATGGCAAAAGGCAAACATAGGAACATTAGTAACAGAAATCAAGGCAACATGGCAGCATCTGAACTCAATTTTCCAACCACAGCAAGTCCTGGATACCCCAACACACCAGAAAAACAAGATTTGGATTTTAAAAGCACTGGTCATGATGCTGCTAGAGGAACACAAAAAGGACATAAATAAATATCTTAAAGAAACACAGGGGAACATGAATTGGTTAGAAGCCCTTACAATGGAAACACAAAAATCACTTAAAGAAATTCAGGAGAATTTGGGTCAATGGATAGAAGCCAATAAAGCAGAAATGCAAAACATCACTTACAGAAATGCAGAAGAAATTGAGTTACAGGAAAACACAAACAAAGAAGTGAAGAAACTGAGAAAAACCATCCAGAATCTAAAAACAGAAGTAGAAACAACTAAGAAATCACAAAGGGAGACAACGTTGGAGATGGAAAACCTTGGGAAGAAATCAGGAACCATAGATGCAAATATCAACAACAAAATACAAGACAAAGAAGAAAGAATCACAGATGCTGAAGATACCATAGAAACCATTGACACAACAGTCAAAGAAAATGCAAAATGCAAAAAGCTTGTAATCCAAAACATACAGGAAATCCAGGACACAATGAGAAGACCAAATCTAAGGATTATAGCTATAGATGAGAGTGAAGAGTTACTTCTGCCTGTTGACTCAATTTCTTCTGCAAATGTACTAAATAAAGAGACTATTAAAGGCAGTAAGAGAAAAAGGCCAAGTAACATATAAAGGAAGACCTATCAGAATTACACCAGACTTCTCACCAGAGACCATGAAAGCTAGAAGATCCTGGGTGGATCTAATGCAGACCTTAAGAGAACACAAACGTCAGCCAAGACTACCCAGCAAAACTCTCAATCACCATAGATGGAGAAACCAAAATATTCCATGACAAAACCAAATTTACACAATATCTTTCCACAAATCTAGCCCTACAAAGGATAATAGGAGGAAAACACCAATACAAGGAGGGAAACTACACCCTGGAAAAAGCAAGATAGTAACCTTCTTTCATTAAACCCAAAAGAAGATAACCACTCAAATATAAAAATAACATCAAAAATAACAGGAAGTAATAACCACTATTCCTTAATATCTCTTAACATCAATGGACTCAACTCCCCAATAAAAAGACATAGACTAACAGACTGGATACAGAAACAGGACCCTACATTTTGCTGCATACATGCCTCTATCAGATTACTATGGAGTAAGAGTGGTCTTCAATAGCAACAAAAACAACAGAAAGCCCACATACACATGGAGACTGAATAATACTCTACTCAATGATACCTTGGCCAAAGAAGAAATAAAGAAAGAAATCAAAGACTTTTTAGAATTTAATGAAAATGAAGGCACAACATACCCAAATCTATGGGACACAATGAAAGCAGTGCTAAGAGGAAAACTCGTAGCCCTGAGTGCCTCCAAAAAGAAATGGGAGAGAGCATACACTAGCAGCTTAACAGAACACCTGAAATCTCTGTGTCTTTCTAATTTACCCAGGAGGAGTAGTAGACAGGAAATCATCAAACTCAGGGATGAAATCAATCAAGTGGAAACAAAGAGAATCATACAAAGAATCAAGAAAACCAAGAGCTGGTTCTTTGAGAAAATCAACTCGATAGATAAACCCTTAGCTAGACTAACCAAAGGGCACAGAGACAGTATCCAAATTAACAAAATAAGAAATGAAAAGGGAGATATAACAACAGAAACTGAGGAAATTAAAAAAATCATCAGATCCTACCACAATAGCCTATACTCAAAACAACTGGAGAATTGGGAGGAAATGGACAATTTCCTAGACAGATACCAATACCAAAATTAAATTAAATCAGGATCAAATAGATCATCTAAACAGTCTCATAAAACCCAAAGAAATAGAAGGGGTCATAGAAAGTCTTCCAACCAAAAAAAAAGCACAGGACCAGATGGTTTTAGTGCAGAATTCTATCAGACCTTCTAAGAAGACCTAACACCAATACTCTTCAAACTATTCCACAAAATAGAAAGAGAAGGAACACTACACAACTCATTCTATGAAACTGAGAAAGAGAACTTCAGACCAATTTCCCTTATGAACATTGGTGCAAAAATACTCAATAAAATTATTGCCAAACAAATCCAAGAACACATCAAAATGATCACTCACCAAGTAGGCTTTATCCCAGGAATGCAGGGATGGTTCAATATATGGAAATCCACTATATAACAATCCACTACATAAACAATCTCAAAGAAAAAAAACACATGGTCATTTCATTAGATGGTGAAAAAGCATTTGACAAAATTCAGCATCCTTTTATGCTAAAAGTCTCAAAGAACAGGAATTCAAGGCCCATACCTAAACATAGTAAAAGCAATATACAGCAAACCAGTAGCAAACATCAAACTAAATGGAGAGAAACTTGAAGCAATCCCACTAAAATCAGGGACTAGACAAGGCTGTCCCCTCTCTCAATATCTCTTCCATATAGTACTTGAGGTACTAGCTAGGGCAATTCAACAACATTAGGAAGTCAACGGGATGCAAATAGGAAAGGAAGAAGTCAAACTATCACTATTTGCAGATAATATGATAGTATACTTAAGTGACCAAAAAACTCCACCAGAGAACTCCTACAGCTGATAAACAACTTCAGTAAAGTGGATGGTTATAAAATCAGCTCAAGCAAATCAGTAGCCTTCCTATACTCAAAGGATAAGCAGGCTGAGAAAGAAATTAGGGAAATGACACCCTTCACAATAGCCACAAACAATATAAAGTATCTTGGTGTGACTCTAACCAAACTAGTGAAAGAACTGTATGGCAAGAACCTCAGGTCTCTGAAGAAGGAAATGGAAGACCTCAGAAAATGGGAAAATCTTCCATACTCATGGGTTGGCAGGACTAATATAGTTAAAATGGCAATCTTGCCAAAAGCAATATACAGATTCAATGCAATCCCCATCAAAATCCCAACTCAGTTCTTCGTAGAGTTAGAAAGAGCAATTCTCAAATTCATCTGGAATAACAAAAAACCCAGGATAGCTAAAACTATTCTCAACAGTAAAAGAACTTCTGGGGGAATCCGTATTCCGTACCTCAAGCAATACTATAGAGCACTAGTGTTAAAAACTGTATGATATTGGTACAGTGACAGGCATGTGGATCAATGGAATAGGATTGAAGACCCAGAAATGAACCCACACATCTATGGCCAATTGATCTTTGCCAAAGGAGCTGAAAACATCCAGTGGAAAAAAGATAGCCTTTTCAACAATGGTCCAATTGGAGGTCAGCATGCAGAAGAATGTGAATTGATCCATTCTTATCCTCTTGTACTAAGCTCAACTCCAAGTGGATTAAGGACCTCCACTTAAAGCCAGACACACTGAAACTAATAGAAAAGAAACTGGTGAAGACCCTGAGGACATCAGCACAGGGGGAAATTTCCTGAACAGAACACCAATAGCTTATCTCTCAGATCAATAATTGACAAATGGAACCTCATAAAATTACAAAGTTTCTGTAAGGCAAAAGATACCATCAAAAGGACAAATCAGCAACCAACAAATTGGGAAAAGATCTTCACCAACCCTACATATGACAGAGGGCTAATATCCAATAAATATAAAGAACTCAAGAAGTTAGACCCCAGAAAACCAAATAACCCTACCAAAAAATGGGGTACAGGGCTAAATAAAGAATTTTTACCCGAAGAACCTTAGAATTCTTCAGGTGAAAATTCTTTATGGTTGAGAAGCACCTTAAGAAATGTTCAACATCATTAGTCATTAGGGAAATGCAAATCAAAACAACCCTGAGATTTCACCTCACACCAGTCAGAATGCCTAAGATTAAAAACTCAGGAGACAGCAGGTGTTGGCAAGGATGTAGAGAAAGAGGAACACTCCTCTACTGCTGGTGGGATTGCAAGCTGGTACAACCACTCTGGAAATCAGTCTGATGGTCCCTCAGAAAACTGGGAACCACACTTCCAGAGGACCCTGCTATACCACTCCTGGGCATATACCCAGAGGATTCCCCAGCATGCAATAAGGACACATACTTCACTATGTTCATAACAGCCCTATTTATAATAGCCAGAAGCTGGAAAGAACCCAGATGTTCCTCAATGGAGGAATGGATAAAAAAATGTGGTATATATACACAATGGAGTACTATTCAGCCATTAGAAACAATGAATTCATAAAATTCTTAGACAAATGGATGGAGCTGGAGAACATCATGAGGTAACCCAGTCTCAAAAGAACACTCATGGTATGCACTCACTGATAAGTGGATGATATTAGCCTAGAATTTTGAAATACCCAAGACACAAACCACATATCAAATGATGTCCAAGAAGAAGGAAGGAATGGCCCCTGGTTCTGGAAAGGCTCAGTGCATCAGTGTATGGGAATACCAGAACAGGGAAGTGGGAAGGGGTGGATAGGGGAACAGGGGGAGGGAAAAGGGCTTATGGGACCTTCAGGGAGTGGGGAGCCAGGAAAGGGGAAATCATTTGAAATGTAAACAAAGAATATATTGAATAAAAAAGAAGGCCTGTCCATAAACACCAGGGAAATGTTGAGCAGACACAGTGAGAGGGAATGAGTGAATCATACTCAGCTCTAGAAGAAAATATGTTCATTAAAAACAAATGTGCTTCATAAACACTTCAAGACCACTTGACCGTCATTCTTTTTTATTTCCTTTTCATCTTTTCATTTTTTCCTTTTTTAATCAGATATTTTCTTTATTTACATTTCAAATGTTATCCCATTTTCACATTTCCCCTCTGAAAATCCCCTCTCACATCCCCCTCCCTCTGCTGACTAACCTACCCACTCCTACTTCCCTGACCTGACATTTCCCTACACTGGAGCAATGAACCTTCACAGATCCAAGGGCCTCTCCTCTCGCTGATGTCCGACCAGGCCATCCTCTGTTACATATGCAGCTGAAGCCATGGGTTCCTCCATGTGTACTCTTTGGTTGGTGGTTAAGTCCCTGGAAGTTCTGGGGATACTGGTTGGTTCATATTGTTATTCCTCCTATGGGGCTGCAATCCCCTTCAGCTCTTTGGGTCCTTTTTCCAGTTCCTTCAGTGGGGACCCTGTGCTCAATTCTATGGTTGACTAGGAGCATCCCCCACCCTGTATTTGTCAGGCACTGGCAGGGCCTCTCAGGAGACACCTAGATCAGGCTCCTGTCAGCTAGTACTTGTTGGAATCCACAATAGTTTCTGGGTTTGGTAACTGTATATGGGGTGAATCCCCAGGTGGGGCATTCTGTAGATGGTCTTTTCTTCAGTCTCTACTCCACACTTTGTCTCTGTATTTCCTCCCATGGGTATTTTGTACCTCTCCTGAGAAGGACCAAAGTAAATCCAAATGGAGAGAAACTTGAAGGAATCCCACTAAAATCAGGTACTAGAAAAGAATGTCTACTTTCTTCCCACCTGTTCAATACAGAATTCGAAGTTCTAGCCAGAGCTATTAGACAACAAAAGAAGGTCAAATGGATACAAATTGTAAAGCAAGTAATCAAAGTATAACTATTTGCAGATGATATAATAGCATACTTAAGTGACCCCAATAATTAACACAGAGAACTCCTAAAACAGACAAACAACTTCAGCAAAGTGGCTGGGTATAAAATTAACTCAAAAAAAATCAGTAGCCTTCCTATATTTAAAGGATAAAGAGGCTGAGAAAGAAATTAGGGAAATGACACCCCTCCCAACAGTTACAAATAATATAAAATACCTTGGACTCTAACTAAGCAAGTGACAGATCTGTATGACAAGAGCTTCAAGTCTCTGAAGAAAGAAATTGAAGAATATCTCAGAAGATGGAAAGATCTCCCATGCTCATGGATTGGCAGGGTTAATATAGTAAGAATGGTCATTTTTCTGAAAGCATTCTACAGATGAAATGCAATTCCCATGAAAATTCCAACTCAATTCTTCATAGAGTTAGAAATAGAAATTTCCAAATTTATCTAGAATAACAAAATAGCCAAGATATTGAAAACTATTCTCAAAAACAAGATCCTCTGTCAGAATCACCATCTTTGACCTCAAACTAAACTACAGAGCAATCGTGATAAAAAACTGCATTGTATTGGTACTATGATAGGCATAGAGATCAATGGAATAGAACTGAAGACCCAGAAATGAACCCACACACCAATGGACACTTGATCTTTGACAAAGGAGTTAAAACCATCCAGTGGAAAAAAGACATTTTCAACAAATGGTTCAACTGGCAGTCAACAGGCAGAAGAAGGCAAATTGACTCATTCTTATCTCCTTGTACAAAGCTCAAGTCCAATTGTATTAAGGACCTCCACATAAAACCAGATACTCTGAATCTAGTAGAAGAGAAAATGGGGAAGAGCCTGAAGCACATGGGCACAAGTGAAAAATTTCCTGAATAAAACATCAATAGCTTATGATCTAAGATCAATAATTGACAAATGTGACCTCATAAAATTGCAAAGCATCTGAGAAACACCCAAAGAAATGTTCAACATCCTTAGTCATCAGGGAAATGCAAATCAAACAACCCTGAGATTTCACCTCACACCAGTCAGGATGGCTAAGATCAAAATCAAAAACTCAAGAGACAGCAGGTGCGGTTGAGGATGTGAAGAGGAACACTTCTCCACTACTGCTGGGATTACAATACTGGAAATCAGTATTGTTGTTCTCAGAAAACTGGGGGCAATACTACTGGAGGACCCTGTTATACCATTCCTGG
This sequence comes from Apodemus agrarius, assembly GCA_964023405.1. Lineage (NCBI taxonomy): Eukaryota > Metazoa > Chordata > Mammalia > Rodentia > Muridae > Apodemus > Apodemus agrarius. Next base: position 39,376,679 of record OZ030028.1, read on the forward strand.
GCTTATACCCAGAGGGTTCCCCAGCATGTAATAAGGACACATGCTCCACTATGTAAATAGCAGCCTTATTTATAATAACAAGAAGCCGGAAAGAACCAAGATGTCCCTCAACAGAGGAATGGGTACAGAAAATGTGGTATATTTATACAATGGAATACTACTCATCTGTTAAAAACAATGAATTCATGAAATTCTTGGGCAAATGGTTGGAACTGGAAACTATCATCCTAAGCGAGGTAACCCAGTCACAAAAGAATACACATGGTATGTACTCACTGATAAGTGGATATTAGCCCAGAAGCTTGGAATACCCAAGACACAATTCACATATCAAATGATACCCATGAAGAAGGAAGAACAAAGTAAGGATACTCTTTGTATACTCTGGTCCTTCTTAAAAGGGGGAACACAATACCCATGGAAAGAGATACCAAAACAAAGTATGGAGAAGATACTGAAGGAAAGACCATCCAGAGACTACCCCACCTAGTGATCCATCCCATATACAGTTACAAAACTCAGACACTATTATCCATGCCCAAAATTACTTGCTGATTGGAGCCGGATATAGCTGTCACCTGGGAGGCTCTTCTTGTGCATGACAAATACAGAGGGGACACTCTGAGCACAGGGTTCCCAATGGGGGAGCTAGAGAAAGGACCCAAGGAACTGAAGGAGTTTGCAGCACCATAGGAGGAACAACGATATGAGCCACCCAGTACTCCCAGAGCTGCCAGGGACAAAAACATCAACCAGATAGTACACATGGTGTTACACATGGCTCCAGACACACAGGTAGCAGAGGATGGCCTGTTGGACATCAAAGGTATTAGAGGCCCCTGGTCCTGGAAAGGCTCGATGCAACCGTGTAGGGGAATTCCAGGACAGGGAAGCAAGAGGGGGTTGATTGGGGAACACGTGGAGGGAGGATGACTTATGAGACTTTCAAGGGGGTGGGAGGAACCAGGGAAGGGGAAATCACTTGAAATGTAAATAAAGAATATAGCTAAAAAAATACTGTGTATGTCCTTTTGGGTCTGGTTGCCTCCTCCAGGATGATATTTTCTAGTTATGTCCATTTAGACCATCAGCCTAAACTAACCTGGACACCTGGGAGCTCTCAGACTGAGCCACCAACCAGGCAGCATACATAAGCTTGTCTAGGCCCCTGGCACAGATATAGCAGAGGGCTGTCTGGCCTCAGTGGGAGAAGATGTGCCTAATCCTGGAGACCTGCAGTCTCAGGGAAGGGGGAATGCCTGGGGGTGGAATGGGAGCACCCTCTTAAAGGCAATGGGGAGGGAGAACAGTATGAGGAACTATGGGGGGCAGTAGGAGGGGCAATGGCTTAAAGGTAAATAAATAAAATAATTTTAAATATTCTTCCTGCTCTCTTGGGGCAAAGGCATGTTTTGTGGGCCTTAAGAAAACTGGGGTGTTGGCCAAGTCCTGGGAGAGCTAGCTGTATCATATGCTGTTCAGTCTCTGTGGGAAGGGAAGGTGTAGGTCCTAACTGAAGTCCTGGCTGGAACAGTCTGTGAGGCTAGACCAATTGAGATAGCTACTTTGAAGTTGCCCTGGATGCAGCAACTGGGCAGTCTTGATGCTGTATCTGCTGGGTCTAATGGATCTACCTGAGCTGCTTGTCTTGTCTTCACTGGAGTCTGGTACTTTTGTTCTGAAAACACACAAGCTTTTAAAGGTCAAAGGAGAAAGGCATCTATGAACTTTGTAAGTATGTCTGGACTGTATAAAAAAACTGTACTATAAATCTCCATCCATGCCATATGAAAGGATGCCATGTAATAATAACTCATGATAACTCTGGAACCAACAAGATTTACTGGCTCCTGCAGACATTCATGTCTCAGCCAGTCTCAGAGCTGTTCCTTTGCAGAGGGGTCGGCGTTCATGTCACCTGCTCTGTTGTTCTTCTGGGACTTTTCCTTCATGTCTCCAGCCATGATTTTTAGAGGGTCTCCCTGAGTCAAACCTAATCTTTATCAATTTTAAAAGAATCTGTAGCTTTTTGTTTCCTATCGAAACAAAGACATAACCTCTCCTGTGATGGTTTGTATATGATTGGCCCAGGAAGTGAACCTATTAGGAGGTGTGGCCTTGTTGGAGTAAGCGAGTCACTGTGGGTGTGGGCTTAAAACCCTCACCCTAGTTGCCTGGAAGTCAGTCTTCTACTAGCAGCCTTCAGATGAAGATGTAGAGCTCTCAGCTCCTCCTACACCATATCTGCCTGGATGCTGCCATGTTTCTGCTTCGCTGACAATGGACTGAACCTCTGAACCTGTAAGCTAGCCCCAATTAAATGTTGTCTTTTATAAAACTTGCATTGGTCATGGTGTCTGTTCACAGCAGTAAAACCCTAAATAAGACAGAAGTTGGTACCAGGGACTGATAGGCACGACCATGCTTTTGTTTGGAAGAATGTGGATTTTGGGACTTTGGATTTGGAAAGCCACAGAATTCTTTAATTGGGGCTTAATGGGCCAGACTAGTAGGACTATGGAAGACAGTGGTGCTGAGGGTCATTTGAACTGTGTAGGCCTGACGGCCCAAGAGGTTTCAGTGGAGAACTTTAATATGTGGCTGAGAGACTGTTTTTGTGATGTTTTGGTGAAGAACACAGCTGCTTTTTGCCATTGTCTGAAGAGACTGCCCAGGACTAAGGTAAAGAGATTTACATTAATTGCATCTGCAAAGGAAGTCTCAAAGAAGCCCAACAAAGACTGTGTTCTCTGGTTAAGTCTGATAAAGAGAATTTTGAACCAACATAGCAAGCTGAGAAAGGAAAAGTAAAAAATATATAGTTTGAGTATTAAAGGGACTCCAGGAAGTGAAATGGAGCTGAATTCAAGGATATTAAACTGAATTAAAGGAGTGGTGACCTTGGGGGCAAGATTCACCCAGTTAACTTTAGGTCCAGGCATGGTAGTAAAAGCCTTTAATCCCAGGAGGCAAAGATAAGCAGATCTCTGAGTTCAAGGCCAGCCTAGAACGGAGCAAATTCTAGGTGAAGAAAAACTTTAATCCAGACTTGGTAGACTACACTTTTAATCCCAGTGCTTAGGGGACAGGCATGAAGATCTCTTGAGTTCAAAGTCAGTCTAAGGAGCAAGATTCAGGACAGCCAATTTAGGCAGTGAAGGAGCTGGGAAAAAAGAAGCTAGTGATAATGTAATAGAACAAAGGGGGCCAATGTTCCAGCTCCTGAAAGCAGCAGAACTCAGCAGCTTCAGCTATGTGTCTCTGGCTTTATATTCAAGAGGAGAAGGAGATTACTGGGACAAATGATGCTGGTTAGCTGGAGCTAAGAAATTAGTGGTGATTAAGAAAAGACCAGCATCACTGAGATGAAATATGGAATGTGTTTTCTGAGAGCACAAAGAAGCTGTATTCCAGATAGCCAAGTGTTCCTCATGCTACAGCTGTACTTGGTAACGTGTAAGAATCATCCAGGTGGTACTGGTTTTGAAGACATGAAGGCATCATGAAGAACAGCTGAGGCTTGGTACTGAGAGGTCATGGAAGGCCATTGGTGAAAGTGTACCCTCAGTTGTAATTGACAGCCCAGGACTGAAGGGGTCATGCAAAGGAGTTGAGGCTTGGTACCATAAAGAGAGTCTATGAGAGGTTTTGGTGAAGCATAGTTGCAGTGGAAGACCCTAGCATATTGGAGATGCCAATACCATGGGATGAGCACTAAGAACAGCAGTGGCAGTGGAGTGGATCAATCTGAACTTAGAGTGCTACAGAGGGCAGAGCTGGAGAAGTGACACCTACTCTTTGGAGATGTACAAAAGATCATGTGTGGATCTCAGACATTGGAACAAGAAGCTGTAAAGCTGAAATTGACTTGGGGCACCCAAGATGTTAAAGATGCCAGTGCCACAGTATACCTGCCAGGGAAAGCTGCTAACAGGGAGTGGAACAAGCCCAGGAGAAACAACCTAGTAGCAGTCAACAAGGATGAAAAAGGAGTAGGATATCTGAAGACTGCTTTGCCATCAGACATGGAGATGCAGAGTTTGGAATTGCCCAGCTGGTTTCCTGTCTTGCTTGGAGGATTACAGTTAAGTGATTGGATGAATCTCAGAAGAGACCTTGAACTTTGGACTTTTAACACTGTTGAGACTGCTATAGACTACAGGGACTTTGGAAGTTGGACTAAATGCATTTTGCATTAAGCTATGTTTAATTATGGCCCCCATAGACTCATATTTGAACAAGCCTATGGTGGCCAGGGAGTGGAATGTGATGGTTTGTATATGATTGGCCCAGGAAGTGAACCTATTAGGAGGTGTGGCCTTGTTGGAGTAGGTGTGTCACTTGTGGAGTAGGTGTGTCACTAGTTGCCTGGAAGTCAGTCTTCTACTAGCAGCCTTCAGATGAAGATGTAGAGCTCTCAGCTCCTCCTGCACCATATCTGCCTGGATGCTGCCATGTTTCTGCCTTGTTGACAATGGACTGAACCTCTGAGCCTGTAAGCCAACCCCAATTAAATGTTGTCTTTTATAAAACTTGCATTGGTCATAGTGTCTGTTCACAGCAGTAAAACCCTAATGCAACATATTTTCTGAGTTCCATTCTAAAGTTAATGCATCCTTTAAATATAGCTTAATTCAGCAGTTGTTTCTAAAATCCACTGTTTTTCAGCAGGTGTGCTACCTATCTTGTTAACACTTTATGGATTTAAAGTCAATAAAGCATTATGCAATCTATCTCTGGAGGACCCCAAATCCCCTTCTGTTTTGTGAGCATTTAATTTGAAATGTAGTCAGATCTTTGTACAATTTTAGGATTGTAAGATATATCTATAACGTGTTTTATGCCATAATGTCTAAAAAATGTTGTACTCTATTGGATATATATATATAAAGGCTGGAGCATCATCAACTTTGATCTACAAAGGCATCTCTAATATAGTCATCACCTCTAATAAATATGTAATTTTCACCTGTAATAAATATGTAATTTTCTTGGCTTGTTGCCAAGTTATAGAAAATTTTCTTTAAACTTTTACAAAAATTTGAAGCCTCTAATATATTTCCTATTAATAACTGATCTATCTCCTCATTTCCTAATGTCATTTGTCCTGGCAAATCTGTGTGAGACCTAATATTTGTTATAAGTATAGTGGATGATCTCTGTTTTGAATACCTATTGTAAAAATTACAGTTAATTCTGAATAATCTGGAATGATTTCAGCGGTTTCTATATGCAAAACAACTTTCTCTGTATAGTTAGAGTCAGTAGATATATTTAGAGGTTCTAGAAAATCTAATTGAACTACGAGAATAGGACATAGTTCTGATTTCTGAACTGAAACATATGGACTTTGAATTATTTTACTTATATTTTTATTTAAACCTGCCATTTCTGAATTATTGGCATCTGTATAAATGGTAGGCACCTTAGAAATTGATGTTTC
>OZ030028.1:39382321-39417321 GCA_964023405.1 Apodemus agrarius
ATGTTTCTCTCACTATGTGAGGAAGAATCCAATTAGTTCCTTTTATAAAGTCACTTGCTTTTAGAGTATCTGTTGTTAATTTATTCCAAAAATCTTACTGCAAACTCTTTGCCAATCTTCATTAGTTTTACCCATAATGGGAGCACCTCAGCATTAGTATAAGGGACTACAATCTCTGTTGTGTCTGTTCCTGATACCTGATGAAGCCTCATTCTCTCTTTCACAATCAAGTCAGAAACTTTCTATATAGGATTTTTAATTTTTTTTTTACCCTGGTTATGTGCTTAAAAATCTAGTCTAAGATATTATCTTCTCTCTGCATGAAAATTCCTGTGGAAATTAGTAGAAGTCAAAATATGTAAAATACAATGCAGCTTTGGATCCAAACAGTCCACATGTACATCCTGTAATCTCTTTCTTCCAGAGTTAAGTCTTTTTCAGCTTCACCTGATAATTCTCTTTTAGACTATTTAAGCCTGAATCACCTTGTAAGGTTTGAAATAATTTACTTAACTCTCGAGAAGTTAATCCGAATTATGGGCCTTAGCCAATTAATACCTCCCAACTTTTGAAAATAATTTTTAGAGATTATAATTGCTCTTTTCTGATCTGTACCTTCTGTGGCTGGATCTTCTGAAGATCTTTCTGATCTTATATCCTAGATAATTAATAGCATTTCATTTTTTTCAGGAGCAATTTGTAATACCAGGTAAGGCAAACTTTTTCTTTATCAAATATTTTTGTCTAAAGTGCCTACATCTGAATCAATCAGCAGGGTATCATCCATATAATGATAAATTATAGATTGAGGGAACTTTATGAATTATTTCTAATGACTGTTATGAAAAAATTGACACAGGTAGGATGTACAAGAATATGCTTTGCAATGCCCTGTGTTTGAAATGCAGGATCAACAAGAGAAACCTGTTAGATATAACACTTCCAATTCCTTTTAAATAGCTTAGGGAATTAAAGACTGCCTGTATTCAATATGGTCCTACTGCCCCCTTTACTAGGCTAATTTGGATTGCCTTTTTACAGATGCTTTGCCACATTCTGATTGGAAGCAAGTGACTCGAGTTTGAGTGGAGGAGATGATCTGTTATGGAAAATGGAATGTTTTGGAAGATGTCAGCAGACAGCAGAGTTAAAAGCTAGAGCTGACAATTCAGTTAGTTATGAGATGCTAACAGGAGAAGGTGACTATCAGGACATACAGAATCAGTTGCACTTTAATTTTGGTACTTATGCTCAAATTGGCACTGCTGCTCTCCAAGCCTACTAAAGGGGATTTGTCCCAAGATATCTCAAAAATAAGGCAGGGGAGAGTGTTTTGAGATGGCAATACTGGATTGCTTTTTAATAAAACAATTGGCTTATGAGAATGCAAACACAGCCTGTCAGGCCACCATAAGACATTATAGAAAGACTGGAACAGATTCTACAGATTCTATTAGACTATGTTCTGACATTGGTTCCTCTTATGTCCACGGTGTAGCAATGGCTGCTGCAATGCAAGGGAAAAACATTCAAAAAGTTTTGTTTCAGCCAACAAGAAAGGGAAAAAGAAGAGTTAGTCAATCTCCTGGAAGTTGTTTCAGGTGTGGGCAGATATGGCATCAAGTCAGAAATTGTATAAATAGAAGCAAGAAGGATAATAATGAGAAAAAACAGAACTTTGTCCTGGACACAAATGAGGGACGCATTGGGCTAATAAATGATGTTGAGAAAGGATAATTTAGGAAATCCTTTCCCTCAGGGAAACAGGAAGAGGGGCCAGCCCAGGTCCTGGGACAATATTATGGGACATTCCTCAGGAAATCAATACTTTCAGGATCTCTTCTGTGCCACCCCAGGCAGTGCAGGACTGGACCTTGGTCTCTCCACCTACACAGTATTAACAGTATTAAATGGGGATGCATGCTCTTCCTACTGAGATATATGGCCCATTACCAAAAGGAAGACTGTTACTGTGAGGAAACAGTGCCACAATGGTGGGACTAAAGATTGCTCCAGGAGTTATAGATGCAGATTATATTGGGGGAAATTAAAACTATGACTTCTTCACCTACCCATATTTCTGTCATTCAACAAGGAGAGAGAATTGCTTAATTACTTCTTATGTCATTAGTTATGATAAAAATAAGGCTAAAACTATTGTTTGATGAAGATTTGGTTCTTCAGTTGCTTATTGGGTCCAGGTGATAAAAACTGAAAGATCATGAACTAGGTTTAAGAATAAATGGTAATTTTTTACAGGACTACTGGATACAGGAGCAGATGTATCTGTAATACCTTCTATTCTTTGGCCTGAATCTTGGCCCAAAACAACTACCATTACTTAATTACAAGGGAATAGGGCAAGGTCAGAGTCCTGAGCAAAGCAGTGATCTACATTTCGAAGATGAAAAAGGTCACCAAGGATATTTTCAGCTTTACATTGTTTCCAATTTTCCTGTTAATTTGTGGAGAAGAGCTATAATGAAGGACATGGTAGTCTTTCTATACAGCCCAAATAGCAAAGTTACACAACAAATGTTTGATTGTTATTATTTGCCTAACCAAGGATTAGAAAAGCAAAATCAGGGAAGATTAGAGTTCATGATAGCCACACCAAGAAAAGGAAAAACACGTTTAGGATATTTTGAATGGAGGCCATTAACAAGTCTGCACTCTATGCAGATAAGATCACCTGCAAAAGTGATGTTCCTGTATGAGTGGATCAGTGGCCTCAGGAAGATTTTGGTCACACAGTAGTTAGTGCAGGAGGAATTGCAAGCTGTCCACATTGAATTTTGTCTCTTTCTTTCTTTCTTTCTTTCTTTCTTTCTTTCTTTCTTTCTTTCTTTCTTTCCTTCCTTCCTTCCTTCCTTCCTTCCTTCTTTCTTTTTCTGTTTTTGTTTTTGTTTTTGTTTTTGTTTGAGACAGGGTTTCTCTATGTAGCCCTGGCTGTCATGGAACTCACTCTGTAGACTAGGCTGGCCTCGAACTCAGAAATCTGCCTGCCTCTGCCTCCCAAGTGCTGGGATTACAGGCGTGTGCCACCACCTTCCTGCCCACATTGAATTTTCTAATTCCCCCTGAAATTCACCTATATTTTTATTAAGAAAAAATCAGAAAATGAAGATTATCGAAAGATTTACAAAAGTTTAATGAAACTATGGAACTTCTGGATGTATTACAACTTGCCTTACCTACTCCAACTGCCATTCCAAAACATATATGTAAATTTATTATAGATTTAAAAGATTGTTTATACTCTTCCTTTGCATCCTGATGATTGTAAAAGGTTTGCATTCAGTGTGTCTGCTTGTAATTTTAACTTACCCATGAAGCCATACCATTGCAAAGTTTATTTTAGGGAATGGCTACTAGACCTACATTATGTCAAAAATTTATTGCTGCTTCAATATAAAAAGTTAGAACTTTGCATCCTTTTGTGCATATTATTTATTATATGGATGATTTTTTTTATTACAAGCCTTCGCTCATATATAACAAGCTTTAAAATCTTGGAAACCAGTTATTGTTCATGAAAAGATTCAAAGGCAATATTCTTTTCAATTTTTGGTGTACTATTACATCCTAAACAAATTGAGGTACAGAAAATTCAAATCAGAAAAGATAATTTCCTTGCTTTAAATGATTTTCAAAAACTGTTAGGAGATGTTAATTGACTAAGACCTTATTTAAAGCTTAATAAAGGAGAATTGAAATCTTGATTTGATATTCTTAAGGGGAATGGAAATCCTAATTCCCCTTGGCAATTAATTGATGGAAAATGAATAACTTTGCAGAAAGTAGAAGAAGCTATTAGTCAACAAGTACAATATAATCAATTATTGGCTGCTTGTATTCTTACTACTTCCCATGCACCAACAGCAGTCCTTTGGCAGAGGGGACCATTAATGTGATTCATTTTTTCTCATCTCCAAGTAAGTTTAAACATCCAATTATGAAGCTGTTGGTATGTTAATACAGAATTGTAGGATAGAATCATGAAAATAATTTGGGAAAGAGCCCGATGAAATATTTGTCCCATATTCTAAACAACAATTAATTTATTGCAGAATACTGATATTTGGTCCATGGCATGTTAAAAATTTTCAGGCTAAATAGATAATCATTATCCAAAAGGCAAGTTGCTACAATTTGCCTCTATTCATGATTTTATATTTTTTATAAATTTGTGCAAACAGCCCATAGAGAATGTGATTACTCTATTTATAGATGACTCATCCAACAGGAAGGTGACATATGCCACATTATTGGGCCACATGTTTATTCTTTTGAGTTGCCCCCTCCACTTCAGCACAAATAATTGAATTATGTGCTGTAGCAGCTATTTCTGAAATGTTGAAAAATCAATTTGTATGCCTATAGTCAAAATGTTGAAAAATCAATTTGTATACTGATAGTCAATATATAGCTCATGGTTTGCAATTACTTGAAACTCTTCCTTTTTTTAGATATACTAATTCTCAAATTTCATGATTATTTATGGAAATACAACTAAATTAAAGAAAATGTACTGTTTCCTTACATTGTGGGACATTTAAGAGCTCATACAGGATTGCCTGGACCTCTTAGTGAGGTAAAGACTGCAATAGACTTTGATACTTGGCAGATTATAGGTTTTACACAGGAACTATTAGCCAAACAATCTCATTCTTTACATCATCAAAATAGCAATAGCTTGAGATAACAATTTGGTATTTCTAGAGAGTGTGCACATCAAATTGCCCTCAATGTCCTCAACTTCTTTCTGGATGATGGTAATAATCCTTGAGGATTTGTACCTAATCAATTATGGCAAATGGGTATTACTCATATTTCTTATTTTAGAAAATTAAAATATGTACATGTAACTATTGACACCTTTTCAGACTTTCTTGTTGCAACTATTTAACAGAAGAAACAACTAAAAATGTAATTACTCATTGCCTGCATTGTTTCTTTATGGTGGGTGCTTCAAATCAGATTATAACATAATGGAACTGACTATTGCAGTCATTGATTTGAGATGTTTTGTCAGCAATTTAATATTACCCATACACCTGGAATTCCTTATAATCCTCAAGGACAAGGTATTGTGGAATGAGCTCATGGAACTTCAAAACGATATCTTCATCAAATAAAAAAGGGGGAATTATATCCACATACTCCACAAAACTATTTAAATTGAGCTTTTTTATTTTAAACTTTTTAAATTTGGATATTCATGGATGTTCATCTGCTGAGAATTTTTGGCCTCCTCAAACTTCCACTATGTATGTTTGAGTGAAATGAAAGGATCCCCTGACAAGCCAATGGCATGGATCCAACCCTATACTCATATGGGAATGAGGTAATGTATGTGTTTTTTCAGAGAATGTGAATGGAGCACAGTGGTTGCTAGGAAGGCTGGTGTGACAAATAGAACAATCCCACACTCCTGGGATTCCCTTACTGATGATGATGATGATGATGATGATGATGATGATGGTGGTGGTGGTGGTGGTGGTGGTGGTGGTGGTGGTGGTGGTGGTTCCTGTACAGAGTGAAGTCTGCTGGGCCTATTTTCCTGATCCACTAGTGTGGTCCAGACCAGAGATTTTTCTGGCTAGCAACAATATTCAACTTTTTGGATTCCCTTGGACTGGGGAGCCGACATATTATAAGACAATGACATTTACTGCACTTAGTGATGGTATTCCTGTTTGTTTTGGAAAGAACGACACAAATAACGGGTGTATTTCTGTGTTTACTCAGATTTGGAAGAGAAATATTTCAAAGAGTATAATTCAAAGCATAGAGATTGGAATGCCTAAATATCCTGAGGGATCTGCCCAATCTCCTGAATACAACTTTGTCAATTAGAACCTGTAGAAAAAATGAAATTGGTATTTAATAAAACTTAGATAAAAGGAATGTTGCAATCAACCCCCTATGTGGTTTAATGCTTCTAATAATATCTAAATTATTGATTGGGCTAGCAATCAATTGAATAGTGGTCAAAAAGAAATGTCCATAGTTCTTTGGCAATCAGATTCAGGTCATTTTCAATGTCATATTTGGAAGTAGGCTGCAGCTCTTTACGAAGTTATGTTTTTAGTAGACAAAGTTGAGACAAGATCCATATTTTGAACAAATGTTCACACATGTCTTAAGGCTCCTGATCTTTTATCAGTTGGTTATGTTAAGGTTACTTTTGTTTCTTTTACAGAATTTAATGTAAATTGTGTTGATTATACACTTTCTACTTGTATAGTGTATTGAAATCTGGCATGTCTGTTGTGTTGTATCAACCAGCTTTGTTTTAGTGACTGTTAGTATTACCAGGACGTTGGTATTCTGAAAAAGGATTACAAATTCTCGAAGAAATGAGCCAAGATTTAAATAGAAGTAAGCTGGAAGGGGCCCAGATGTCCCTCAAAGGAGGAATGGATACAGAAAATGTGGTATATTTATACAATGGAATACTACTCAGCAATTAAAAATAATGAATTCATGGAATTTGTAGGCAAATGGTTGGATCTGGAAAATATCATCCTAAGTGAGTTAACCCAATCACAAAAGAATACACATGAAATGCAATCACTGATAAGTGGATATTAATGAGCCCAGAAGCTTTGAACACTCAAGACACAATTAGTAAATCAAAAAATTCCCAAGAAGAAGAATGAGAGGACACTGGTCCAGACAAGACTTGTTCCAGTCTTGCAGGAGAGTACCAGAACAGAGAAGGGGTTGGGGGGTGATTGGGGAATGCACGTGGTGGGGGGTGAGGGGGAGGACTTATGGGACACATGGTAAGGGGGGAACTGGGAAAGGGGAAAGACTTTGGAATGTAAACAAATAATATAGAAAATAAAATAAAATAAAAAAAAGAAGTAAAAGGGTAGTTGGGCTGATTGTTGGTGGTGTTGTAGCTTCAATTACATTGACAGCTATTGCCAATGCCTCTATAATTGGTTTAGTTCAGGAAATTAAAACAACTGCATTTGTTAATCATTTAGCAGAAAAAGTCATTAATTCTCTTAGTATTCAATAAGATTTATATAAGCTCTTGGAACACCAGATTGATGCTCTTTATGATACTATTCAAATTATTGGAGAAGTTCAGAGCATAAGAGTAAGAAATCAGTTTGAAGTTCATGCTAAATATCAATGGATTTGTGTTACCTCAAAAATTTATAATGATAGTCATTACAATTTAGAAAATTTTCACTTACAAGGTATATGGCATAATTCTTATGCCTCTTTAGATAATATTAACCCTACATACAGAAATTATGATTTTGAAGAATAGGGCTCCATTGAGTTTTGATGCTGCTGATACTGCTGATGAAATCTTCCATACTCTTTTTTTATTGGATATAGTCTATATTTACATTTCATTTCCCTTTTTCTGGTTCCCTGCCCCCCAAAGGTCCCACATGCCCTAATCCCTCCCAGTGTTCCCCCATCCACCCTTTCCCACTTCCCTGTTCTGGTATTCCCCTACACCGATGCTTTGAGCCTTTCCAGAACCAGGGTCCACACCTTCCTTCTTGTCGGACATCATTTGGTATGTGGATTGTGTCTTTGGTATCCAAGATTCTAGGCTAATATCCACTTATCAGTGAGTGCATACCATGGGTATTTTTTTGAGACTGGGTTACCTCACTTAGGATGATGTTCTCCAGCTCCATCCATTTCTCTAAGAATTTCATGAATTCATTGTTTCTAATGGCTGAATAGTACTCCATTGTGTATATATACCACATTTTTGTATCCATTCTTCCATTGATGGACATCTGGGTTCTTTCCAGTTTCTGGCTATTATAAATAAGGCTGCTATGAACATAGTGGAGCATGTATCCTTATTGCATGCTGGGGAATCTTCTGGGTATATGCCCAGGAGTGGTATGACTGGGTCCTCCGGAAGTATCATGTCCAGTTTTCTGAGGAACCGCCAGACTGATTTCCAGAGTGGTTGTACCAGCTTGCATTCCCACCAGCAGTGAAGAAGTGTTCCTCTTTCTCCACATCCTCTCCAAAACCTGATGTCTTCTGAGTTTTTGATCTTGGCCATTGTGACTGGTGTGAGGTAAAATCTCAGGGTTGTTTAGATTTGCATTTCCCTAATGACTAATGACGTTGAATATTTTTTAAGGTGTTTCTCAGCCATCCGAATTTCTTCAGGTGAAAAGTCTTTGTTTAGCTCTGTACCCCATTTTTGGATAGGGTTACTTGGTTTTCTGGGGTCTAACTTCTTGAGTTCTTTGTATACATTGGATATTAGCCCTCTGTCAGATGTAGTATTGGTGAAGATCTTTGCTCAATTTGTTGGTTTCTGTTTTGTCCTTTTGATAGTGTCTTTTGCCTTACAGAAACTGTAATTTTATGAGGTCCCATTTGTCTATTCTTGATCTTAGAGCATAAGCTATTGGTGTTCTGTTCAGGAACTTTCCCCCTGAGCCAATGTCCTCAAGGGTCTTCCTCAGTTTCTTTTCAATTAATTTTAGTGTCTGGTTTTATGTGGAGGTCCTTGATCCACTTGGAGTTGAGCTTAGTACAAGGAGATAAGAGTGGATCAATTCTCATTCTTTTGCATGTTAACCTCCAGTTGAGCCAGCTCCATTTGTTGAAAAGGCTATCTTTTTTCCACTGGATGTTTTCAGCTCCTTTGTTGAAGATCAATTGGCTATAGATATGTGGATTCAATTCTGGGTCTTCAATCCTATTCCACTGACCCACCTCCCTGTCACTGTACCAATACCATGCAGTTTTTAACACTAGTGCTCTGTAGTATTGCTTGAGGTCTGGGATACTGATTCCCCCAGAAGTTCTTTTACTGTTGATGATAGTTTTAGCTATCCTGGGTTTTTTGTTATTCTAGATGAATTTGAGAATTGCTGTTTCTAATTTTATGAAGAACTGAGATGGGATTTTGATGGGGATTGCATCGAATCTGTATATTGCTTTTGGCAAGATTGCCATTTTAACTATATTAATCCTGCCAAACCATGAGTATGGAAGATTTTCCCATTTTCTGAGGTCTTCTTCCATTTCCTTCTTCAGAGACCTGAAGTTCTTGTCATACAGTTCTTTCACTAGTTTGGTTAGAGTCACACCAAGATACTTTATATTGTTTGTGGCTATTGTGAAGGGTGTCATTTCCCTAATTTCTTTCTCAGCCTGCTTGTCCTTTGAGTATAGGAAGGCTACTGATTTGCTTGAGCTGATTTTATAACCAGCCACTTTGCTGAAGTTGTTTATCAGCTATAGGAGTTCTCTGATGGAGATTTTGGGTCACTTAAGTATACTATCATTTCATCTGCGAATAGTGATAGTTTGACTTCTTCCTTTCCAATTTGTATCCCTTTGACTTTCTTATGTTGTCGAATTGCTCTAGCTAGTACCTCAAGTACTATATTGAAGAGATATGATGAAAGGGGGCAGCCTTGTCTAGTCCCTGATTTTAGTGGGATTGCTTCAAGTTTCTCTCTGTTTTCTTTGATGTTGGCTATCGGTCTGCTGTAAGTTGCTTTTACTATGTTTAGGTATGGGCCTTGAGTTCCTGTTCTTTCCAAGACTTTTTAGCATAAAAGGATGCTGAATTTTGTCAAATGCTTTTTTACAGCATCCAATGAGATGACCATGTGGTTTTTTTCTATGAGTTTGTTTATGTAGTGGATTACATTGATGGATTTCCATATATCGAACCATCCCTGCATCCCTGGGATGAAACCAACTTGATCATAGTGAATGATCATTTTGATGTGTTCTTGGATTCAGTTGGCAAGAATTTTATTGAGTATTTTTGCATCGATGTTCATAAGGGAGATTGGTCTGAATTTCTCTTTCTCGCTTGGATCATTGTGTGGTTTTGCTATCATTGTAATTGTGGCTTCATAGAATGAGTTGTGTAGTGTTCCTTCTGTTTCTATTTTGTGGAATAGTTTGAAGAGTATTTGGTATTAGGTCTTCTTTGAAAGTGTGATAGAATTCTGCACTAAAACCATCTGGTCCTGTGCTTTTTTTGGTTGGAATACTTTCTATGACCCTTTCTATATCTTTGGGTGTTATGGGACTGTTTAGATGATCTATTTGATCCTGATTTAATTTTGGTATTTGGCATCTGTCTAGGAAATTGTCCATTTCCTCCAGATTCTCCAGTTGTGTTGAGTATAGGCTTTTTTGTAGGATCTGATGATTTTTTTGAATTTCCTCAGTTTCTTTGTTATATCTCCCTTTTCATTACTAATTTTGTTAAGTTGAATACTGTCTCTGCCCTTTGGTAAGTCTGGCTAAGGGTTTATCTATCTTGTTAATTTTCTCAAAGAACCAGCTCCTGGTTTTGTTGATTCTTTGTATGGTTCTTTTTGTTTCAACTTGATTGATTTCAGCCCTGAGTTTGATGATTTCCTGTCTTCTACTCCTCCTGGGTGAAATAGCTTCTTTTTGTTCCAGAGCTTTCAGGTGTGCCATTAAGTTGCTAGTATAAGCTCTCTCCTGCTTCTTTTTGGAGGCACTCAGGGCTATGAGTTTTCCTCTTAGCACTGCTTTCAGTGTGTCCGATAGATTTGGGTATGTTGTGCCTTCATTTTCATTAAATTCTAGAAAGTCTTTGATTTCTTTCTTTATTTCTTCCTTGACTAAGGTATCATTGAGTAGAATATTGTTCAGTCTCCATGTGTATGAGGATTTTCTGTTGTTTTTGTTGTTATTGAAGAACACTCTTACTCCATGGTGATCTGATAGGAAGCATGGCATTAGTTTGATCTTCTTATATTTGTTGAGGTCTGTCTTGTGACCAGTTATATGGTCGATTTTGGGGAAGGTACCATGAGGTGCTGAGAAAAAGGTATATTCTTTTGCTTTAGGGTGAAATGTTATATATATATATATATATATATATATATATATATATATATATATATATGTTAAATCCAATTGGTCCAAAGTTTCAATAAGTTTCCCTGTGTCCATGTTTAGTTTCTGTTTTCCTGATCGGTCCATTGAGGATAGTGGAGTGTTGAGGTCCCCCACAATTATTGTGTTAGGTGCAATGTGTGCTTTGAGCTTTAGTAAAGTTTCTTTTATGAATGAGGGTTCCCTTGCATTTGGAGCATAGATGTTTAGAATTGTGAGTTCTTCTTGGTGGATTTTTCCTTTGACCAGCAAGAAGTGACCTTCTGTGTCTCTTTTGATGACTTTAGGTTGAAAGTCAATTTTATCTGATATTAGAATGGTTACTCTGGCTCATATCCTGAGACCATTTTCTTGTAAAATTGTCTTCCAGCCTTTTACTCTAAGCTAGTGTTTGTCTTTGACCCTGAGGTGTGTTTCCTGTATGCAACAAAATGTAGGGTCCTGTTTCTGTATCCAGTCTGTTAGTCTATGTATTTTTATTGGGGAATTGAGTCCATTGATGTTAAGAGATATTAAGGAATAGTGATTATTTCTTCCTGTCATTTTTGATGTTATTTTTGTTTTTGAGTGGTTATCTTCTTTTGAGTTTGATGGAAGAAGGTTACTATCTTGCTTTTTCCAGGGTGTAGTTTCCTTCCTTGTATTGGAGTTTTCCTCCTATTATCCTTTGTAGGGCTAGTTAGTGGAAAGGTATTATGTAAATTTGGTTTTGTCATGGAATATTTTGATGTCTCCATCTATGTTGATTGAGAGTTTTGCTGGGTATAGTAGTCTTGGCTGACATTTGTGTTCTCTTAGGGTCTGCATGAGATCCACCTAGGATCTTCTAGCTTTCATGTTCTCTGGTGAGAAGTCTGGTGTGATTCTGATAGCTCTTCCTTTATATGTTGCTTGGTCTTTTTCTCTTACTGCCTTTAATATTCTTTCTTTGTTTAGTACGTTTGGGGTTTTGATTATTATGTGACGGGAGGTATTTCTGTTCTGGTCCAGTCTGTTTGGAGTTCTTTAAGCTTCTTGTATATTCATGGGCATCTCTCTCTTTAGGTTAGGGAGGTTTTTTTCCATAATTTTGTTGAAGATATTTGCTGGCCCTTTAAATTGTAGATCTTCACTCTCATCTATCCCTACAATCCTTAGGTTTGGTCTTCTCATTGTGTCCTGGATTTCCTGGATGTTTTGGGTTACAAGCCTTTTGCATTTTGCATTTTCTTTGACTGTGGAGTTAATGGTTCCTATGGTATCTTCAGCATCTGAGATTCTTACTTCTATCTCCTGTAGTCTGCTTGTTGATATTTGCATCTACGACCCCTGATTTCTCCCCCAAGGTTTTCTATCACCAAAGTTGTCTCCCTTTGTGATTTCTTAGTTTTTTCTACCTCTGTGTTTAGATCTTTGATGGGTTTGATCAGTTTCTTCACCTGTTTGTTTGTGTTTTCTTGCAATTCTTTAAGAGATTTTTGTGTTTCCTCTTTCATGACTTCTGCCTGTTGACTCAATTTCTCTTGCATTTCTGTAAGTGATTTTTTCATTTCCTCTTTATTGGCTTCTGTCTATTGATCCATGTGCTCCTGGAATTCTTTAAGTGATTTTTGTGTTTGCATTGTAAGGGCTTCTACCCTATTCATGTTCCCCTGCATTTCTTTAAGAGATTTGTTTATGTAATTTTTGTGTTCCTCTATCAGCATCATGACCAGTGGTTTTCAATCCAACACTTGTTTTTCTGATGTGTTGGGGTATATATGACTTTCTGTGGTTGAAGAATTGGGTTCAGATGCTGCCATATTGCCTTGATTTCTGTTAGTAATGTTCCTACATTTGCCTTTTGCCATCTGTTTATCTCTGTAATTAGTTGGTCCTGTTGTTACTGGTTGATGTTTGAAGCTCCTGTGAGCTGGCATTTGGCGCTGCTGTCGTAGAGGGCATCCATGCTCCCGATGTGGAGACTGGAAGGTTTCCATTACTGGGCTCTGAATTACCTCCTCAGCTCACTGAGCCTGACCCAAGTCTCCCCCTGGTTTGCTGCTGGATGTGCAATTGGCCTCCCGCCATCTCCTCCTGGCCTGCCTAGTTGCCAGCTCTTAAGAATCAGATCTTTTGTGATTGGGTTAACTCACTTAGGATGATATTTTCCAGATCCAACCATTTGCCTACAAATTACATGAATTCATTATTTTTAATTGCTGAGTAGTATTACATTGTATAAATATACCACATTTTCTGTATCCATTCCTCCTTTGAGGGACATCTCGCCTCCTTCCAACTTCTGGCTTTTATAAATAAGGCTGCTATGAACATAGTGGAGCATGTGTCTTTATTGCATGCAGGGGAATCCTCTGGGTATATGCCAAGGAGTGGTATGACAGGGTCCTCTAGAAGAATACACATGAAATGCAATCACTGATAAGTGGATATTAATAAGCCCAGAAGCTCTGAATACTCAAGGAACAATTAGCAAATCAAGATTCCCAAGAAGATGGAAGGAGAGAACCCTGGTCCTGAAAAGACTGTATCCAGTTTTGTAGTAGAGTATCAGAACAGAGAAATGGGGGGGGGGGCGATCGGGGAATGGGCGGGGGGGGGAGAGGACATATGGTGAGGGGGGAACTGGGAAAGGGGAAAGCCTTTGGAATGTGAACAAAGAATATAGAAAATAAAAAAAAAGAATCAGATCTTTTTTCCCACCGATCTGGGCTCCTCTGTTGGTTCTCTGTGATGACCTGTTCAGGCCACCAGCTCCAAGATGTTGGCGGGTCTTGGGGCTCTGTCTAACCACGGGATTCCCTGCAGGACCAGAGCTTCCCTGGTTGGACTGCTGGAGCCTAGAAGGTGGTGCTCTCAGTCCACAGGGCTCTGTCTGGTTAGCTGTCTGTGGTGCCCTGAGGCAAGATGTTGGCCTCCAGCTGTACTCCAGGCACATACCCCTGAGCAAGTTTGTGCCTGGGCTGTTCGACACAGAGACCGCCTGCCGATCTGATCTGGTTCTGGGTGCACCACTGAGCTGTCGGTGCACAGACCTCCCGCCAAGCTGGTTTGGCTCTGGGTGCAGGCAAGAGCCTGACAGGGTAGTTGATGTAAGGCTAGGACTCTGTCCACGCACCTGGCCCCAGCTGCCAGTCGTCTGCAGTGACCCAAGGCAAGATCTCATCCATGCTCTTAAGACATTATTTCCATCATGGTTAGCTTTCAAGAATGTGTTATATAGTTTAATCATTTTAGCCCTTCTTGTCCTAGGAATACGTTTATTCCTACCCATTCTGACAAATCTAGCCTTTAACAATCTCAACATACTGGCAGCCCAGAAACATAGATTAAAGCTTTAAAAAGACCGCTACACCAAGAAGTAACAACTAGTATAACAGGCTGGCAGTCAATGATGGGTAAGATTCTGGGCAGGACTTCTCCAACCTAAGACAGAGGTGCATTACCATGAATAATGCACCCTTGATGATGGGTAAGGAAAGCATCCTTGATAGAAGAACAGATATCGTTTTGTTTAAAAAGAATAAAAATGGGGGAGATGTGGAGACATCTTGATGTTTCCTCAAGGATGTTGGCAAGAATATTTACACGGGTGTGTCAGGACAAAAAAGTTGGTCTAAGATATATACTGCTGAAGATATGTGTTTTTTGAGTCTTGACCATTACAACAAGTTCCTAGAAACAGTTTGAGTGTAACAGTTCCTTGATGATGAGTTAATTCTCTTCTTTGCATGCAGTTAGTATTATACTTATATTATTATACTATTACATAATATTAATATCAATATATCAATTATATCATTATTAAACTTGGTATTATGATTTTATACTAAAGCAGCTTAACAAATTAAATTTGCTTCAGTGTTTGCTGGAGACATGCTATAGTGTTGTTTAATTGTCTCTTTTTCTTGCATCCTCACTCCCTTCCTTGGGACCCTGATGGCTGACTGAATGGGCTTGGTCACACCTGCTCCTGTATCCACTAGGTCCTCCACCTCAGTTGCATCTAATTGTAGTTCCAACCTTGCTCTCTTATCCTTTATATCAGTTTGCCAAAATAGCTTGGGTTTGGTATCTACAGAATGTCTTGTTCTATCTACATGAGTTGCTCTATCTCTGTGAAATAGTGGAAGTTTTGAGCAGCACTATTTGTCCTATAAGGCTTTATTTTTTTCCTAGTCACTTTCTAGAACAGTTTTCCTTAGCTGGCAGAAAACAAATGGCTTGTGTTGGGTTTTTGTTTTTGTTTTTGTTTGTTTGTTTGTTTACCATTACATAAGAGTAGACAATTATCTAAAGAAGACAGTAACATTTCAAACATCATAAAAATCTCATCATAACTTTGGTCTACAGAGCAAATTCAAGGACAAGCAGGGCTACACAGAGAAACCCTGTCATGAAAAACAAAAACTAACCAAAACAAAATAAGAAAATAGTTCAAAGCCAATCTTAAGTGAGCTGTCTCAAAAATGCATCATGGTTTAAACAGTATATGGTATAGCTGCTTTACATAGAGCCCTTCCAGAAAACTCTTTTGAGTTTGAGAAGCAAGAATATAAGACAAATTTATTATTTGGTGTTTTGCTTCTACCTCAGAAGAATGTCAAGTTGATTCATGCCTGATAAGCTTGAGGCTGTCTTAATATGTCACAAGTGTATTTGTATTCTATCATCCCCCATGCACTACAATTGCAACTTTGGAAAAATTGGGGGGGGGTGTTCAGACTACATATGTTGTCACCTTGCATGCACATAGTAGCCATCTGCTACATTTTGTACTCACAAGAAGATACCTCCATTTGTCCTCCTCTCTCTCACAAGCCATCTCTTCTTTGATGGAGCCCTTTAACAGGATGTTCCTACTTCTGACTCAAGACTTACAATTTCAGCTCCCTAGAATATAGCTTAAGAAGACGCCTAACATCCCAGAAACCCCACTTCTATTCACTCTTCCATTTGGATGATCTTGCCTTTCTCTGTCTCTCATCCCAAGATATATTCCAGTATCGCTCCAAACTGTTCACTGATGTTCTCAACTAAACACAGAATAGAAAAGCATTCATAGTTGAACACCAAGAAATAAGAAAGACAAGACCTTGCAAACCATGATGGTATAAGTGGGGACTTTTAAATGGATCTTGTAACAGTTCCTGTAAAACAGAAGACAATGGTTCTTGCTTAGGTAAATCAAACAGGGGCATCACTCCCTTCAAATGTCAAGTGTCAGGTGCTCCACATATGTATCTGTATCTTTAATTCCATATATATATATATATATATATATATATATATATATATATACACATACACATCATGGACAAGCTTATTGTAAATTTGGATGGAAGGGCAAAGGGCCTGTGTCTCAGTGGTTACAAATACTTGCTACTCTAAGATGCCGGAAAAATTGGACAGCCATGGTATATTGAAAAGTACCTTGAGCTAAAACATTGTACTTTGTACAAAATTTAAATCAAACAGGCCAGAGGTGTAAGTGTAAATCTTAAAACTATGTAGTCACCAGACATCTAAACAGAGGACATAGTGAATAACTGTCCCAGTTGACACTTTAAAACACAATCTATCAAAATAAAATGCACAAGACTCCATTAGGGAAAGAAGATAGCTACACATGGTGACACAGATGTACAGGAAGTAAAGAGAGGCCACACATGTAGTAAAGGGTCAGTTCAATATTTTGACTGTCCTGCCCATATACAAAGCTAGGCCTCTAATACATTGATCATGAAACATGCACAACTATAGACTCATAAAACTGACTCTAGTTTTATTAGTGTCAGTAGCCTACTCTCTATTGACAGAAATACATTATGATTATACTCAACCAAAACATTACAATCAAGAAAAACAGCATAATGACTATATATGCTCTCCCTGTACATTGTTTGTAGGCTATCTCTGTACATTGTTTAGCAATGACTGAAACTGAAATTACTTCAAAGTGAAGATTAATGAAACAAAAATATAAGAGTTTGCCTTTTTAAGTAAAAGATACTGGCAGTCTGTTTATGAAGATAGAGGAACATTCTTTCATCAGGACTTTCTTGGTCATATCAGTTCCGTGATCACTGAGACAGGCTGTCCACCATCGAACAATGCCAGTTGGGAAAAACAGAGCTGATGAAACCTAATTAGGTAGACTGTGCCCTGGACTACCTTCAGGAATCTGGATGCTAATTCTGTCACCTATAGTTGTGGAAGTCAAAGTAGCATGAGCTTCTAGTTCAAGTTAGAGGTTTTGACCACAGAAATCACTGAGATCTCATAAAATGAAAGTGATTAGGCATGGTGTCAGCAACTGATGCTTAGAGAGATGATAACTTTTCAAAGACGGTCAGCAATTAACACTGTATTTCTATGGGAGTGACCCTATTACTCTCTATTTCTCTATCTTTAAGACATTTCAACATCTGGTCTTGCAATATATTGCTCAGTTATGTAGTGCTTGCCTAGAATACACCACACTCTGGCTTTGTCCCCATTGATGCCAAGTAAATAAATAGAAATATGCCTTTAAAATATACACACAGGTGTGCGCACGCGCGCGCGCGCGCACATACACACACACACACACACACACACACACACACAATGATACAGTGGGGAAAAGTCAAATAGTCTGTAATTCCAGTCCAAAGGCTTTATGACTAATAACACTCTAAAAGGCAGGTAATTGGTGACAGTGCTGGTCTGCAGTGTATTCTCCTGACATTGGGTTACGTAGTCTTTATGGGCCATGTCAACTCACCAGACCTTGTGACTTCTGAGGATGAATGAGTAAAAATTAAGAGATAGGAATATGCATGTCCCAAGGCCCAAGGAGTAGAACTCTTAGTAGGTATAGCCTTATTGAAGGAAGTGTGCCACTCTCAGGGTGGGCAACAAGCCCATCCTCCTAACCATGTGGGAGCTAGTCTTCTCCTAACAGCCTTCAAATGAAGATGTTGAAAGCACATCTCCTCCTGCACCATTCCTACCTAGATGCTGCCATGCTCCCGTCTTGATGATAATGGACTGAACCTCTGAACCTGAAAGCCAGCCCCAATAAAATGCTGTCCTTATAAGAGTTGCCTTGGTCATGGTGCCTATCCACAGCAGTGAAAACCCTAACTAAGACACTGATCCAAGATTATATATAGCAGACTCACCATTTGGATAGACTCTGGAGTCCCAGGCTTTAATCCATGACATAGGCTCAGCCTTGTACAAGGCTTCTCATGGTAGAGGAGGGCCTGGCCTTCAGCGCAAGTGCTTCCCAGAGCTCTCTCTTCCCTACACAAAGGCACAAGGTAGGTCAGCTAACAAATCTTTCAATGAGGATAAGGTGAGACCAGGGAGAGCCCATTCTGCCCCCTTCCCTGAGGAATAGGCTCTTCTGTTTTGTTACAGAGGGAATTAAGGGAAGTACTTTTGTTTTAAAGGAAAGTTATTGATAAAGCACAGGACTCCCCCTTAATCTTTATCCAGCCCATGAAATGTGCAGCACTTGTAATATTTTGATTCTCACCTTACAGATACAGAATGACGGGAATCCAGAGGAGCATTTCCAAATTAAACCATGCTGCCTAGACTTGGAGAGAAGTATGAATTCTGACTCCCATGGGACACACACTTGATTGTACTTCATAAGGCTCTCAAGTTACCTGATGCTTGGCTCAGCCTCATACTTCAGTAGATATTTCCTTACACAATTCCTGGGCTGCAAGCCACAAGAACAACAACCACAAGTCCATCAAATGTATTTTGCCTGAGAATGGCAGGTGCTCTGAATATCCCTGATATGTCACAACTACAGATGCTAACAATCTCAGGAAAGCAAAGAGCCAAAGATGATGGGGATGAAGAGTAGAAGACAAATGAGAGAATGATGGAAAATGTCAAAGGGCAGAGGTTACAATGGTCCAGCCTGAATGTATTGTCATGTTAGTCCATTTTTCACTGTTGATGTGGAATACTTGAGACTGATAACAGGTCAAGAATAGAAGCCTGGGAAGTCTGAGGTCAAGGAGTTGGCATCCCACCATGATCCCCATGTGGCAGAAGATGGAAGGATGTGAGAGGATGTACAGAGAACGGGGAAGGGGGCAAGCATCTTTAATGAGGAAGTGAATCTTGCAGTGATATTTTTAATCTCTTCCTAAGAGCAGAGCCCACAGGATTTCTCCTCCTCTTAAAGTTATGTCTCCTAACCATGTTACACTGGGATTAGTGTTTCTAAAAAAGCTTTTGGGTATGCATTCTAATCATAGGAGGTTTTAATTATGGAGTAGGTATACTATTGTTGATTGTAAGGTACTGTGTCTGAATTTCCTTTAGTTGTTGTTGTTGTTATTGGTGGTGGTGGCGGTGATGATGGTGATTGTGGCAGTGGTGGTAATGGTGGTGGAGGTTATGATGGTGGTGATGGTGGTGATGGTGGTGGTGGTGGTGGTGGTGGTGGTGGTGGTGGTGGTGGTATGACAAGAACTTCAAGTCTCTGAAATCGAAGTCAAGAAATTGAAAAAGACCTCAGACTATGGGAAAATCTCCCATGCTCGAGGATTGGCAGGATTAATATAGTAAAAATGGCCATCTTGCCAAAAGCAATCTACAGATTCATTGTGATCCCCATCAAAATTCCAACTCAATTCTTCATAGAGCTAGAAAAAGCAATTCTGAAATTCATCTGGAATAACAAAAAACCCAGGATAGATAAAACTATTCTGAACAACAAAGGAACTTCTGGGGGAATCAGTATCCCGGACCTCAAGCAGTACTATAGAGCAGTTGTGATAAAAACTGCATTGTATTGATACAGAGACAGGCAGATAGATCAGTGGAATAGATTTGAAGATCCAGAAATGAACCCACACACCTATGGTCACTTGATCTTTGACAAAGGAGCTAAAACCATCCAGTGGGGGGAAAAAGAGCCTTTTCAACAAATGGTGCTGGTTCAACTGGCGATTAGCATGCAGAAGAATGCAAATTGATCCATTCTTACTTCATTATACAAAGCTCACATCCACGTGGATCAAGCACCTCCACATAAAACCAGACACACTGAAACTAATAGAAAAGAAAGTGGGAAAAAGCCTCAAGCACATGAGTACAGGGGGAAAGTTCCTGAACAGAAGACCAATATCTTATGCTCTAAGATCAAGAATTGACAAATGGAACCTCATAAAATTACCAAGTTTCTGTAAGGCAAAGGACACTGTCTCTCCCTGTCTGTCTCCTGACTTGCTGCTCTTGTCCTTCCCCTACACTTTTTTCTCCTCTCTTCTTGGTCTAAAGATGCCCTTGGTCACCAGCCACAGCAGGGCTTCTCAGAATCCGGCAACTGGCACCCGTCACCGGCGCGGTCCAGACTGAGGTCATGAAGCAGATTCTCAGCATAATCGACAAGAAACTTCAGAACCTAGAGAAGAAAAATGATGCCGAATTTAAGTACCAGGAAGTTACAAATGATTTGGAATTTGCAAAGGAATTACAGAGGAGTTTCATGGCATTAAGTCAAGATAGTCAGAAAACAATAAAGAAGACAGCACACCGGGAACAGCTTATGAGAGAAGCAGAACAGAAGCGCTTAAAAACTGTACTTGAGTTACAGTATGTGTTGGATAAGCTGGGAGATGATGATGTGAGAACTGATCTGAAACAAGGTTTGAGTGGAGTGCCAATATTGTCTGAAGAGTAGTTGTCCTTGTTGGATGAATTCTACAAGCTAGTAGACCCTGAGCATGACTTGAGTTTAAGACTAAATGAGCAGTGTGAACACGCCGCCATTCACGTGTGGGATCTGCTGGAAGGGAAAGAAAAGCCTGGATGTGGAACAACCTATAAAGCTCTAAAGGAAATTGTTGAGCGTGTTTTTCAGTCAAACTACTTTGACAGCGCTCACAGTCCTCAGAATGGATTGTGTGAGGAGGAAGAGGCAGCCTCAGCACCTATAGTGGAAGACCAGGTAGCTGAAACCGAACCTGAGCCAGTGGAAGAGTACACAGAGCAAAGGGAGGTTGAATCAACAGAGTATGCCAATAGACAGTTCACAGTTCAGCAGTGGGGAGACGGAGCAAGTGGATGAGTGGGCAATTGAAACAGTTGAGGTTGTAAACTCACTCCAGCAGAAACCTCAGGCTGCATCTCCTTCAGTACCAGAACCTCGCTCTTTGACTCCAGTGGCTCAGTCAGATTCATTTGTGAGAAGACAGCGTGTACAAGATCTTATGGTACAAACACAGGGGCCCTGTAATTTCATACAGGATTCAGTGTTGGACTTTGAAAACCAGATGCTTGATCCTGCCATTGTGTCAGCACAACCTATGAATCCTATCCAGAACATGGATGTGCCTCTAGGTTCATTCTGAATCTAGCCTTGCCCAATCCAATCAAGATCCTGTACAACTGGAAGCCATACAGGTTCCCATGGTTCATCCACAAGGGAGGGGTACACAGCATCTCCACCCTTGTACCAGCTGTCTCATGCTGCAGAGCAGCGGCCACAACAGGAGCCCATTGATCAGATTCAGGCAACGATATCTTTAAATACAGACCAGACTACAGCAGCATCATCCCTTCCTGCTGCTTCTCAGCCTCAGGTGTTCCAGGCTGGGACAAGTAAACCTTTGCATAGCAGTGGAAGCAATGTAAATGCAGCTCCATTCCAGTCCATGCAGGTGGTGTTCAACGTGAATGCTCCAGTTCCTCCTGTTAATGAACCAGAAACTTTAAAACAACAGAGTCAGTACCAAGCCAGTTATAACCAGAGTTTTTCCAGTCAGCCTCACCAAGTGGAACAAACGGAGCTTCAACAAGACCAGCTGTAAACGGTGGTTGGCACTTACCATGGATCCCAGGACCAGCCTCGTCAAGTGCCTGGTAACCACTAGCAGTCCCCCCAACCCCCAGCAGAACACTGGCTTCCCATGTAGCAGTCAGCCTTCTTAAACAGTGGTGATGTGTCTCGAGGATGATCTTGAGGTGCCAGAGGCTTGATGAATGGTTACTGGGGGCCTGCCAATGGATTTAGAGGAGGATATGATGGTTACCGCCCTTCATTCTCCAACACTCCGAACAGTGGTTATACACAGACTCAGTTCAGTGTTCCCCGGGACTACTCTGGCTACCAGCGGGATGGATATCAGCAGAATTTCAAGCGAGGCTCTGGGTAGAGTGGACCACGGGGAGTCCCACGGGGTCGTGGAGGGCCTCAAGGCCCAACAGAGTGATGCCATAAATGAACACTCAGCAAGTGAATTAATGTGATACACAGGAGTATATTTAATCGCCAAAACCACACTGGCCAGTGTACCAAAATATGGTACCAGAAGAGTTATTATCTGTTTGTACTCCTTTTCAGGAAACTTATTGTAAAGGGACTGTTTTCATCCCATAAATACAGGACTGCAATTGTCAGCTTTATATTACCTGGATATGTTCTAAGTATCATCTTGAGCCTTGTACATGATGCTCAGATTCCTCACCCTTGCTTAGGAGTAAAACATTATATACTTATGGGGTTATAATATCTCCATAGTTGAAGTGGCTTGGAAAAATGCAAGATTGACTTTTTGATGTTGGATAAAAAAAACTACAATCACCCTAGAATTATTTCAGTGGTAATTGACCAAGTTAAAGCATTTTCCTTGAAAGGAAGATGGAAGGAGTGGAGTGTAGTTTAGTAAGTAACTGCAGTCACAGCTTCTCCCATTAAATTGGAGCACCAACAGATTAAAAGCATACCAAATTAGGCATGGGTCCATAATCACACGAGCCAGGCTGGCTACCAGCCTTGACACAGCACTCACTAGTCTTCTGGCCAAAGGGCTATGATTAAAAACACATGTAAATTGCTCTTTAGTAGTGGATACTGTGTAAGACAAAGCCAAAATGCAAATCAGGCTTTGACTGG
Organism: Apodemus agrarius; assembly: GCA_964023405.1. Classification (NCBI taxonomy): domain Eukaryota; kingdom Metazoa; phylum Chordata; class Mammalia; order Rodentia; family Muridae; genus Apodemus; species Apodemus agrarius. The sequence continues at coordinate 39,405,111 of OZ030028.1, forward strand.
CTCTGCTGGAAAATATGCATCAAATATGGGGTATAGTCTGGATGGACTGCTTCTGTGCTCAATGTGAACTATTCAGATACCTTTGAACAGTTTCTCTGAACAATGACTTATGTAAGGATTGGTCCTGTTTGTCATTCCTCACCATAATTGCATTGTCATCACTAATCCTTGGATCTTGCTGTCTTGTTACTCAAATTGGTAATAGGTACTGATGAAAACCTCTAATGGGTGGATAATCATAACACTTTTGGCCAAATGTGTTTCTCCTGCAGCCTGAAAGTTCTTAAAGAAAAGATATCAAATGCTTGCTGCTATCCACCCTTTTAAATTGCTGTCTTTGGAAAAGCACTAGTATGTGTTTTTGATTCATTTCCCTGATTTAGAGAAATGACAGGCAGTAGTTTCAATTTTGATGGTATAAGCGAAACAAATAAAACATGTTTCTAAAAGTTGTATTTTGAAACACTGGTGTTCAACATCTAGTAGCTAAGGTGATTCACCCCATGCGCTGTTAATGTCACAGACTTTGGGGTTATGTCTAGTAGCTGTTTCTGAAGTATTTTCATTTATCTTTTCTCTAATATAACCCTAATTGAATTCTCTCCTTTTCTCAAGGATACACTTATGTTCAAAGTGTTGATTCTTTGCTTTAGGTGCATAGAGAGCATACAGTTTGGAGATGGAAATGTTAGCAGTGACTTAGCCATATGTTCTGTGTTGGAATTTGTGCTAGCAGTTTGAGCACTAGCTCTGTGTGCCTATGAACTGAATGCTGCTTGTCCCATTCCATTTTATGTCATGGAGAATTAATTCCACTTGTTAAAGCAATGGCTTCTTAGTTAATGCTATTTTCTGTACAGAAATTAAAATTTACTTTTAGCCTTTTGCAGACATTTTTTTCCAAGCCAGTAATCAGCTACTCAAAACAATTATTCTCAGATACTCATCATTAGACAACTGGAGTTTTTGCTGGTTTCGTAGCCTACGAAACCTGCTTAGGCTGCTGAACATTCCACATTCAAAAGTTTTGTAGGGTGGTGGATAATGGGGAAGTTTCTAATGTTTATTTTAAAATAAATAAAATAAGTTCTTGACTTTTCTCATGTGTGGCTATGGTACATCATATTGGAAGGGTTATCTGTTTACGTTTGCCAAGAATATTTTGCCAGCAAGTACGCTTGTGTGCTTTAAATACAACTGCCTGGGATGTGCCACAATCATGTTAGTTGTATTTTATTGGGATGGATAAAGCATTTGTGGCTTACTGGATAATTCTTAGATGGTGCATTATATATGTAGAATATCATTTTAAGATATTAAGAAAGCAAAATTGAAGAAAATAAGTTTAGTATTGAATTTGAGTTCCGAAGTGAACACCAAGAATATCCTACATTTCAGGCTTCTACCCAAAGTGTAGGGCAGAATGTGTAAAAGGTGTTTGTAGTTTAACCTCTTTATTTTTTATGCTGCTTATTCCTTTCAACAGCAACATAAAATTCTACCATTGCAGTTCTAGTGCACAGAATTTTTTAATGTCTCAATTCAGGCTATTTTAAAAACAATCTCTCACTGGACAGAAAACTACTAGTTTGGTTAAGATCTGAGTCTTTGTTACTCAGTATCTTGTATAATATGCAAATTATTGTTTAGATGCAGAAGACCTTCTGTTTGGTCAAGTGTGTATGATGGTCCTACATGTCTCTCAGTGTAGTAAGACTATAAAATATTTTGTATTTTATATGCACAATTGTTATTATGCACAATTAACAGTACATATAGATACCAAATGTATAATGAAATGTTCTTCCCCCTCCCCCTTCTTAAAGGTAGCATGCCATTGATTACTTTTGCTTAGGACCACTTTATTTCCAGGGCCTTAATATTCCTAAAAAGAGATGATTTTTTTCATCCCTTCTCTTCTTTTGATCATTGTACCTTGATATTTAAAAAATGACCTTCAAAAAAAAGGAACACTGTCAATATAACAAAACAGCAACTATCAAATTGGGAAAAGATCTTTACAAACCCTACATCTGACAGAGGGTTAATATCCAATATATACAAAGAACTCAAGAAGTTAGACTCCAGAGAACCAAATAACCCTATTAAAATGGGGTACAGAACTAAATAAAGAATTCTCACCTGAGGAATACCTAATAGCGGAGAAGCACTGAAAGAAATGTTCAACATCCTTAGTCATCAGGGAAATGCAAATCAAAACTACCCTCAGATTCCACCTTACACCAGTCAGAATGGCTAGGAATAGCCAGAAATTGGAAGGAGCCCAAATATCCCTCAAAAGAGGAATGGATACAGAAAATGTGGTATATTTATACAATGGAGTACTACTCAGCAATTAAAAATAATGAACTCATGCAATTTGTAGGTAAATGGTTAGATCTGGAAAATATCATCCTAAGTGAGCTAACCCAATCGCAAAAGAATACACATGAAATGCAATCACTGATAAGTGGATATTAATGAGCCCAGAAGCCCTAAATACTCAAGGCACAATTAGCAAGTCAAATGACTCCCAAGAAGAAGAAAGGAGAGGACTCTGGGCCTGTAAAGATTGGATCCAGTATTGTAGACCCAGAACAGAGAAATCGTGCGGGGGGGGGGAATGAGTGGGGAATAGCAGGGGGGAGAGGAATTATGGGACATATGGTGGGGGGTAACTGGGAAAGGGGAAAGCCTTTGGAATGTAAACATAGAATATAGAAAATAAAAATTTAAAAAAATGTACCAATTTTCTACTTGAAATACTGTTTTCCTTTTTACAAAAAGCCAGATAATCAACACAGGAATTTGAACACAACGAACTGTACTCTGGGCTTCAGCTCCCAAACTTTTTTTGCCCTTTAAAATGATGGATTTCATTTGCCTCCTGGGGTTAACAAATGTTAACATATTGCCCTATTTGTTGCTTTATTAAAAGAAATAAAATGTGTGGCTGATGCTGGTGCCGACCCCCACAAAAAAAACTCAGGGGACAGCTGGTGCTAGTGAGGATGTGGAGAATGAGGAGCACTCCTCCACTGCTGGTGGGATTGCAAGCTGGTACAACCACTCTGGAAATCAGTTTGACTGTTCCTCAAAAAAATTGGACATAGTACTACTGGAGGACCCAGCTACACCACTTCTGGGTATATACCCATTAGATTCTCCAACATGTAATAAGGACGCATGCCCCACTATATTCATAGCAGCATTATTTATAATAGCCAGAGCTGGAAAGAACCCAGATGTCCCTCAATGGAGGAATGGATACAGAAAATGTGGTACATTTATACAATGGAATACTACTCAGCTATTAAAAACAATGAATAAATAAAATTCTTAGGCAAATGGATAGAACTAGAAAATATCCTAAGTGAGATAACCCAATCACTAAAGAAGACACATGGTATTCACTCACTGATAAGTGGATATTAGCCCAGAAGCTTGGAATACCCAAGATACAATTCACAGACCAATTAAAGCTCAAGAAGAAGGAAGTCCAAAGTATGGATACTTTTGTCCTTCTTAGAAGGGGGAACAAAACCACCATGGGAGGCCATCTAGAGACTGCCTCACCTGGGGATCCACCCTATATACTGTCACCAAACCCAGACACCAATGTGGATGCCAACAAGTGCTTGCAGACAGGAGCCTGATATAGCTGTTTCCTGAGAGACTCTGCCAGTGCCCGACAAATATAGATGTGGGTGCTCCCAGCCAACCATTGGACTGAACACACAGTCCCCAGTTGAGGAGCTAGAGAAAGGACCCAAGGAGTCGAAGGAGCTTGCAGCCCCATTGGAGGAACATTATGAACCAACCAGTACACCCAGAGCTCTCAGGGACTAAATTACCAGCCAAAGAGTATACATGAAGAGACTATGGCTCCACCTGCATATGTAGCAGAGGATGGCCTTGTTGGACATCAAAGAGAGGAGAGGCCCTTGGCCCTGAGAAAGCTCTATGCTCCAGTATAGGGGAATAACAGGACAGGGAAGTGGTATTGGGTGAGTTGGCAAGCAGGGGAAAAGGGGGATGGAATAGGGGGGGAACCAGAAAGGGGATAACATTTTAAATGTAAATAAAGAAATCATCTAATAAAACAATTAAAGGAGTGCACCACTACCACCTGGCTATGAATTTCTGTTTTATGTACTGTTAATAATAAAGTAATCATACGCCGGGCGGTGGCGGCGCATGCCTGTAATCCCAGCACTTGGGAGGCAGAGGCAGGCGGATTTCTGAGTTCGAGGCCAGCCTGGTCTACAGAGTGAGTTCCAGGATAGCCAGGGCTACACAGAGAAACCCTGTCTCGAAAAAAAAAACCAAACAAACAAGAAAGTAATCATACTCCAAACTAAGCCACTACTCTTTAGCTCTTGTCTTTAAGGATTTGTTTTCAGACTAGTGAAAAAGGTGTGATGCAGGATTCAATGCATCATGGGCCCTCACGATGCTTGCATGTATTTCTGAGACCTTCAAATCACACACACACACACACACACACACACACACACACATCAACTTTGTTTGACATTAATGAAACCATTTTAAAGTGGAAAACATTAATGGAGTTTTACATGCTCATGCATTGTGCAACCCCCTACCTCTGTGTGATTACATAATGATCCCACACAGTTTTACTCCAATTTTATGCTTTCTCCTGCCACCAGCTGCATGTGCATGTGGGGCCATCCTGAAGGCATTCAGGATATTTGACATAAAAAAAGATCAGATACTGTGTGGACCCTGCTTTTGGCTTCTTTAATGTAACACAATATTTGTCTGTTTAAATGTATTTTATTAGTACTTTGAGAATTTCATATATACTCTTGTTCTATCTGCCCCCTTTACTTCTCCCTCTAGCTCCTCCCAGATCCTCACCCATCCACCCACTCCCTCCCAACTTTGAGTCCTCTTTACACACACACACACACACACACACACACACACACATACACACTCAGACCTGAATCCAGTGTGTGCTGCTCATGTGCTTATGGGGCCATCTACTGGACCATGATCAACAGGCTGGGGACCATAACCTTAATGAAACCTGCTTCTCTTCCTTCCAGAAGCCTCTAATTGTCAATAGCTCCTCTGTTAGAGGTGGGACTCCTGAGCCCCTCACATAGGGGGCTAATTTCATACCTCTTCAGAGATAGTACTTTAAAAGTCCGAGTTGATTTTGATTTTTCCTTTTGCATATTTGCAACCATGCATGCATGCATGTGTGTGCATGCATGACTTTCTGGGCAGGGTGCTCATGTGCAGGGGTGAAGGTCTGAGGCAAACACTTTTTTAGGCCCATCAGGTAGTCCTCACTTCAACGGATTCTTTTGTTTTTCCTATCATCTCCCAGTAGAGGGCGCTGTGATAGCTGATGCTCAGGCCAATATGTCTGACTTATGTGGCTTCTGAGGATCTTGCTCAGGTCATCAGCCTTGCCTGTCAAGCAATTTTACCCACTGAACCCGTCTCCTCAGTCCTCGATTCTTTTAAAAAAGCATTTTATTATGAATTATAGTTTGTCCTTGATCCCTAGGTCACCTACCCCCAGCGCCTCAGTCTCCTGAGTGCTGGGATTATGGACATGCAGATCCACACTCAGAATGTGTGGGTGTGAAGTGGTTGTATTTGTAAGATTTGCATTTTGTGTGGGTACAAGAGCTAAAGGATGTGAACAAACACGCCAGCACAGTAGAGAATGAGGACAGCAATGGGCTGGGAGCCTCCCCGAGGTGGACTATGGGCCCTCTAGGGGCTCCGGGGACATGGCACCAATTCTCTCTGCTCTGCAGACACATGGCAAGTTGGCACTCTTAGAATGTGGCTGATGGACAAGCCATGGATGCCTTAAGCATCCTTTGCCTCAACTGTCTAATGTACAAGTGTATGTTGGCAATTATGTTTTCCTCCAGATGAACCACAAACAGAACAGAACTGTCAGCCACAGGCAGTGTGAGCCTATGGATCTGGCTCAACCTATTACTGGAGAGAACAGGGGACTGGGCTAGTATCTGATCCTTTCCAGTCTATAAATCACAGTCCCCATGGGAAGAGTTGGGTGTGTCCTAGAGTGACATCTAGTCACACAGAACATTTTTTTTTAATTTTTATTTTCTATAATCTATGTTTACATTCCAAAGGCTTTCCCCTTTCCCAGTTCCCCCCCCACCATATGTCCCATAAATCCTCTCCCCCCCCAACTATTCCCCAATCATTCCCTCCCCCCACGATTTCTCTGTTCTGGGTCTACAAAACTGGATCCAATCTTTACAGGCCCAAGGTCCTCTCCTTTCTTCTTGGGAATCATTTGACTTGCTAATTGTGCCTTGAGTATTTAGGGCTTCTGGGCTCATTAATATCCACTTATCAGTGATTGCATTTCATGTGTATTCTTTTGTGATTGGGTTAACTCACTTAGGATGATATTTTCCAGATCTAACCATTTACCTACAAATTGCATGAATTCATTATTTTTAATTGCTGAGTAGTATTCCATTGTATAAATATACCACATTTTCTGTATCCATTCCTCCTTTGAGGGATATTTGGGCTCCTTCCAATTTCTGGCTATTATAAACAAGGCTGCTAAAAACATAGTGGAGCATGTGTCTTTATTGTATGCAGGGGAATCCTCTGGATATATGCCCAGGAGTGGTATGCCAGGGTCCTCTGGAAGGGACATGCCCAATTTTCTGAGGAACTGCCAAACTGATTTCCAGAGCGGTTTTACCATTTTGCAATCCCACCAACAGTGGAGGAGTGTTCCTCTTTCTCCATATCCTCGCCAGCATTTGTTGTCTCTTGAGTTTTTAATCTTAACCATTCTGACTGGTGTGAGGTGGAATCTCAGGGTTGTTTTGATTTGCATTTCCCTGATGACTAATGATGTTGAACATCTCTTAAGGTGTTTCTTGGCCATCCGAATTTCTTCTGGTGAAAATTCTTTGTTTAGCTCTGTACCCCATTTTTTGATAGGGTTATTTGGTTCTTTGGGGTCTAACTTCTTGAGTTCTTTGTATATATTGGATATTAGCCCTCTGTCGGATGTGGAGTTGGTGAAGATCTTTTCCCACTTTGTTGGTTGCTGTTTTGTCCTTCTGACAGTGTCCTTTGCCTTACAGAAACTTTGTAATTTTATGAGGTCCCATTTGTCAATTCTTGATCTTAGAGCATAAGCTATTGGTGTTCTGTTCAGGAACTTTCCCCCTGTGCCCATGTCCTCCAGGGTCTTCCCAAGTTTCTTTTCTAATAGTTTCAGTGTGTCTGGTTTTATGTGGAGGTCCTTGATCCACTTGGAGTTGATCTTAGTGCAAAGAGATAAGAGTGGGTCAATTCGCATTCTTCTGCATGTTGACCTCCAGTTGAACCAGCACCATTTGTTGAAAAGGCTATCTTTATTCCACTGGATGGTTGTGGCTCCTTTATCAAAGATCAAGTGACCATAAGTCTGTGGGTTAATTTCTGGGTCTTCAATCCTATTCCATTGATCTACTTGCCTGTTGTTGTACCAATACCATGCAGTTTTTAACACAATTGCTCTGTAGTACTGCTTGAGGTCAGGGATATTGATTCCCCCAGAAGTCCTTTTATTGTTGAGAATAGTTTTAGCTATCCTGGGTTTTTTGTTGCTCCAGATGAATTTGAGAATTGCTCTTTCTAGATCTATGAAGAATTGAGTTGGGATTTTGATGGGGATCGCATTGAGTCTGTATATTGCTTTTGGCAAGATGGCCATTTTTATTATATTGATCCTGCCAATCCAGGAGCAAGAGATATTTTTCCATCTTCTGAGGTCTTCTTCGATTTATTTCTTCAAGGACTTGAAGTTCCTGTCATACAGATCACACAGAGCATTTTTAAGTGTCAACAAGAGGAGAAATGAGTTTGTGCCACAGTTGAAAACATGATTAGAAAGTCATGAGTTTGTTGAGAGTCAACTATTGACATTTATCACGTGCAAATAACTACCTTTTCTTACCACATGCTGCTGAGGAGTCACGGGTATAATAAATAGATATCAATTAAATTCCTGGACATTAATCAGACTGGCATCATCTTCCTGGGTTTGTCGACCTAGGTTCCCAGTTAGACCCTTAAACCCTGTTCACAGTCCTCTTAGGGTTGCGAATCCCTAACAGTTAAGACATCTCCCATTCTCTCTTTGTTATTTGGGGTTGAAAAACTAAGCATTTCCCAAAATTGAGTGTTCTATGGGTAGTTGAGGTATCAAATCACTAAGAGGCTCAAGAAGAGACTGGCTTCCCATTGTAGCTAATAAAGGACTTATGAACATAGTAAGATCAGTCAATTGCTGTTGGCCTTTGAGGTTCAAACCCCTCCCCTAGTCTTATCTTCTCTTCCAAACATGCTCCACACCACACAATGTTCTACACTCACTACAGACAGATAGACAGACAGGTGTACACACATGCATGTGTATGCATGCACAAACACTACACACACACACACACACACACACACACGCACACACACACCAAATAATTTCTCAAGAAAGCCTTTCTGACATGCTTGGCTACCAGATTCTATTCCTTTTAAAATTCTTTTATCCTTTATGTTTATGGCTTATGTGTATGAATGCTTCCCCTGCATGTATGTATATTTGCATTCTAGGTACATGCCTGGTGGACACAGAAGTCATTAGAGGAGTGGGATCTCCTGGAATTAAGGATAGTCATGAGCTGCCATGTGGGTGCTGTGAATTGAACTCAGATCCTCTAAGAGCGACAAGAGCTCTTAACCACTGAGCCATGCCTCCAGCCCTTGCATAACTTTGTAAATCAGTATTTTAATTTTTCCACTGCCTTATATTTATTGTACATGACACTGGGTCACATAATCACATTTTCACACAAGTATTAAATACAACATGTTTTGGGTGTATTTCCCTGACTTTTCTCCCCTCCTCTCTCATCTCCTCTCTCCTTTCTCCCTCTTCTTCATCCCTCTTCTCCCTAGTCTCAAGACAGTTCCTGTTCAACTTCCATGTTATATACACATATAATATTTTATGTATCTGAATACATTTAGGACCTTAAAAGGGGGAAACATGATTTTTGTCTTAGCACCCTGGTCAGATCTATTTTTTATCAGTGATGACTAAATTTTGCCTGCCTTCCTGTTGACTGTCTTTCTCCACACTAGAGGGTGACTCTAGGAGTACAGGGTAGGGAGGTGACCCCTCTTCTTACCTCCATGTTATCCATGATGAATCATTTCTGCATCCCCATAGGAGTTAGAGAGGTCTGTGATAAATAAATCGAAGTCTGGGATGAGGCAGAACACTTGTGTGATGCTGCCGATGGCTCCCAAGGGTTTTTGAAGAATTTGCTGCTTTTGAGGATTGAACCCCCAGTTCAGTCATTCCCCCACGTGGAATTTTCTCCCTTCATCCCAATCGTGATAGTTTGAATATGCTTGGCCCAGGAAGTGGCACTATTAGGAGGCGTGGCCTTGTTAGAGTAGGTGTGGTCTTTTGGAGGAAGTGTGTCACTGTGGGAGTGGGCTTTGAGATCTTCCTCCTAGCTTCCTGGAAGACAGTCTTCTTCTGTCTGCCTATGGAGACCTCTCAGCTTCTTCTTCAGTACCATGCCAGCCTAGATGCGGGGATGTTTCCTTTTATGATAATGGACTGAAACTCTGAACCTGAAAGCCAGCCCCAATTAAATGTTGTCCCTTATAAGAGTAGCCTTGATCATGGTGTCTCTTCATAGCAATGCAACTAAGCCTAAGACACCAAATGAGTGGCCTATTGGCTGTTTCACACACTTTATAGAAAGGGAACAATTCTCTGGGCATTTCACCCACAGCTCTCCTGTAGTAGAATATCATAACATGTGGAGAAAAGTTTGAAGCATCTTGTTTGCCATTATTTCCTCTGAACTGAAGCATTTTCTCCTAGATGGAGGAAGGAGGCTCCTGAGAGTCAGGAAGTAAACACCATTATACTGAAACTAAGGTCTGGGAGGCTCCTTGCCAAGTCACAGAAGTGATAAACAATTGCTGAGGACCTCAAGTACAAGACACTGCCTCAGGAGAGACTGGCCTGTCCACTGCCCACAAGCTGTACACTGTCCCTGGGATGTGGCATGTGTCATCATCTCTCCTGGGGTGGACTTTTGGGTGGTGCAGCTGCCTTTGAGTGGTCCCTGCTCCTGGAAGTCACCCCTCACCCAAATTCCTGTAAATGACTCTAAGAAGCTCACTGGGCCATCAAGTTGCACCGTGGAGAACTGTTTCCACCATCTGTCCTAAAAGAAGTCTTACACAGCAGCTTCCAAAAGCAGACTCGCTGCATTCACAATTGGTATCCCTCTTTTCTATGAAAAGCCATTCAGACATCCCTTCCTAGGGAGCACAGCCTCGGGGATAAGTCAGCAGAGCACAGTAGTCCTCAGGAAGAATTCACACAGCAAGAAAGAGCCATTTCAAGTGCTGTGTTGTTTATGCCACTGAATCATAAATAACCCCGTGAGTTATTATTATTTAGAATTGTCATTTTTTTCAGGTGACAAAAGTAAATCCTCATGATGCAGAGGATTAGAGTTATTTCAAATGTCCTACTGTGCCTTTGGCTGTGAATAAGAACGTGCTGTGCCTTGCTTCTGTACCCTCTCTTACTTCAAGCATCTGCTAAAACACCCCACTCTCTTGCTTAACAGTTGTAAAAACAACTGTCTAACTCAATCGCCTGGACATGGGGAGACAATTTTGCTCCTGATTGCTGCTCTGTGGTCCTCAGAACTACCATGTCTTGGTTCCCAGGTACTTTGATACGGTGAGCTTCATTCAAACTGTCCAAGGTTGCAGACTGGGGAGACATGGAAGGGAAGAAGGTGGTGCTGGAACGCCACCAACAGCCAAGCCAGAACATGTTGTAACTCACCTTAAATCAGTGGCAGCCCCTATCTGATATTGCTCTACAATGCTAGTTCACTGTCATAAGCTTTACTGAGTATTAAATAAAAATCTCAACTAATCATTAATGTAAATTAATGTACTCATGTGGCTCCAGGTGAATTGCGAAAAGGAATTCAGCTCACTCCAGGAATGCATGCCAAGGAACTGTTTTGGGTCTAGACACTGGAAGTCAAGATCTCTTTAATATTTTTTCCCAAGGAAATAGAGATCAAAATAGAGTCTTAGTAAATAGTTGTTTTGTGTTAGCTCTGCCACTCCTGGTCACTGTCCTGCCGAGATGTAGTTAATATTACCAAGGAAACTCCGTTGGAGAAAACTGATTTTTCCTTTGCCAAGGCATATCGATTGCAGTTAACTTCTTGGTTAGAGGTGTGAACCCATGTTGACTTGTCCCTCATTATGCTGTGACACCATCTGTCTGTGACCTGCCCAGCATCGTTTTGTTATTGCCTGTGTGCTGCATAAGTTTCATGTCAACATACATTTTTTATCAACAAGATAAAGTCCTCTGAGAGGAGGGAACCTCAGATTTCAAAAAAATGCCTCCATAATATGCAGCTGTAGGGCATTTTCTTAATTAATTATTGCTACAGGAGGGCTCAGCCCATTGTAGGTGGTGCCATCCCTGAACTGGTGGTCCTGGGTTCTATAGGAAAGCAGGCTGAGCAAGTCATGTTAAGCAAGTCAGTAAGCATCATCCCTCTATGGCCTCCATGGTCCTGCTCTGTGTTCCTCTCCTGACTTTCTTCAATTGTGAACAATGCCATGAAAGTGTACGCCAAAAAACCCTTTCCTCCCCAAATTGTTTTTTGATCATGGTGTTTCATCAAAGCATTAGAAACCCTACCTAAGACAGTCTGTTTTTAGTTTGTTTGTTTGTTTGTTTGTTTGTTTGTTTAAGAGTAGCGAGAGAGAAAATTGAAGTAGGGTGGTATGTGGTTTGAATAGGTTTGGCCCCTATAGACTCATGTGTTTGAAGGCTTGGCCCATGTGGAATGGCACTATTAGGAGGTGTGCAATTATTTGAGTAGGTGTGGCCTTGTTGGAGGAAGTGTGTTACTCTGAGGATGGGCTTTGAGGTCTCTTATGCTCCAGTTCTGCCCAGTATGGAATCCCTTTCTGCTGCCTTCGGATCAAGATGTAGAACTCTCAGCTTCTTTTGCAGCACCATGTTGGCCTGGACGCTGCCATGATGATAATGACTAAACCTTTGAAACTGCAAGTCAGTCTCAATTAAATGTTTTTCTTTATAAGAATTGCCATG